>OX438531.1:38931636-39294234 GCA_949316355.1 Bruchidius siliquastri
ATTGAGGTAGAGGGAGAATATGTTAAAAAAAACAGAAAAGTTTTAAAAACACTGTAGTTTTTCTGTATCTAAAAACTTACCTACAGCGTGACTCTCGTCTATCTTTTATAGCACTGTTTTCAAATTGCCTGAAAAAGAAACTGTGGTCACCCACAGTTTCTTTTTCAGAAAGTAGGAATTAAAACTGAAATATATATGTATATATCTTCAATAAAAAATATCATTAAATATAGAATTTTATCGGATTACACTGCAATCCGTAAGTGGACAACTAAATATCATCATTAAATATATCAAGCTGCCCAACTTACCTTCTCCTTTTTTCCATCTCACCACAGCATCGTAAGCATTAGTTGACAAGGTAAGTGATTGTAAGTAAAATTTCTTAACTCGGTCGGGTTTCCCATGTAAAGTTTTCACAATCTGAGGTTCAGTGCTCTCTACAGTTGCACTTTTATTTAGCCATATAGTGATGCTCTTCAAAAAAATTTCGTATGTAGCTCCTGGTTCTAAGCGTTCAAGAATTGTGAAGTTACACCTGGTCTAAAATGTGAACAAGCTTTAATGGGTAACAAAATCTAAGAGGATTTGGTGGTTTACTAATAAAACAGTTCTGAGGATGAGATAACATTTCAGGTTGTTAGTAGATTAACGGAAATTTCAATGTAATCTTTTTCTTGAATCAAATAGTTTCATATTTTTTACAATGATGGATAAATACATTTTTGTAATGATCTTAGGTATATTTCGGGATGCTGCTTGTTGATTTTAACGTTTGGGTCATATAGACAACAGGCTGTGGCGGTAACTCGAGTTTACCAAGGACAGGAGTGCATACAGAAGCTAGGGAAAGTTAATAGGGTTCAATTGAAAACAGTAAAAGCTGCTTTTTAGCCTACTTATGTGCTAATGAATAGCCACCCCGGGTAAAATTATAAAAATACAATAATATTGATTCTATCAATAAAAACAATATAAAATCGATACGTTAGAAACTTGCTGAGACGTATTTTGTATGTTGTTTAAGACTGATATTTTGTTAAGCTGAACTCAGTACTCGCTGTATCAAGCAAAATAATGGTTACGTTAGTTTTGAACCGGTCAGTAAATACTCATATAATATAAAACTTACTGCATTGGAGGTCACATATTGCGTCTGTGAAGAGTTCTTGTTGCGGTAATATATATTAAAATATGTATTGCTCTGTAAATTTGTTATGTTCCATGTCACAACTAGCTGCGTGCGAGTTCTGCAATGAATCCTTGGAATCAGTATTTGAGACCGATTTTGCAACAATGAATAATCTGAAAAAAATAAACAGAATAGTTTCAGTAGAAATATCAAAACATATAAGAACATCCAACAGTCGCTCACACCCTATCCGGTACCGAGGGTAGCCATATGGGTTTTAACCCCCCCCCCCCAAGTATGAAAAAAGTTAATGATATTAATCTAATCTACAATCTGTTGTTATTTATCCCATTTTTAGTATCTTTGTCACAATTTCAACCCCCTCGACACGGTCTTGCTCAAACTACTAAAACCATCGAACAGATCAGCCATCTTGTGGAATTCATTCAGCGTGTTGCGAGAGGCGCCCTTTGCTTGGAGTATAGCGCTTCAAATAACTTGTAACTGGTCGGCCCTATTGTAGACATCTTAACAAAATGTGCTTCATGGATTCGTTCCCCTACATGTCTGAATTCGGTATTTTCCCGCCAAAACTTTAAGGTATTTGCTGTCCAGTTCTAGTGGTGAGTATGTTATCTTCTGCAAAGGATAAACCCGTTTAACCTTTCAGTGTTCGCAGACTTTTCAACTCATCTTCATAACCAGCGGGGAATGAAAAACTCGGCAGCTCATTCCACAACGCCGAAAAATACGATTTTAGGAAGAAGCCCGTTCGAGGCTTGCAAGCTCGATGTATTCCACCTGGTGAGGATGAGTGCCTTCAGGACAGATCAGCCGCTTTCATTTTGATGTTCCAGACTGTGGAGGTCGTTTGTAATGTCAGGCACGTCTGCACATTACCCTATTTCTAGAATTCTTACTCAGTAAGCGACAATCATTTTGTTGTTTTGACATGATATCTGATGTTCTCTTATAACTTGAGCCATTCTATATTTACTTACCATCGCTACTTCGGTTTAGTATCTCACAGTGACATTTACTTGACACGCATTTGCCTTCCTGCAAAAAAAGGAAACGAAAATTTACACCCTTGATATTTATTTACTTTTTTCACTATTTTCATGTTTTTGAGGCAAAAATGATTGCTAAATCAGCCTTCTTGAATGCATATATACAGTTCATAATCGTTTCTATAAAAGTGCGATCTTTCACACTGCTACTGATATGATAAAGCAAATGCGTGTTTCAATCAGAGTAAATATATATACTTATTTTTATTATGATTAACAAGTATAATTATCATTAGTATTATAAAAAGTCTTATACCAAAGTACCATATGTTACATGTTTTTGGGATGCTTGTACGTTTGTGTAAGAGTAGAAAGTAGTAGATTAGATATTAGTATATTATAGCAGATAAATTGTTACGAGTGTTAATCAAATAGTATTCTTGAGTCGTATTGCTCTTTGGATTTGGTCTCCAATAATTGCTGCGCGTGGTGTATTGGGTCAATTCGTCAGATCGACACAGCAGGACTGGCGTAGATTTTGACAGAAGTACCATTCCAGGTTAACACTAATTTCCATGTGTCGCGCACTATGGCGCTGCCCGTCGGCAAGTTATGAAGTCAAAGGTCCTAACGCCATAGTGCGTGACGCTTGGAGATGAGTGTAGATGTTGCTCTCACACCCTCTACTGGGTTACGTATATACCACCCAATTGTTCTCTGCAGTTCAACCGCCAGGCGAACGAGTCTAGGTTAAAGACGAAACAGGCATGATTATAGCAGGTCTTGTGCATGATGGAGAGCATACATCCTGTAAGGTTGTATGTAATTTGTAGACAATGTGGATTTTTCAAGTGTGAGGCCTAAATTTGATTGAGGGTACCATAACAATCGAAACGTTGTGAAACGGGAAAGTCTTAATACAATGGAAGTTTGAAACAGTATTAATGAACCATTTTACGTGACGCAGTAAGCAGCCATTGAAGACGAAAGCTATACTGTAACGACGAAAAATCATGGTGGCTTGGAAATTGTGACGCGGTCACTTTAAGATTTTAGGGTTTTTCTATAACACGATCCTGTTTGGTCATAAATGGGCCATTTGCACAAATATAGATGCACAAATGTTGTGCTCAAGAAACTAATAATAAAAAACTAAATAATATTATATTTTGATTTCTAGTTTTTGAAAATCGGTGCAGTATATATTATAGGCCATCAAAGATATACCGATAAACCCAAATCCTACTTTAAATGAAAAAGTATAAGACATTACTATTTATTTAAAAATATACCAATAAAAAGATCATACATTGCTATTTTTGTCTAGTTTGCGATTGGGTACTCGTTAGACTTTCAATTAGGTTTGTTATACCAATAGAATCGGTGTCTATGACCTTGCTCATGATAATAACATGGAAATCATGGAATTTGAAATTTTAATCTAAACTTGAGACAAAATGATTATGCATTTTTGCAGACCTTACCCCATCTTTGTTGTTTCTTATTTTTTGTTTACTCTATAAATAGGTTCAGTGCCATGCTGACGGTTGTCATCTAGGTTCTAACAAGTACAAAGGATTATTCGGGACAAACGTCAATCCTTGTCTCAAAATAATTTGAGAATTTTCGAACAAAAATTTTTGAGATTACAAAACTTCCCTCGCTCATGCAAAAAGTAAAAAAACAAGCATTGAGAGGTGGGGCTGATATGTTCAAGCGAATTACAGCATGGGAAGTATTGAGTCCATCTTCTTGCCTCCATTACTATTTACCAAGCATAAGCGATCATAAAGAAATTTGAACTTGAGATACGCTTCTGTCGATCTATGTGTACCTCCTGTTTTTGTCACCACATGGATTTAAGTAACTGCCGCACCAATTCTGATAAAATTTAGACATCAATATGCCATTCATCTAACAGAATCACAATTTCTCCAAACTAGGTTCTTTATATTTCTGGGATTCAGATAATCTTTCGCCGTTACTCAAATTATTCCCTACTACTAGTACGTAGCTATTGTGAAATCACTCTTTTATGGGTTGATGCACTATTGTGTCGAGGAAAAAATAATAGAAAATATAGAATTTGAATTTACTTATGAAAATATACAGATTTGGAGTATCAAGAACCTGCTCAAAAATGGCATCAAATAACCATATGTCGTCTGGTGAATCCACCTTTATCAGTCTAATTTTTTTATAAAGATACTTATACTTATTGCTAGTTGAATAAAAAAAGTGTACGCATATTGGATCACTTTTTTTTCATAGTGGATCCGAGTCAGGTAGGAAAAAATGACCTTCAATATTTTAGGTGCAAAGCGGGTATAGATGCAGTCTGGGCATACGCAAATATGATGGTACCTTGATATTTTCCTTTTATATGTTAACAGCCACATGTCATGACTATTTGGTCTACACTACCTACTTTGTGTGTCGGAGCATCGAGGAATATATAAATACAGATTTATTGGATAAAAATAACAAACCAAATCCTAATCGACCTCTAGATTGATAAATCTAGACAGTTACTATCATTAATCAGTATGATAAACAAACATCTAGGTACCGGTATTTGCTCCAAGCAAGCCAGACACCCGCTCAGACTAGTTCTGTTCACTTCTGTTGCTAAAACTACGCAATGAACTGCCACACACAACACAAAAAATATCCTCAACACAAACATAACTCATCAGAAACTGTCAGCACCACCCCGTATTTGGAACATCCTCCGGATCGTCGTAGACAACATGCATTGAAGCTATCACACCGAGTACTATCTAGCAACTGACCACACAGAGAACGTGTGGACAAAAACGTATTCAGCTTTTTTGGGGGATCAGCACAGGTAGGAGTGATTAGCAGAGTAAATGTTATTAAATGATTGTTCGTCTATCCATAATTTGTATATAATGGTAATTGTTATGGCAATTACACTGTTGTCTGGGCTGTGGGTGAGGATTAGGATAATATGAGTTATGGGGATTTCCACACCTGGATTGGCCTGCTATGCCTCATCGATCCTTGGTTTTTAAGAGATTTTATTTATGGTTCAATAGTGTTAGGGTTCTATGTATGGACATTTAAATACTAGACTCTAGTTGTCGTAGGATCTTTGCTTTTAGTTGAAAGTATTGCCAGTCTGCCAGGTCTGGTGATCCAAATACCAGACCAATTCAAGAGAAAAAAAGCCATTGTTAATTTAATTATTCGAATGATTTTTTTTGATGCATTTTGGATAAAAATATAATTCTGTTTGTTGAAAACCCGTGCACTGAACTGTATGAAACAAATAATGAACAATTATAGAATCACAGTTGAGTGTAAAGCAAGCAATGTAACCAAATATTTCACACCGCGTTCCTCTTATTTTTTTAAATTCATTTTACTTTATCTTGACCCTCATTGCAAGAATTTTATGAATGCCAATTAATTTTTATCTCATGATAACAGCTTCAAGATGAATCGATATTTCATAAGTGGTGGCGTGCTTCTATAGGGAGTGAGACATAGTGAGTGTGGATCGCAACGTTTGAAGGCTATCGTCCTACAATAACTTAAATAAAAACTTGATAAAAATAAAGGCTTGTAACTGTACACAAAAAGATACAAGATCGTCTAGGAGGGGGTCTCATAGAATTATTCAGTATATAAATTCTATTATAACATATAATGATATTTTTGAATGGGAGATGGTATCCCTACAATGTGTGAAATACTGGGTACTTCAAGGTTTTCAAAGGTACCGATTATAATTTTGCCCGATTTTCGAAGCAGTTATGATTTAGGGAATAATAAATAGTATCTAGATTGAGACATTCTGCAATGTAATCATAAATATTCTGTATGTGCAAGGCCACCTTTATTATATGTTCTGGTACGGCAACACAATTCGTCGACAGGGCAAAAAAGGGAGTGCGACTGTGAGATGCCTCCTGCTGGTTTCTGGCGGCGACGTTGCTTAGATTTTTTGAGAGGACAGTTTCAGTGATATTCGCATCTTACAAAGCAGCGGTGGGATTACCTAGTTGTTTATCAACTTTTGAGTGTGTGCAAACGAATTTTTTTGTTGTTGCTGTTGTTCTTGCTATAATGGGAAAAACGCAACGGAACAAGGACAGTGCCGGACGTAAAAAAAAACTAAAAGACGTAGATCTTCAAGTACTTCGTCGAGTGCGAGTTCGTGCAGTACATGTTCAAGTAATTCTTCGGAGAGTCGCACAAAACGTGTAGTTAAGAGGCTGAGAAAAGAACTAAATGAATTAAAAACAAAATCGACAGGTACGGCTAGTGACGAATTTTTGGTGCCTGTTTTTGACCCGTCGCGTGATGACTTGGTAGTTAAAAACTGGGTGGCTAAAGTTGATATTTTGGCCGAAAGATATATGTGGGATGATGATACTATTCTACGGATTATTTCTGGACGACTTCGCCAGTGGTACGACGAGCATGTTAAATTTGATTCGAGCTGGAGTGAAATGAAGTCCTTGATGTGTCAACAATTCCGTAAGATAGTTCCATTTTCTAAATTGCTGAAGGATGCCGCCAACTATGAAGCCACACCTGAGCAAAACTTAGGAGATTATTGTTTTCAAAAATTGTCAAAGTTGAGAGCTTTAGATTTACCAATTCCCGATGCTTATTTAATCGATGCTATTATTGGTGGCATAGTAGATGAAAATATTGCGCGTACGATAAGGTCAGCTCAGCACACAGATGTTAATGATTTATACGCATATATGAATTCCATGGGAAGTATGCCTGGTAATAGTAAGCATGATTTGGTCAGGTTTAAATTCAAGCCTCAGTTTAATTCGTATCCAAACACACGAAAATACAATAATTACCAGAGTAGTAAGAAGGATGAAACAGCTTCTAGGCGATTTCTCTGTTTTAATTGTGGGTTACCGGGTCATATTTTTAAGGATTGTCGAAAACCCCGAATCGAATGTAAGAAGTGTAAAAGATTAGGTCACTATCAAGATAAATGTCCTTCCCATAAGAAAGAAGTACATTTAGTAAATTCCACGCTGGCTTCATACAATAACATATTTGTACAAACGGCCCGAGTTAATGGAAAAAAGCTGATATGTTTGATAGATTCTGGGAGCTCCAACACACTTATTAAACTTTAGTGTGTTAAATATTTTAAATTACCCCAATTTGATGCAGGCAATGTAACTCTGTTCAGTTTTATGAATACTTCTGTGAATAGTAACAAATATTGTGAAATAATTTGCGCTGTACAGGGTGTGTCAGCTAAGTTACGTGCTATAATTATCCCTGATCATTATTTAAAATATGATTTGTTAATAGGAAGAGACTTTATTAATCAAGATCACATAATGATGATTAAAAGACATAATAATCTTCATTTTTATGGCATACGTACTATCGATCATTCTGAAATAAATGTGATAGAGGTCTTCGATAACAATATAGATATAAATACAGTACGCTATGGGAGTATTCCAGAAAACGAAAAGGCAAAAATTTTTGATTTACTCCAAAAGTTTTCAGACTGCATATCTTCTTCTCTAAAATCATTAGGAAAAACGACGACAGTACAAATGGAAATAATATGTATAACTGATACGCCGATAGTCCGTCATCCATATCGCATGCCTGATTTTGAAAAGCAAGCTCTTCGTAAAATCATTCAAGAATTACTAGATAACGACATCATTAGGGAATCTACCTCTCCCTATGCCAGTCCCATTACTCTTGTCAAGAAAAAAGAAGGAGACTACAGAATGTGCGTGGACTACAGACAACTGAATGCTGTTACTATAAAAAATCGATTTCCACTTTGCCATATAGAAGACCAGATTGATAAGCTTGGAGGTTATAAGTATTTTATAACCCTAGACCTAGCATCGGGGTATTATCAGGTGCCAATGGCCGAGAATTCCATAGAAAAAAACTGTATTCGTCACCCCAGACGGCCATTATGAATTGGCATTTGGCTTATCAAATGCTCCCTCCGTTTTTCAATCATTAATTTATAAAGTCCTTGGAAATTTAAGAAATGAATTTGCGTTTCCATATATCGATGATATAATTATACCTTCAACTACAATTCAGGATGGATTACAACGCTTGGCGAAAGTGTTACAACGCCTCAAGGATCATAATCTTACTCTGAAATTGAGCAAATGTGTCTTTCTACCAACCACAATCGAATATCTTGGGCGCGAAATAAGCGGCGAAGGTGTTAAACCAGGATCGCGAAAAATAAATGCTCTACTAGGTATGAGAGTACCATTAAATACAAAGGAACTGCGTGAATTTCTCGGATTGGCGGGTTATTTCAGAAAATTCGTGAAGGGTTATGCTATGATTGTAGAACCTTTGACAAGGTTAACCCGTAAAGGAGTTTGTTGGTCTTGGCAAGAGCCACAGAAGCAATCTTTCAATAAAATTCGAGAAATTCTAACATCACCTCTGGTGCTTGCTATATATAATCCAAATTTAAGGACCGAAGTTCACACCGATGCTTGTTCGATTGGTGTTGGAGCCATACTACTTCAAATAGGTGGAAAGGGAGACGTTCATGTAGTAGCATATTTCAGCAAACAAACAACTGTTGATCAGCGTCATTACCATTCCTATGAGCTAGAGACGATGGCTGTGGTATATGCTCTCAAATATTTCAGAATATACCTCATAGGAATAGAATTCAAAGTCGTGACAGACTGTAATGCTCTAAGAACGACCTTGTCTAAGAAGGATTTAATTCCCCGTATTGGAAGGTGGTGGTTGGAGATTCAGGAATATACATTCGATATTGAATACAGAGCCGGTAGTAGAATGAAACATGTGGATGCTATCAGCAGAAACCCAATGGAGCAGCAGAATTTTGAAGTTGCAGTTTTTCAAGTTGATTTAACCGAAGGAGACTGGATTACAGCTGCACAATCACAAGATGAACAAATTCTTAGAATTAGAAATATTTTCGAAGCGAAATATAAAAACCGTGATACACAGCAATATTTCAAGGAGTATGAATTAAAGGGAAATAGACTATATAGGAAGCTAGAAAATGGAACTAAAGCATGGGTTGTTCCCCAAGCAGCGAGAATGCAAATATGTCGTCTATGCCATGACGAATCGGGACACTTTGGAATTGAAAAAACTCTGGAACGCATTCGTCAAAATTACTGGTTTGCTAAAATGAGGAGATTAATCACGAAATATATTAAAGCTTGCCTAAATTGTATTTATTACAAACTGAATTCATCGAAACGTCAATGTAAGTTACATCCTATAGGAAAGATTGCAATTCCGTTTCATACCATACACATCGATCATGTTGGCCCCTTCGAAACTAGCAAACACAAAAATAAATACCTATTCGTAGTCGTAGATGGTTTTACAAAGTTCACTATGATAGATCCTGTAAAAGACCAGAAAACCAAGCATGTAGTAAAATCATTGACAAACTCGATATACATTTTTGGTGTACCTTCCAGAATTATTAGTGACAGAGGTTCGGCATTTACCTCACAATCATTTAAATCATTTTGTAATGTTTATGATATAAAACACATACTTAACGCTGTTGCAACGCCTCGCAGCAATGGTCAATGCGAAAGGTATAATAAAACTATCGTAAGTGCATTAGCAGCATCAACAGCTGGGGACGGCCCTAGAGAATGGGATCAGAAAGTAAAACAAATACAAAGCGCTATGAATACAAGTTTCAACAAAAATATTAATTCAACACCTATGAAAGCTCTTATTGGATATAATTCTAAACACGCAGCAGAGGCCAGAATCCTAAGTGCAGTTCAAGATGATATTAATAGAGACGACTTAGATGATCTAAGACTGAAGATTGCACAACACATTACCGAAGATCAAAGAAAACAAAAGCAGCGCTATGATAAAGCGAGAAAAGATGCTCCAAAATATAAAGAAGGAGATTTGATCATGATACAGATAACTAGTAATCCAGCAACTGGAAGTAGTCAGAAACTATTAGCTAAACACAAAGGGCCATTTCGCATTACGAAGAAGTTGCTGAATGACAGATATGAAGCAGAAGATTTAAGAGAAGGATTCTATAGAAGACGTACTGTAGTAGCTGCAGACCATATAAAAAAATGGATAACCATTTAAACGTGACTATAAGCAAAGTAGCCTTAAAATACATGTAGTTCACATGAGTTAAAGCGAAAGTCGCTATGATTTTTGTTTAAGTTAGAAGCGGAAGTCGCTCTGGCACATAGGTTTAAAACGAAAATCGCTATTGATTGAACTTTAAAGCGAAAGTCGCTATGATTTTTGTTCAAGTTAGAAGCGAAAGTCGCTCTGGCACATAGGTTTAAAACGAAAGTCGCTATTGATTGAACTTTAAAGCGAAAGTCGCTATGATTTTGTTTAAGTTAGAAGCGAAAGTCGCTCTGGCACATAGGTTTAAAACGAAAGTCGCAATTGATTGAACTTTAAAGCGAAAGTCGCTATGAGTTCAAAGTTTCAAGTGAAAGTCGCTATGATTTTTGTTTAAGTTAGAAGCGAAAGTCGCTCTGACTAATAGGTTTAAAGCGAAAGTCGCTATTGATTGAACTTAAAGCGAAAGGCGCTATGAGTCCCAAGTTTCAAGCGAAAGTCGCTATGATTTTTTTTTATAAGTTTGAAGCGAAAGTCGCTATTGTTTTGATTTTAGAGCGAAAGTCGCTTTTATTTTCATGTTCCAGCTGAAGAAAAAAAAACATTTTTTTTCAAGGACTTGACATTCTACATAGGTCTGAGGGCAGACCAAGGGTCAGGATGGCCGAATGTAATCATAAATATTCTGTATGTGCAAGGCCACCTTTATTATATGTTCTGGTACGGCAACACAATTCGTCGACAGGGCAAAAAAGGGAGTGCGACTGTGAGATGCCTCCTGCTGGTTTCTGGCGGCGACGTTGTTTAGATTTTTTGAGAGGACAGTTTCAGTGATATTCGCATCTTACAGCAATATGAATCTTTTCTCCATATTCATGAAGAGTAGTTAGAATAGGTAGGCAGATAAACAAGGTGAGTGATGACGACCCTTATATGGCAAGTTCAGTAATTATGGAGATGAAGATGGAACTACAGATTCTGATAAATGTTTTATTTGTATACTCATTACAACTGCAATAATTTCTAACACTATTTTACAAATAAATTGAAAACGGAATAACAATAAAAATAAATACACGAATTTACACTAATGTACATAAAAATGTCAATATAATCTCGAATATAAATCAATGATTATACAATGTATATGCATACCTATATCACAAATAAAATAATATGTGAACATTTGTAAAACGATTCTAAGAAGTCCTTGTATAAAATTTAGACACGTGATGCATGGATTCTCAGGTGAGATCAAAACGAGAAGCAGTCTTAGTAGAAAAAAATAACTACCTGCAGATCTACAAATTTTGATCCCTCTCTTTATATTCAATTTGATATGCAGACTATGTATTTAAGATGCACTGAAATCTTCATATTTGCAACAACGCTTGTTTGCACCTATAAGTAGTATTTTCAACCGTTATGCAGCTGAAAATACTACAACATATATTCACCATTCAGTAACACAAGGCTAAAATCTTTTTAGAGAAGAGGATTGTTCAGATATTTTTGTAGGTGTAGTGGCATTAGATAGATATTTCAAAAGTGAATAGTATCAGGACGTAATACTGATATACTGACAATATTTGAAACTTCGACCAACTTTGTATCTCTATATTTTAACCCATAAAAAGAAACATCTGAATCCTGATCACTCCCTTGTTTATTTGTCTTTCATTGTCCACTTCAACTACATATTCAAAATTTATATACTTTTCTATGAAGCTTTTCTGGAGATAGATTTCTACCAAGCAAGATGTTCCACAATTTATATGACTGGTTCATCTTTAAGAGTATTTTGGGGCACGTCTTGCAACGCCTTTACAGATATATACGAAAATAAAGCCGGATTTGTGTTACTGAGAGGTTTAAGGCATTAACATCCTCAGCAATATAAGAATTATCCCACACAGTCCACCTCTATAATTCCTTGCTAAATATAAAAAAGATGGGCTGTATAGGAATCAACAGACCCAACAAAACAGAACTTCCTGTATACTTACAACGCCATCTTCAATGTTGAAGAGTTTTCAATTTTCAGGATAACAATAACAAACATATAACAAAGGTTGAAAGTGTTGTCAATTTATTTGAAAACTCTTGAGTCTTCGATATTAACACAGCTTGCAGGTGAGATATATATGCGATAAATCTTGCAATACAAAGTCGCTTCTTTGGAAATATTGGTGGGTATCTCTTCAAAGTAAGAACGAGGCCTTTGGAGGGTTCATCACTAATTGAAGGAAAGTGTTTCAGTATACACAATTTTAAGAAACGGATAAAAGAAACTCAGCACATATCGATCTCAGCAGCATTACATCAATCTGGCCTAATCATTTCAGTGCAAAAAGGAAATATTTACCTATAATATTTGACACCTTGACGTATACAAAGGATACTGATAGGTTAACTTTAGCGAATACTACACAGTTACAAAGTGGTATAAAGTTATACTCTTTCACCGACAAGAATCATATTTTGCAAAAATACAACCGCAACAACTCTTTAATTTCTTTTTATAATTTTATTTTAGAATGTAGAAAAGCTACAGCTACATGGAGTAGGTTGTGTAAAAATTTTCGATACAGCCTTTTTCTACCACATAAGGTTCAATCTTTGCAGTACGATATAGACGAGGTACTAAGGATAGAGGTTTTATAAGATACTATATAGTTATATAAGCTTTTTTGCCAAATTGTACATAAACTTCAGTTGTCTGTGCATAACTTGACAGTGATTGGATGGGATGGAATTCGTGGTCACGTGATAGCGATTTCATTGTCGTTATTATTATCGGATCAGCTGGTTATGACAGCACTGGAGCATCAGAACCACCAGTCACGTCTATTAATGTTTTTTTGCTAGTGACAAGTATTGTGGAAACGTCAAAAGAATAAGTTGTTGCTCTGCAGCAAAATTAGTTAAATTCTGAATTGATACATAATACATAGATGTTCAAAAAGGTAGGTTAAATAAAAATGTAAGCTACACAATTTTTTCTACAACATTATCTACTTATGATGGAAAAACTTAGACAATGGAATTATGTAAAATTTCGGGTAGAATAATCCAAATTTTTTTACCCTCCACTTGATGTGGATAAACATCAGTCTGTAGTTTAAACAGTGTGAGCTCTTGTCTCTACTCGTAATTATGACTGACTGAGTTTGTGTATTGAGTTGAATTTAGGCGAGCAGAATCTTTTTGTACGACAGGTTCTTATCACATAGATGGTAGCTAATTTTGTCAAGTTGATTTCACTGTTTGAACTTTCTTGTAGACCAGAAATGTTAATTAATTTGGAAGCTATCATGTTTTTTTGACATAATTTAGATGTCACTATATTACATGACATATTATATTATTATATAATTATATATTATTAAAATTGTCTCGCTTAATACCAGCATTTTTCAGAAAACTTTTTATATATTTACGATCTCCAAATGAGTGATAAAAAATATAGTCATCAATTCTGGTGAATTATTCACCTGAAAACATCAGAAAATTGTTAAAAAAATACTAAAAAAATGTAAAAAAGTATTTTCAGTCCACATTTTAATAACTAACAAAGTTTATTACAAACAGTTGACAGAGCCGACCAATTTTTTCATAAACATCAGAGAGGCCTAGCTAACAGGTTACAAAACGGATTCATGCTTTAAAAATGTTCTAAAAATTTGGTCACCCTATTCATGTTTTAAGCATTTAAATAGCGATAAAGATAAACTACTACTTCACCATTGTCAGAGCAGGTAAACGGATTCAAGAAACAGCTGCAGAAGGATTTGTAGTGTTTATGGTTACGGGACGACCGACAACTTGTACTTGCTGATGTTGTTTTTGTTGCTGTTATTACTGTTGGGAAACAAGGGAAAATGACTTTCAAGATGTCATCAGAGCAACAGTAGCAATATCACGCTAGTCAGAGACATGTTCTGGGTCGGGATAGACATTAAATAACATTTTCAGTCTGCAATGATTCAAGCAAGATTTCGGGCCCCAGGTAACTCCATCTTCAAGAATTTGGTGAACGCCTTCATTTAAGGGAATTAATCTCATTTGGTGCAAACACGCTCGTAGTTGCATATCATTAAATTCGATTTGTTCAGAGCGTACCGGAAGTACGACGCCTAGTGTTCACATTACGTGATAAATCACGATTCATCGGTCGAGTCGCGTTTCAGTACCTAGGTCCCTCATCGCGAGGGCGATCCGCGCCGCCCACCTCCCGTTCCTCTCAAAAATGCGTTTCGGGGGGTTCGTCGACGTACTTGCAGGTGAACGGATTCAAAAACCAGCTGCAGAAGGATTTGTCGTGTCTGTGTTTGCAGGAAGATCGGCCTCTCGTCCTCTGTTGCTGTTGTTGTTGCTGATGTAGTCTTCTGGTAGGTTCTGAGTCGACGCTGGAGCTCTCACTGTCCCGCACTACGCTGTCGTAGCCGCTCTCCGCTCGTCGGGACATGGCGGCCGGGCTGTGCTTTGAGGTGCGGGGGGTGCTGTCGTGACCACTGTCGTACCCTGAAACAATCACGCTTTTATGAGAGTTCCACAAGGATAGGTCTCAAGGCCATTACTTGTCTAATACGTTCTGATATGGACAGGAACGCAAAAAGAAGCGCGCGATGCAAGAGTGTTTTTTTTAGAAAGCAAACACGCTGGTGGACTAGATATTTCGTTATTGCTTGAAACCAAGAAAAGTATACTTAGTTCTCAAAATCAGTCTACATTTCTTTCATACCTTCTGACTTATGTCCTGCCTTGACGGCCGTGACAACGCTCGTTTCCAGACTAAGCGCCGCCCTGTTCGCCCGCTCAGTCCCCGGCTGTGACGTCACCATATCAGTCGTAGTCGCCCCGGCCATATTCGGCCCCGCCCCTGGCAAAGTTTTTTTTTCGCTGCCGATAGACGCCGACAGCCGCCGCGCCGTCTCTTCGCGTAGGTTCGGGTTAGAAGCGCCATCTGGATGTCGAAGGAAAGCTAGTGCCTCCCCCGAGTACTTCGAATGATGGGCGGAGTAACTCTGGAAACGCCCTGAATGGGCGGAGCCGTATTCTGGAGGGTGGTCCGTCAGGTCTTGTGTACTGGCAGAGAGAAATGGATCGGTGTACCTGCGGATAGAAGATAGAAGATGTTGGTAATAGACCAACAGATCACTAAGAATGCAATATTTCATCAATCATCCTGTACAGTAAATGATAATATCAAAGATTCGATATTAAGCTTATTTTAGTTAAATCAGTTCTTTAAGTTATATGCTATGAGTGAAGCGTAAAATAAAAGGATGAGACAGTAGGCAGGTAAAATTAAATACGAAATTCAAAATTTCGCTATTTTATGTATAATCAGCTATGTATGATATAAGTCGGTAGTATTTTGATGAAAGTGTATAATAATGTTGTGAATAAGCATATGAAAATATGATGGTAGATGAGCTGTGAGACCACCAATTCCGAATATAAGTAACCTATTACGAAACTTTTTAAGCTCGTTGATTAATTTGAAGTTTCCGATCATCTCAGGATGTGGCGGGAGGAGTTGCTGAGATCAAAACAACAATCAAATGAACATAATTCATTGTTCTAATTTTCTCGTGGTTTTGATTGATTTTGAGGTAACAGAAAAAAAAATAACTTAAAAAAATACCGGAAACAATAAAAAATAATGACAAATTCTCAAATTATGAATACTTTTTGTGGACTGCGCTATAAAATAGCTGTTTGACGGAAAACTTAAAAAATCTATTCCGAATTTGGTATAGTCAAACTTTTTTTACAAGGTTAAAAATTATACTAGATTCAGTGCTGTTCTAGTGACATATATCCAATAAATCAAAGTGGATTGATGGAAGATGATTCAAGTACTGGGTTTCCCTCCATCTTCACTGCTGCCAGACCAGCATGCGACTCCTTCGTAAGGGTTGTTCGAGTCTTCTGCCTGTTAAACTGAACTCCCACTGTGTATCAAGTCTAATCCAAAAAGTACTCTTAACAGCAAAGCAAGACAACCTCCCCCCTCAATTGCATCCCCAGGTGGTCCGACAGTTCACCTACAACTCACCAATTCTGCACAGTGGCCGGTCTGGCCATCATGTTCACCTTGCAGTTCTCGCAGAATTTCTGCTGGACGTAAGCGGGCTCGCTGCATATGCTGCTGTTGTCGTGATCGGGAAGACCACCGCCGCCCCCGCCGCCCCCGTACAGCATGTCCGTTAGCGTGAGGGACTCGCACCTCGTTAACGGCCTACGGTGATGCTGCTGCTCCTCCCGCTGACCGTTGCTTCGCTGCTGCCTTTGGTATGTTTCGGAGTTCGCCACGTTCGCTTTCGCTAACCTGAGCAACAGGAATACCATAAAATGAAATATGTTTCAACCCAATTATATTTAATTTTCATTAGTTTACATTCACGGATTAGGAAAATTAATTTAAAATTCCTACCTTCAAAGAAAACTCAATACTCCTGATCCCTTGGAAGAGTCGCCCAATGGAAGGGGATTTTTATTTCGGATGTGGATAAAATCAATTTTACATTTTCCACGTTATACTCGAATTTAGTGTGATTGTGATGCCCGACAAAATTTTCCCACAAACGTGTGATATTTTTCAATTGGTTTGGAGAACAGCCTTGTTTGTCTTCCTCCAGAAGAGTTGCGAATACAACAAAACGATTCATATATTTTTCATGAAATATCGCAAAGCTTTCGATGTGGTTCTAAACAGCTAAGGAACATTTTTTTTGATGATAACGATACAGCGATCATCAAGAAAATCTGCCGGACCAGACAGTCACAGTTGGTAAAAAAATTGGAATCTGACTCAGTACAACACGTCCAACAGGGGTGCATGCTCTCACCTACATTATTTAATCTGTACTCGTAAATAATATTCCAATGGAACCTCTGGGACTGAGAGGAAGAAGTCAGGAGGTGAGGTGATTAATTTGATGTATTGCGGGCGATACAGGAATTCCTCCAGAGTTTCTTGAAGATCTACAAACACTGGTTGAAAGGGTAGTAGTAGTAGTAGTAGTAGTAGTGGGAAGGCAAAGCCTGGAAAGTAGGCCATCTTTGGCCATTATTGCTGACCTTCACTTAAGTCAAAACTTGAACCAAAGTAAACATCTCTTCTTCTTTTCTTAGTGTCGAACCTACCAGACCTCTTGATTAAGGTCATGATGTCAGACCATTTCGCTGAGTATGAGTTGATGTCTTCCTCATCAAAGTCCGTTGTGCCGATCAGCTCTAAGACCGCGGGGCACAAGGAAGTGGGACGAGGTCTCGTCCTCCTCCCAGCACTTCTGACAGATTGGACATTTTACCACTCCTATGAGTGACAAGTGACTGTTCAACTTGCAGTGGCCTCACAGGATCCTTACTGGTTGTAAGGATACACAACACAAGTATCAAAATGGATTCCACATTAAATAAAACAAAATTTATGGTAGAATCACAAAAATCCAACTGATAGATACCAGATACTAATACAAACATAACCCGTTGAGCGTGTGAAAAATATGAATATTTGGGAGATTGTATCAAACTAAGAGTGACATTCCTTGAATGTTGCGTGTATATGTTTAATAATGGATAGATTGAGTATACCTGTTTGTATACAGTTCGTGTAGCCTCGCCAATTGGTCAAACTTCTTTCTGGTCATATCGTCTACATTTCCGTTCTGAGGATACGGGTTATCTGGATCCTCGTAATCATCGTTGTGCATGTGGTACCTTTCGAATCGATGCCTGGGAAGTATTCTTTCTAAATCGGTGAATACTGACATAGAATCTGTGAATGTAGATACCACCTGAAAAAAAATAGTCAATTCAAACTTGATTCAGTAATTTCATTGGCCTAATGGCAATCTTTATTTAGAATCACCAAATCCACATGTAAATTAGGACTTTCCATATAGTTTTCACTCTAGCAAACGGCCTTTCTATGACCCAAAGCAATACATAATTTGATAAGCATCCAAGAACGATTAAGGTACATGAAAATCTAATATACAAGTGTTGATGAGACCTTCTACTTTTAAGAAGATGAGATGAGTCAATACTCACAGTCAAATTTTCCTGACTGAGTATCCTGAGAGGATGATCTAAAGGATTTTCTTGATCTACTTCCGGTAATGGGTTTTCTGCATAACCCATGCACAGCGCTATGTCTTCTTCGGTTACTTGCAAACAGGAGTCTTGCGTTGGCACTGGTTCTAGAGGTTCTTCCACCTATACAAACATGTTTATCAACCTTCAACAATACAAACTGTCTGGGGCAGGTTACAGTGGAAATTATATATAATAGGAAATCTGTCGAGGATTAACAATGGGAGGTTGTTTGTTCACTTACTTCGATGATCTCCAGAATATCATCGCCATCTTCACTACAATCAACATGGTGATGCTCGTCATAGCTTCCAGCATTGTGGTAACTGTTGTACTCGGCATTTGATAACATTCGCTCCTTCAGCAGTATATCCAGACTTTCCAGAGACACCTCTCTGCTGCTCAATGGTTGGATCAGAGGTAACGCTGGTGGCATTTCAGGTTCGTCTTCATCATCTTCGGCTTCCAACGCTAGAATGATGATGCAAACTTTACAATAAGATTTAATTAGTTCCCACAATACCATGTGGATATAGAGAGAACCTATCAGTGATATTGAATAACGTTTTGAGAACAAAGCAGGAGAAAATTTAATGATTTATTGGATTTTATTGACGTATCTCAATACGTGTATGCAAAAGCAAAAATAATAATTATATACCTTTGCCAGGCTTATCATCTCTCTCGTCTGGTGTATGACATTCAGGTATAGTGTCACTTGGCATATTAGGAGTCTTCAAACCTGTCCGTATCACACTTTCTTCCACGATGTCCTGCTTTCTCAGACTGATTGGTCTCAAAACTTCGTCATCTTCGCTCGACTTGAACTGAGTTAGTTCCTTGGGTGGTTCTTTGGCTGATTTATTGTCTGCAAAAATTAGAAAAGGTTCAAGACCAGTAGACTGCTTGAAACTCGTGATACATTATATATTGACAGTTTTGATGATTTAACCTACTCTAAGCAAAAAATGTTGTTTGCAACTGTTTATAAACTTGCGGAACAGCTGGGATAACTTCTACCTATTAACCCCAAATAATCATTTACCTTTAGGATAAGTATACTTGGACTTCTGTAACTGTATCGCTTGATGTTCCACCCACTTCCTTATCATGTTCTTCTTATGGCTGTCCATGTAGCCATAGCCAGCTGAACAGTCTCCTTGCATAGGGCCGTCTATCCACGTTTCGCATTTTTTCACGTGACACGCTTCCTTCATCAGGTGTCTGGCTTCTGCAACCTTTGATTTTGATATCCTGTGAAGAGGAAAGTTGTTTAATAAGATATCAAGATAGAAAATTTCTCACACCAAAGTTGTAAGTCTTTTCTACAGATTTGGCAGTGACCTTTTATTAGACCATAACTCTCAAGGTGACCCCGAGGTACAATCTTGGCGCCAAGACGAGAGACAATGATACTCGACCCTACGTTATTGCGGATTTAATTAAGAAGCAGTCTTCAGGGTTCCATAATCCGCTATACGCATACTAAACGCATCTGTAATTCATATTTAAATTCGCGATGACGTAGGTTCGAGTGCCACTGGCATCTTAGACTATAACTGACGGTTTCAGGATGGACATGTGGGAGCGGGCTGCTAATGTCCCTGGTGTTCAGACATTGGCCTGGATGGGGCTCAACAAAGTATTCTGAATAAAAAACAAAATCGTTTCACGCTTTTTAGTTAGTAACTGCTTTCTTTGGTTGTCCGCGTAGATCCCGCACTGAGTGAGATAGAAATTTAACACTTGCAGATGGGAAAGTAGAGGACAATAGCAACATTTTTTCTATATATCATTAATCGCCATCAAAGTTAGTACTGGTTTTCTATTGCATACAATTATTGGCTCTCATGAAAGCACTTCTTCATTTCACCTACGTATGCCTATGAAATGTACATCCTTGTCAATGTAATTGCATTCCGAATCTTTATTTAGACATAACAGGCCAAAAGAATATTTTACAGTTGCATGTCGATGAGCCATCAGTAATGAGGAGTAGTGACAGCATTAACAGCTTTATAGCTTTTTTCATGGATGGAAGTGAACGCGGTCACGTACGCCTACCATCTTAATTGCTTTTTGAAATGTAATTGACACTGTATTTCATAATCGCTTAATGGTGGTCTACGTGTAAGATTGCTTCGTATTAACCTTAATAAACATTCACATTCGGTTGGATCATAAGGCGTAAATGCTGTTATACCAGTAAAGCGGATTCCCTGAGTTTTCTGTTAATAATTTTTGCCGCTAATAGATCGATATTTGAATAGCCTTGAAGGCGAAAGGTTTTGCTTAAATTGTTTGTCCATAGATGAAATTATCGATGGAATCGCTGCACTTTGGGGTGTAGTTGAACGCTTAGTTGCCCAAAAATTGATGATCTACTTAATTTTATGATAAACAATGAGCCAAAAAATAGAATGTTTTCTATTTGTTTCAATATATCAGTTACTGTTAGTCTATAGCATAACATATACGTAGGTCACGCTGAAAGTTCTTAGATACAGAAAAAATACAAGGTTTTTTTAAAAAACTTTATTCTGTTTTTCAACATATCTCCCTCCACCTATATACATGTATGCATTCGGTAAAACCACTTGTCAAATTCCTGTGACCAACGTTTTTTTGGAAGGTTGCTAATTTTCTCCTCAAATGCAGCGATTGCCTCTTCATCGGTGGAAAAATGGCGACCTCGTAACTTTTCTTTGATCTTTGGGAATAAGAAGAAGTCGCACGGAGCTAGGTCCGGAGAATAAGGTGGCTGAGGCAACAGTTTGACACCCTGTTCAGCAAAAAAGCGAGTGTTCTAGCGGCACTGTGGACTTTGGAAAAAATACCTGCGTGCTCAAACTTGTTTAAACTTGTATAGATTAGAAATATCTAAAGACTTTCAGCGTGACCTTCGTATTAAGCAAACCTACCTTGGTCCATCAATCCACTGTTCATCACTCCCTCCGTTAACTCCCGAGGTGGGCGTGCCGTGCTGCTTTTCCGCCTTTCCTTTGGTCGCGCAAGGTATTCGACTTGGACTTGATTTGGGCGAAGCGGCGTGCGCGGGCGACGTCTTCACGCTCCCCCCACCACTACCGCTTTGCGCTACTTTGGTTGGCGTACGGTGCGGTGTTGTGGGCGGAGCTTTGTCGTCAGGGGGAGTGCCGAAAGCTTTCTGTGTGGATTTGGGCGTGGTTTGAGTGGGCGAAGGGCGGTGTTCAGCGATCGAACCTGTTGTAGGGAGTAATAGAATGAATAATATGACGTTCATTTGGTTTAAGTTGATATAACATATAAAAATATAAAAACATTTGATATTTCTTCCAACGGAAACTGGAGGAACAGAGCTACTAGTTCATTGAGCAATTGATTTAGTACTTACCTCTCAGTGCTTTGCTCATTGAACACCTATTATCACCCGAGTTCAGACTAGGGATGTAAACCGGAGGATGTTCGCCATCAGTAGCGTCGTCAGCAGCGGGGCCGACGTAGATCACAGTATCTGCAGACAAATCGCTGCTTGAAGGATCTGGCTCACTACTTGTACCTGCAGCGCCAGGTCTAGCTGCTTCCTCACCTGAAATCAATGGAAATTTGTAATAGAATATACGCTGACAACATTTAGTTTTGTTATAAAATGAATATAACAATCCCAACCGGTACAAAATATGGACTATCATCAATTCCCAAAAAATAAGACTCCAGAGGCATAAAAAATGTAATTACATTAGTGTGATACTCAAATTTCAGGAAAGTTTAGTTGTAGGAAGCCGTCAAATTGTATATTAGACCAGAAAGGTTCCTGAATATGACCGGAAATGATCGAATTCAAGAAAAACGTTGATCAATAATACAAACATTCTGAAAATTTCAGGACCTCAATTAACAATATGATAGCTTTGGTTCGAAAATATATTCAAGGGACACCTATATTATAATGAGAGATTTCCAGAATTCTAGGTAATCGAATGCGAACTAGATCGAATATGTTAGCGCCCTTATTCCAATCCTACTCGAATTCGAGTTGTAGCGAAAGTAAACTTCAAAATGAACGATCCCAGATATAACTATTTACCGGAACTACCTCCAGATCCGTTCCCAACGGCTGCCGAGACGAACTTGATCCTGCGCCTCCGCATCCTGTGAATCCTGCTGGCCAACTGCACCGTGGTCAAGGTGTCCATGTAATTCCTGGCCATTGGACTCACATGAACGATCATTGCGGCATGGCAGGTCAGCGAACCCAGGCACTCTCGAAGCAGTTGGGTTAGTTTGTGCTCCTGAGGGATTAATGAAATTTGTTGAGTACAACAGTTTTGTGAATCAATGCAATATGAGGGGACGTTGAATAATTGGAATTAATTTGAAAATATATTCGGGTGAAACATATGGAATTTTCACATTCAATAGTGTATATATTTGTATATATTTTGCATCTGAGGCTCAGGTATTGTAAAGTGTACAAAAAAATCTTTAAAATAATTATAATTAGGTATTACAATGCCTAACAACGTTATTCATGTAAAACTTGTATTGAAAAAACAAAAAAAAACTTTACCTTGTATGGAAGATGCTTTTGTCCATTAAAAATTGCGAGTAGAACATTGCCAACTCCTGATAAAGGTATTCCGCCACTGTTCCTACCCCGATCTGAATTACCTAGATCCAGCAAATGCAGCCGACTTCGTCCTCCACACACTGGAACGAAAAATTGTAGATAGTAGGGCAAAAATCTGAGATTACGAATACAGTCCATAGTGGCAGTTCAATGTTTAAACCTATATAGTTGAGCTGAGGTACTAAAAGTGATCACTCTGCCCCCAAATTGGAGGGAATTATAGATATCAGAAGGTATATTGTTTGATATTGGATCTTTTGGAGTAGCACCACCAAGACTATAGAGTTTTACAACTTGTCAAATGATAACCGAAAGATCAAAACTTAATGTCTCCATGAAAATGCTAACGTAGTTAGCGAAACACGTGTCTGGTGTAAGTAATTTGTCTAGCGAATAGTAAACTGTGTACTGTCTATTTGCGTTGGAAACGAATCTTGCAATCTGCTTTCAAGCCTCTATACTTGACATTTATTTATGTCTATTTAAATTTTTAGTTTCAGATTTATCGCAATGAAACTGCTAGCACCAATTGAAGTCAGCAGGGCGGCACACATAGTGACTTTGCAACACATGACATGATTTAGCAGATCGACATCTACATCAAGAACAGGTAAAGTTGAAGGAAAGAAGAAAGAATACAGGTTTGTTTGATACTTTATTTACTGTACCCTCGTTCATATTTTTGCCAAGGCTCCCAAGTACCATTTTTTCTACAAATGCAATAGCTGATTATTCAAGGTTTATTTAAAAATCATGTAGAAAATTTGCTTAAAAACGTCTGAGAGACAGTTCGATCAAACTCCAACCGGCAGACGAGCAGATAGCCCGAGGCTCCCTGTGTGCAATTTTTCACGTTACGAGGAAATTCAGATAACGCGTTTACCGACGACACCGCGGCGTGGCGGGCGCTTTTTTTGGGGGCCCCAGGGTGCGGTGGCGGCGCCAGTGTACGCTGTACGTAATCCCGGCCGTGATAAGGAAGTCATAAACGTGAAATAGGACTGCGCCCCTGCAGGGTGTTGCGGAAAAATCGACAGCGTGCCACCACGACGACAACGCGGTACAAAGTTACTGATAATGTCCAGTAACTAAGCGACAAAAATTTAAAAAAATGAGATGATGTTTGTGTAAAATCTAAGTGTAACACTTAAGGATGTTTCCATGGAATGATTACTATAAAAATATATTTTTCTCTCAAGGTAGGTTCAATACACGTCTATCAAGCTATAAGTGTGCAAGGAATTGTCAAAATGCAGTCAAATAGATTGATGCTGTAAAGATAATGATATCAGTGAATCAAATTTATTGATTATAAGATCATGCAGAACGGAGTTTAGCCAAAGGCTATTCATACACTTGATCCTTCAAAGTAACAACCTATTTGAATGACAAGAAAATAATCGCACCTCTAGTAACATAAACGTATGAACGAATCTATGGGTGACTGATATAAATATTATTAAAGTATGATATGTACCTACAAGATCAGCTATTACACGATTATATTTAAACGAACAATGTTATATCGTCGTAAGAATATCAACACCCCCTAATTTTCTAGCGGTCTTCTATGGCCTTCCAAGAGATCTGGACAGGACAGCGTTCTCGCCCATATTGAAAAACTATGCTATAACTAATATATATTTTACACTATGCAATTGGGGTACTGGGTACTGTTAATTCTGACTTTCAAGCTTAGCAACAAGACATTACAAAGAATATTTATCGACCATTGTAGCTCACTACAGTTTTGATTTTTATAATTGAGTACATTCAAACAATTTTGAAACTACACAAAAAATTGTTTGGATGTGATATACCTTCAGAAATTACAAAGGAATATATTTATGATGATCGAAGTTCTTGACTTCTATTCATTTTCTGATGATTTTATGAAGGAAATTCTCTTACCGCCCCCCTTTCCCGCTACACTATACTGGTAGACATGCAGCGTGAACAGCAGATGAGAGTCACCGTAGTCGTGGTGTGGCCCCGACGACGCGACGGGCCTCCGCCCTTCGACGGCCGCATCCAAATAGTGCGCCGCCTTCTCGGCAGTGGGGACGCGTAACTCACAGTGGGCGGGGCCTCCGAACAGGGTGTCGTCGCCTGAGCCACTGCCACTACCGGTACGCAGGTATGCGCCTGGGGACTGTTCGCAATCTGAAACAGAAATTATTGAGGTTACATCACATTCGTATGAACAAAACATAGTAACAAAGGTACTCTTAAAATTAAATTAAATGTAATACCTAGTAACAGTTTTTCATAAATATTTTGCGAAAGTGTATATTATACTATCTGGTAGGGTAGTTCACATGGGGATAAGGTGTCGCGTACATAAACATTGCCACGACGTCGAGTGCAGTGCAACAGATGCCCTTTGTTGGATCGACCAAAGTCGATTATGTGAGAGCGAAGGCGTGTCCAGGAATATAACTCTTCTTGAATAGTGCAGTCGATCCGCACGCAAAACGCGATGCGAGGCAAAATAGGGACAAGCAACAAAAATCAATGATGTGGATGCATCGGCGTCCATCACAAAACTTTGACTTTGATGGTGTAAGGTGGATTAAATTTCTTCATTATGATAGTTATTTCTGCAATGACCTCCGTTCAACGAGTGTGATTTTGCAGAACTATCGCTAGCGCGTCCTGCAATAAAACACGACAACACAATGTGCAAGAGGAAGATTATATATGACAGCCATTTGAATCCTCATCTGCAAGGTGGAGACAATACACAAATTCTAATGTGGAGATCGAAAAAACTGGGCTCCGGCGAGATTCGAACTACACATCCTCCGCATGTCGGACATTAACTCTACCAATTGAGCTGCGTAGACACACCTCTCAATCGGTCCGCATGGGTGAAACATTTTCAGATACCCTTGCAGCACACACAATCTGAAATTCGGAGAAGGCTGGTTTTTGAGGAGCCTAACTAACGTCTCGACTCGAATTGAAAGATGTGCCTACGTAGCATAATTGGTATTATCTGTGTCCAGTAGGCGGAATGTGCTCGCCATGGCCTAGTTTCTTCCGATTGGATACTGATATTTAAATTCAGAAAATGGTACATAGGATCCAATAAAATTAATAATAAAATGTCATTTTCGTTGACTTATATGACTTAGTGTCAGATGAGGGCTTTCAGATGAGCATGGAATAAGTTTTTATTATTATCAGAAATAAAATTAAGAATATTGGATGACATGAGCCTGTGAGTTAAAATACTGTAACAGCTCACACAAATTGTTTTTCATGAATTCAAGTACAAGTGCTATATACTCGTATGTAAATAGTTGGTGATACGTTTTTGAACCAGTGCACACTCTTTACAGAACACGTGGGCTACTATAACCTAATATCTCAGCTAATGATGTGATAGCAATATACAGCAAGGTTACGTTGTGGGCAATCTCAGGTATCAGTGTTAACACGAAGGCTTACAAGCGTTTTCTTCCAAGAAGCTAAACCTGCATAGTATGTTCAGCTAAAGTACATACAATGTCTACTTAAACGTTGTACATAATTTCGGATAAGTTATTATTCCAAGATAACTCACAAAAATATAAGTGTATTATAACAGCAGAAACCCCAAATAGTATCTTTTTCTTCTGATTTGACCTGACTATCATAGATATATTTCTTCACCAAGGATTTATTAAAAATGGTTGAAGGAGAAAACGCCGACGAGACGGTATGAGGTTACGAGACGTGGTTTATGGTCTAACGTCCGAGAAGCCTCCGCCAAATCTCATAAGGAACTTTCACCAAAATTGCAATTTTCTCTTATGAAAGAATACGCCTTCCTTGAAAGCCTAGAGTGTTTATCGTCAAAATGCTTTTTAAGAGATTAATCTGCTGATTCGACCACCTTAATGTTGCAAAGATTGATAAGCGACATTATGTAGAAAAAAATGTTTATTCAAAAAATAAGATGTCTAACAAACTAATACAGCACACCTTCCGCAATAAAAATACTTCATTTAAAATTGAGCTACTCTGTTTGAAAACATTAAAAAAATATCAGAAAAAATGCTTTTTATACAAAAAAATATATATGCTCGAATCATCTCAAAGTGTCGCCCTCTATCGGGATGCTCATTGGCAACTTACGAAGTCAAAGGTCCTAACACCTGGACTGCCTTGAAGCGGCAACAGATGTCTCGTATGACATCTGTCAACAAGGGTGAACTGATTTACAGCAACATCCCTTGTTCTTCGTTAACACTATTTACGATGTTTCGTTATCACGGCTCATTCATATCAGAAGCTGACAACTGATATTAAGAGTATATTCTCCACAATGCATCAGACCTGCTGTAACATGCATGTTTCGTTTTTAGCCTAGACTAATCAGGATAGCCTGGTGACCTAACAGTAAAGAGCAAATGGGTGGTATATACGTAACCCATTCAAGCGTGTGATAGCAACATCAACTCATCTAAGTGTCGCCCTCTATGGGGACGCCCATTGAGATCTTACGAAGCCAAAGATCCTAACACCATTATCAGCAAGTTTGTAATTTCATTTTAGAAAATTAGATACTTTCATTCAATGCTTCTAATATATTATAGCATATTATGAAGGAACATTATAAGGAAGTATTTGCAAGAATTCTAGATTTCCGAAACTGATTCAGTTCTTTCAAATTACTTTAGAAAATCTCGTCGAAAAAGTTTAGTGACTTGCTAGAATGCTTTTGTGGGAAAATATAACTAGAATTGTTAAAAATATTGTATACTCTGAATTTAGGCAAGCATCTTGAACTTAATTGTTTTGTTGAAGATTCAAGTGTCATGATATGAGAATGTAAGGCAGGGCTGCAAACATTTGAGAATAAAATATAATAAAGAAAAAAATACCTAAAAATCTAAATAACCATAACGATGATCCTCAAAATTATTCTGACATATTCACCAAAATTTCGATTAGCATTTAGCAACTGTTCAACCTAAACGTTCACTGTATCTAGTTGCTTATGCCGAAGTTCAGAAAGTTGGATTAATTTTCCTGAATTCTTCCCATTTAAAGCGGATATATGGTATTTTAATATTCCTTCATCCAACAGGAATGAAATTAATTCACGTCTCATCAAATAAAACGGGTAAAGTGAGGGTTGAATGTGGGGGTGAAACTGAAACGTAAAAAACCTCCAGTCGTGGAAAAGGATAAATACATCAGCCACGCGAACTGCCAGGCCGTTCGCAACAAAACAAATGGCCTCCATTATAGGATTATTATTGCGATAATGTTGAACGTACTGAGTTGTCAGCTGCGGATTAAATACTTGTGATATTATAATGTGAAAAATGGCTGGCGTCACACAACTATATACAGAGTGAATGGAGTGACTGAATTACACAGTCATACAAAAAATAGTGGTTTGGATACAAGTAAAAATATATTAAATTTTACCGCTCAATACTACAGTTGCTTTAGCGTTACTTTGTACATATCATAATCACTCATTTATCGGCTAAATATCACGATCATTGGCCCAATTGGTTCTAGATAAATTATTTTCAAGTAGGTTGGGTTAATTTTCTATACTCCCAGGCTTTCCGATTTTCCCGAATGATCATTCTGCTCGTAAAGTATGGTGATTGACTCAAATAAACTTATAACTTCATATATACTGATACAAACTCTAGCAATTATCCTGTACTGGACGCTATGCCACTGAATAAGTAATTTTACTAGAGTTCGGAAGATTCGGTATCATTATTTTGTCAAAGTACAGAAAATAAAAAATCTTGTTAGTCTGTTGCCTTTGTATGCTTAAGTTCCTGGCATTCTTTAGTCTAGTTAAAAATCATAAAACCAACTTGACTCTTAGATCATGAACGCAGGTGTTCCACAGGGATCGGTTTTGGTCCCATCATTGCTTTTATCTCACCGTTTTTTCAGTACATACTTGATGTTCAAGCAATTTTCTCATTGACAAGCGGAAGATGACTTGGCACTACTGATGTTCTTCTGGGCTCTCTTTTATGATCCCGACACTTCAGAGTCTATAAAATGAACTTGTCAGACTGCTGCTTTCCATTACAACTTGGTTGTTCTTCAAAAACCACTAACTGGCCAGTACCACCGGTCCTTTAATCATAGAAAAATTTGAAACATCAGGAGGCACCTTTTCAGTTTTGTGAACGTTAATCAGTTCAAAACCCGTATCAACAAACTCTTATTGACCCCTTTATATTAGTCACGGTACTTCAGCATTCAGGTTTTGCCTTTGTGAGTGCTTAATTGAGTAAAAACAAGGACTACCAACACTGTCGTTTGGCTACAGCCAAATAACATTAAGGTTTGTCGTGGTACAATATTCATAATTATAATTAATAAAAAGCAATGAATTTTAAAATCCAATCAATCTCATATATGGGTTCACAAAGCAAATAACTTTAGGGCATATCCGTTCTATATTTATGCATTGAATCATTTTTCAGTTGCGCTCACATTTACGAAAATAATCCCTAAAAAATGTGTACTGGGTAGAATATTCATACATATCCAATCGCATTTTTGCTAATAACGGAATGTATAGCCCCAAAAAATTATCTGAGGTCTGTAAAAATTCCGGAACGATTTAATTAATTTTTAATCGAAAAATTACTGTTTTGATTAGAATATACCCAGTGTCGCAACTGGAAGGAGGTAAAACAAATCTTATGGTAAATGCAGTCTATTAACCCCTCAAAATGAAATGGGTTTTATATTTCAAACAAGCAGAATCACTATATTCATGTTCATCTATTATTGAGGTGTTTATTTTAACTTTATTTCTTATATCTCATGAATCTTCTCTTTGATTTATTAGTTCATTCGCAAGGCGAATCATATAGGTATTTCCAAATTATTATATTTTATAAGCATTGAACTCCGTACACTCACAATTATTGATCCAAAGTTCACTTTTCCGCTAATTTTTCTTGACATTTGATTATATGTTTATTTGGATAGAATAACTCATCGTTCATACTTACTGGGTAGATTGATCTGAGAAAATTAATTTTCTTACGCTGCCTCGGTGCAAATCAGCATAAAAATTACAGCCTGAGTTTTCCAAATGCTTGATTGTTGTGATCAACCGTTCCTTATTCATTGCAATCCGCACCTCACCACCCCCGAACTCCAATTTTTACCCCCTCAAATATCTTTAGAAAATGTTCAGGGGCCTTGGTAACACTATTTTATAAAAAAATTAAAGGTTTTTTGTCTTTGTCACAATAGTAACCTAGTGTCAAAGTTCCACACAAATCCACAAAGTATTTTCCAGGTTATAGGGAGGCCAAAGATTACCGGATAGAGTACAGACAGACAGACAGATCGACCGACGCAAATGATGACATGCTTTTGTGTGTATATGTTGAGCAACAACTAGAAATTACTATATCTCGAATTTTGATTTTGGCGTGGAAAGTAAAAAAAGTATAGCACATATGTGGCACAATTTCAAAGTTCACTCGTGGAACTTTAGCAGATATTTTCGAAAAAAGGAACAAATGTTTTAGTGATTAAGGGCAACTTGGTTATCAAAACCATTACAGCCCTTAAACGTGTCATTATTTATTTTTCCACTAAACATTTGGCCACTTAAGAATTTGGAGAAAACACACCAATTGAAAAACCATAACCCCACATTAAGGGAAGGTTTAGTTCCACCAAACCCCATGTACCACGTCTATGAGCACAGCGTTGTCCTTATATTTCGTGGAAGAGATTTCCGGTATGCAAATTATCAAAAACTAATTAATTTTCGCTTCTCAGTTGGGTGCCTAAGTGTTTTAATTTTTTTCTCATAGCATATCCTCGGCAGGAATTTAATAAAAACTCCATTTTTTAAGTTTATTAGTACAATAATCAGAAGGGAGAGTCGCACTGACAAGATTTTATAAAATCAATCTGTGCAAAGGTATTGATGTATATAATATGAATTTTCTGGATGAATAATATGAGTAAAATACAAGATTTTTAGTTTATATTTATTTATTTAGCTTTAATGAGTATGACAGTTTATGGTTAGTTAGTTTATTTTAACCCGTTTCCATTTCCAAGCGACGCGAATAGTGGCGCTGTCCATTGGTAACATACGAAGTCAAAGTCGTAACACTTGCAGTCCAGGATGTTGACTTCGTAAGTTGTCAATGGGCAGCGCCATAGTGCGCGACTCTTGGAGATCAGTGTTGATGTTGCTATTACACCCTGAGCATGTTACGAATATACCACCTAATCATTTTCTATACTGACGAGTCTAGGCTAAAGACGAAACATGCATATCTATAGTGGAGAGCACATATGTCTTAATATACATTTCTCTTTTGATATTTCCTGAAAATTGCTGATCACAATTAAAAAAAGATGCTGCTTCTCATAATAGCGGAATTAACATCATATGTCTCGTTCTAAAAATAGTAGGAAGTTATACATAGGGTTATCCTGTATCAAAACATGAAGATTGGTGTACGGAATGATCAGGAAATTTAGACTGCTGTCCTTTTCTGGAAACGAACTCTAAATCTGTACATTGAGCTAAACCCCCGCTGCGGGATATCAGAATTTTCACACCCTTTCCACTGGAAATCGTGACATGTGGAGCCCTTCGCGTTGTGCGCACGTATACGTATTTCTCTAATTAATTTTATAGCGTGCCAACCATATTAAATATTTCTAGTCCGATTTCGCTGGCGGACATGACATTATCATAATCGTGGAAGCCGGCCACGTTCGTGGGGTCCATGTTGAAAAGTTTCTGTGCGTGGTTTGGAAATGGAGCGATGGGGGAGGAACTATACAGGGTTGGTATTGATTTACAGTCATATTATTAGATTATATGATGATAAATTGGATCATTGGAGCAGACAATAATTGAACTGAATATCAAATTTCATCAATTAAGTACCATCATAAATGTATTTAGAATCTATTAAATTCTTTCTTCGTCGTAATAATAATAAAGAAATAGATATGTAATAGAATATGCTAAGGCATGAAATGTAACTGTAACCCTCAACCAAAATTACTACCACACGTACATACTACATTTGAAGCATGTACGCAATCTGTTTTGGAAATGATAATTTATCTCATTCATGCCTGAATACATCTGCGTCGTCAGCAATGAGCTTCTCAAAGGTCACATATTTCCTTTGAATTAAAGGCAACGAGACTATTCCATTGAAGAGTGATCTAATCTGAAATAAAATCAACCCTTCGCAAACAGTAAAAGCGATCCCGCCATTTCCATACGTGCCCATCCCACCCCCCCCCTCCACTCTCCCAACCGCTGCCCTCCACCTGCTTATCTACCTTCCGATCTCCGCGTACAAAGACATTTCCATGGAAGGAAAAAAGAGGAATGCTCGCATAAAAAGGAAAGCCGCCGGGAATTTCCGCGTTTTCGCGAAAATTTACATTTTTGATTCGTCGAGTCGGAGGAGATAGCCATCTTCCGGGGACGTATTGAATTACCTAACAGCCAGCCATTGACGTATCCGTTATATGGCTTGGAGGGACACCGCGAATTGAGGCAAATATATATATTCGCTGTAAAATTAGAACTCTATGGTGACTAAATTTCGAAATTCAGAAATTTAAGATGGTTATACAATAATACATATTTTTAAAAAACTTTAAAATTCACACAACTATAGAGGTTAACCAGATTATAAGAAACAAGAGTAAGCCATCTCGAGATTCATACTTTACTCACTGTTTAACCTTTTTGTTGACTTCACTCACTTCACTTTACCTAATAATTAAAAAGACAATAACTATTACAAGAATGAGCACATTATATGTACACAAATTGAGGGGGCATAACTATGATAAGAATACTGCCATTTAGTCGAGAATCAAGGTCATGTTAAGGTCAAATCTGTTGCTTTAAACTTAGACCACCGTCTTTGAAGACATGGCTAGGTGCAATAAGAAATTTCACACCGTTTTCTTGCCTCAACAATAAAACTTACAGAACCAGATAGGCAACCACAGGATAAGTTCAAAGAGGTACATAAACTGTCTTAGGTTTGTGGGCAGAGCCCAAGATACGCGATCTGCATGTGGAAAACAGGAAAGACATCATATTGACCTTGGCCTTAATCGCGATGTCAATGAGAAAAACATATTCTGCAGCAAAATTCCTTGTTCTATGCAATCATAACGTTGAAAATAGTGGAGCTCATTCAGAACAGCAGAGTGTTGATCCTTGAATGAGTTTGACGTTTCATTTCAAGGTTAAGGTTTAGATGTCAAAAATATTCTCATGGAGCGATTGTGTATATTGAGCTATTCAATTACTAAGGTTCGAATTGATGCATCGCGTTTGTGGCATTCTAGTCTGTTTGTCAAAAATTGTGCAATCAATTTCAAGCTAACTTTCCTATGAGCTACAGTCCTCAAACATCAAACATTGTTAAGGACTGTATGACCATGCATTTCAGCATATTGATCGGAATAAATAATAAATATCCTAAAGATAGGAAAAAATACAGGATTGGATGTCTACTCACATTTAGAAGCAGTTTGATCGAAGTAATACCCTGAATTGCCCTAAATTTTGCAAACATCTGAAAAAAAGCTTTGGACATTTTAAAAAATGTTTTGAATCACCATATTTGAAAATGACTTGAATTTTTATAATAATAAAAATCGCAGTGGTTACTGAGATCACACAGTGACATACAGGCCAACAAGCCAACAAACTGATAAACTGATAGACAGGCGGAAATGAAAGACCCAGATCTATGTCACATCAAAGAACATCCAAAAATGTTATTATCTCAAGTTATAAAATTTTTGAGATTACCAAAATTACCTTCCTGTTAAGTAAGATTATAATAAAATATTGAGGCATCAACAGTTACTCTGAGTCATTCATCATTTTATTGCATTGCACATAAACTGTTCTGTGAATCTTTCCAACGACAGATACTGCTTAATATCATCAATTATCACATTTTTCGTCTTACCCATTAAAACCTTCATTTTATTCCCTTTGGTTTGAGCTGAAACACTGTAGGAGCGCCACTGTAGTCGCATAGTTTCTTCAGTTTTCAACAAGCCACTTGGTTTCAGGCAGCACAACTTGATAGTATTTTATGGAAGGCTTTGAGAATAAATAAATTCTCCTAGGTGATTAAGTAACTGAAGGATAGACCACAGCAGATCCTAGATTACGGTTTCTATTACCTCCATTCACTATTGCTGCTTTTAAGGTCGGTAAAAGGGTAAGATATTTGCTAGAGGAAATTATGCTAAGTAGGTGGTTTAGGTTTACTAAGAAAATGGCTGCAACAGATTTTATCTGAGGAAAGCTCTTTACGTATATCATTGTTTTTATCAAGTTTTCGGAAAATTTTGATTTTTCGAAAGAACTACATAGTTTTTGAAATTCGGGGGACTGGTGGAGGAGTTACCTTTAAAAAATGCCGTCCTGTAGATTGACGCTATATGAGTTTGGAAATCAATATTTGCATCGGATTTTGGAATTTGATCTTTTGAATTGCAATAAAAATGATTATATCAATTGAATGATTAAACTCTTCTACGGTTTGAATGATAAAAAACTCTTAAAATAAAAAAAACAAAATTTTTAAGATTCCAAAAACTGACTTCAAATGCATTACCATTCTATACCAATACTGATATCACTTCACATTAAATACAGAGTCAACCTACTTTACACGATTTTTTAAAAGGCTAAAATTTTGTAATCAACTATTATACTTATTCTATTATAATCCAATAATATGTAATAGTAGCAGTTCTTCAAACAAGCAGGACAGAGTGTTGAAGAAAACGTGGCAAACAAATTTTTTGAGATCTATTCACCCAGCAACCTCAACTATTGACCAACCAAAAAATGTTTTAGAGATTGATCAAGAGCTTGGGAAACTAAGTTTGAGCGTTTTTTTGAAATGGAAGCAGAACAACACCAAACTTCAATTCCCTCTGATTCTACGAAACACATGAGCATTTCAAAAAACCTATGTCCCACGTTTCTGCTAACTATTAAACAGCCTCACATTTCCATTAACGAATATTTAGCGGCGAGCAAAATTTCTAGACTCTGGAAAATCAGGCCCATTTAATCCACATTATTGAAAAAAAGTAAGTGGGTATACGATCCATTGTCCCTGTATATGCACACGAGCTACTCAAGAAATGTTTTGGGTTATCAAAGGAAAAATTTGAGTGGAGCTTGATATTAAGCTTGTTCATTGTATACGGATATTGTGCGCGATACAATGAATATATGGGAAAACAGGAAAACAAATAGCACAAAACAAAGTGCGCCGGCAGCTCTCGTTTGGTTTTCATAGTTGAGGGAAATTGGGAAATATTTGGTTTTTATACATAAACTGGAGGTATAAGGGCAAAGATTTTATTTAGTCTTAACTTTTGTCTGTACTTTCAAATTTTGAGGAAAATTGGAAGCTAGCCTTATTATCCTGAAATTTGGTACACAAATCATATACAATTTCAGATCGTTGAAAATATTATACAATATTATCGATCTATAACAATAAGCCGGTGTTTATAATAAAACCACTTACAATATGCACAGAAAAATCCAATTACTGAAGCAAATTGATTCTATTTATTATTCTCTTCACTTTTCAGGTAATCACTAGGAATACTTCAAAACTTTTTGCTTTGAAGTTATAGAGCATATGCGGTAACGTTGTTCCGGAAAAAGTTTTATCTTTGACCTTTGAAATGACCTGACATTTTCCTCCGACAATCATGACAATCTCTGATAACCTTTCACTCCACTGTCTTCTTCCTGAATTTCTCAGGTTTTCTAGAAAGCGAACACCCTGGAATTAAAGTGTTAAAATGATTGCGTCAATTCAATTGATCCGCTTTTTATTCAGATATAAGCAGGTTATATTCCACTCTGTACATATTCCCCCAGAGGCTAAGTTTTTGAAGTTACATGAACTGTGTTGGGTCAACGATAAGCGTTTTGGTCGAGTTCCGACAATTGCTTCGAAATTCACACAGGGTGGAAATTCCTGACCTAATCTAGTTGAATCCATTTTTCATCCCCATATAACCAGACTATAACCCACCCTATACATATTCTCCCTTCCACCACGAGCTCGCCGCCGCATTAGAGATTACGCTTCATCCGGAAACCTGCGTCAGCGTCTCCGCCGTGGGCGTCGCGTTGTGGCGTTACGTTCTGTTTCTTTCACAGACGACCGACGATGATGGATCGAACGCTGCCCTTCTCACGATATCCCCATACATCATTTTACCTTTTGTTTACGTCTAATCTTTCAGCATATATACAAATAAAAATACCTACATTCGTTGGTTTACAGTAATCACAAAACATACTACACGCAACGAGTGTGGTCTTACTTTCATAGTGTTTCATGGTGTTTCAGATTAGGTCTTCATAATAATGTAGACACAGAAAGCACTTTGGGAGATGGAAGCTTTTACTTTTTCTGCCGGATGAGCGGGGTGAAGGTTGAAAGCCTATCGTTCACCTTAAGCGCTGTGAGCGAACAAATGTCATCACACATCATGAAATTTCCAAAAATATATTGTCTTATTCAAAAACATTTGCAATCACAGCACTCCCTCATATGTGGGAGTCAATTATAGAAAACCAGTCATACTAAATCAACAGTTTTGTTGAATAAATTGTTCATATATTGACTCCACAGGCAGTACAAATATTAAAGTTAATAATAAAGGAGAAGCATCAAAAATCTAAGTAAAGCGCCGATCTGTGAAATTGCTGAAAACTACGGCATAGTAAATCTTAATCTTCATTCTTAGTATTCGCATACAAAAGTTTGCTCATAATTTGCTTTAACAATATAACAAACGAATGTTAACTGGATCACCGCCCGTCTAATGGACCGGGTTAATTTTCCGTTGCCACATAATGATACTTCGACTAAGCAAAGGTTAATCTGAAAACCACACAGTACACATTCCATTACAGATAGGTGATTATAGTCGGTTTGTGTGTTTTAGCTTACCGAAATAAATGCTGTGACTATCACTATTCGACTGATTCATAGTCGATTGTATGGTAATTGGCTGTTGCATTTTCCATCACGTACTGATAATGACTTTCCTTTAATATTTAATGTAGGTAAGTATTTAGGATACTACTAACAGATCACAACACAGTCACACGCAAAACATTTTTTTATATAGATAACCCCAGGCAAAGGCTTATAGCGCTACATAAGCATTGCGCAAGGATAAATTTCTATTCACATTGATCTTGAAATGCTGTAGATTGTAACCGTCCCCGATAGCTCATTCCACAACGCCGAGGTTCTCCAAAAGAACATGGATATATTTATCAAGCTATTTCATCCGACAAAGGTTATAAAATCTTGAAAAAATTAACTTAGCACTCACCATTTGAGTATCCAGAAAGCAGATCCCTTAGTTGGTTTGTAGGACCGCATATTTCTACCGCCGATACTCGTACCGAGAATCTTGCACCAGTCTTTTGTTTCTGTTCGTTGATACCTTTAAACAGCCACGAGATGGCGCAAGGTATTATGCCTAGGCTGTTAGCGTTGTCCGGACTGCCCATCATCGTATACGATTTACCTGGAATGAAGAAAAGCGAATATATATTCATTGCAGAAATATCTGATGCCAATTTTTGGATAATCGAGACCTCCTGTATTTTGGGCTGCAAAGTGTCAAGCTTTTGACATGTTTCCACCCGTTTCATCAGCAATTAACTAATCCATGCTAACGGCGTCATCAGTTAGCATTGATACTTGGTCGCCATGCTTGGCTCTGTTGGCCGTACTTTTAAGAGATAATGGTGTGAAGAATGGACATGCCGTATCTATTGACATGCCATCGGACACAATTACTTGTAAGTGGTGGTATCCTTTTATTCGAATCCATTATTATGATTTTACACTGAATGTAATGAATTCACTTACAAAAAGAGTTACGAAATTGTGTTGCATTCAAATACATTTTGAGACATAAAATCAATAATTCAGATTTCTCCGATATTATGCATACGAGTATTTACGAAAAATCGGACTCAGATAATAGGGACCTGTTTGTGACTATAGAGTAGTAGAAGTAGTTTAACTGATTTATATACTCTAATGTTATTCTAAAATTTCTATTTTCCCCGAATCACTAACATCTCGAATGCGTATTTATGTTTACAGGCAATAATGTCTATTTAAGTTAAGATGAAAGTGGCTGTATAAATTTAGGGCGGCCGTTAGAACGCATTAGCGCCTAAAAGTGTTTGAATTATGACCTTGCTCCTTGTTTACCGCTAAGTAATAGAGTGTCTGAAGTTTTACACTGTGTTCTTTCGTTACATAAATTCTGGAAAACACAGCGGGAATTACTTAAGTGAAGATTGCATGATTTACTGCAGTAGTTTTTTGAGTATAGAGCGATGTGTTATTTTTAACGAGAACAACCCCATTTAGGTTCGGGATGGCGCTACTATCACACATCGAAAAGCATTCATAAAATTAATATCATTTGGTGTTGTACTTTTGTTTGCATATAATAGTATCTATATCTAAACTGCTCAAAGCGAAGATTGTTCAGATACTCTAATGACCACATGTATAAGCGAAACTATTGGGACAAGGACGAAAAAAGTTTTTGAAAATTGATCCAGTGGCGGCGAGTAATACTAAAGTTGAGCAAAACTCGAGCACATTTCCACTCAGCAATTCAAAAGGTCCGATGGGCCAGATGGACATAATATAGACGCTTCTGGGCTGCCACGTTTGCTCTTTTGTTTTAGTAACTGTATCTCGATGAATAAGGATAATAAATGATGACGAAAGGGATTTTTAATATTTTGCCCCAACTTAGAACAGTCTGATAATGTTTGGAAATACTGGGAATCACAGAAATTATAATAACTTGAACATTTCGGAAATTTCTGCAATCATAAAAGATTTAATGTTCTACGAACAGATGACCTCCAACTCAGAATTAAGCTTTTTAGGCTTCAACCTTCACAATACGTACTGCCTAAACAATTTCAATAAAACGGGTGAGTAGGGAAGCGAAGCCTTCGCTATAAGTTTTGGTTTGAAACAGATAGTCAGCGAACCAACCAGAGTCTCAAACCGCCATATAAAATTTGTTAGCTTGCTAGAACTATATCTCACAACAAATCTCGACATCTCTTCACTGAATATATCCATTACACTCAGACCATCTGACCGATGCCATTACAGCCCTCTGTAGAATGCAATGACTATACCAACAACATATTAAAGTATATTAAAGTCTAGCACTACAAATCAGAAAAGTAGGATGATCTTAGGTACTATTACCAATCTATCTATCTATGAGAAAAAAAGAAAGGTACGGGGAATAGAGGATAAAACCAACCATCGAAAGTCAACGCAGTTTCATCGATTCTAGGAGTCACTGTGAATGGTTCAGCGATAACATCAAAGGGGAGCACAATCAGAAAATCAAGAATACACTCCTCTCATGTTCTAGCTCGTCCAGATTATTTTGCTTAGTAGTCAATCTGTCCGCCAGCTTTCATAACTGTTCCATATCACTACTGACGAGAGTGGATAAAATCCAGAGTTGCCAATACAGAAAACACTAAAGGACCAGGTAGAGCCTCCAACAATTCGAACAAGCCTCTTCCAAAATACGTGGTATTGGACAACCTTGAGCTGCCGAGAGAATTCAATTTACTCGCCTTTCCACGACCTTCCTAACCCAGAATTTTAAATTATTTCTGTGGTTGGGTGACGGAACTGGCTCACTCTGAACATCACGCAATAACCACCCCATTCGCGAACCTCGCAACATTTGTGCGGTGTCATCCAAGTGGGCGATTTACCAGTCAATATCCCGGGCTCAGGATGCGCTTAACGAGATTCCCCGATGCTTCTTGATGCTTTTTCTTTCTCTTCCTCTCTCTCTGTTTTCCAACTGCTACCGATTCGCTCAAAACAAAAGCAGATTCCATAAATAACAAGTCGTACACGCGAATATGATGCTGCGCTTCATCCCTGTAGGGATGCCAGGGAAGAGTTTGCATGCGAATGGGCAGATTTGGGTAGGAAGTGATTGGCAAAGAATCTCAGGATCGGGGAGGAAAACCTCGTAGTGGATTGAGGAGCATGTGATTTGATACTACATCCTCACACATGTCAGCAGTACTCCAAGTTATGGTCTGATCTGAGCCTTGTAGACTAGCAGTAGCTAACGAATACAATTTTCTGGAATGGAAGAGAGCTCTGAGTCTCTGAGAGGCTGAACTAGCATGGCCGGCAAGGGCATGTCATTATTGATGTTGATTCCCTAAAGCTTGATGGAAGATGATTCATGTTTTGGGCTTCCCACCATTTGCATCCTAGCCATAAAGACCTAGGCCAACTAAGATGATTTAACAGGACAACAGATCATAAGCCTCAGTCAGTCACTTACCCCCATTCTTGGCTTCTAGGTACTAAACGAATTCACTGAACAAATAGGTTCACGATCAGGAACATTTAAAAAGCCCTACGAGGCTCAGAAGTATCTCAGTAATTATATACGTAAGAAAATATAAATAAACAAATAAGTAAATCAGTAGATAAAAATGATCACAGACTATGTTTGGAGGTCAGCCTACAACCTACAAATTTCTAACTGAAGAAGTTTCAGTTCGCTTCAATGCAACGTCGCGTAGCATAATTGGTAGAATACACTGACATGGAAAACATGAGTTCTGGATTCGAATCCTTTCGAAACCAAATTTATCCGATTCTTATATTTTTAAATTTACATTCTGTGATCATGTCCATCTTGCGTTCACTCGGAAAAAACTTTTATATAATTATTCACGGTTCATGAGGACTCAATTCGACAAAAGGATGGAGGGAGAGGAAGGTTTCTTCCGATTATACGAGCGATCGAAAATCCGCTATTAATGTAAACTGCCTATAATAAGGAGAGTATCCGAGAAACTCATTTAACGAACAGATGAAAATCCAGAGATAAGCCCCCTCTAGCTTGGGCTCCGAAAACATAAATTTGCTGTTAGGCAACGGCAGACAGGACCGACTCTACGGTAATGAAGATCCAAAAAAAGTGAATAGCTATTTTTGTGGTCAATAACAATTTATATAATTCGGTTGCAATCAGGTTAAGTAACAAGAAAGAGCAGAACTCAAACTTGGGAAGAAGCTGAGTTTGTTATCTCCTTCTTCTGTAACGTTGAAATAATACATTTTCTTGTTAGTAATGTGACCAGATTAAGGATGATACAATGATTAATACGGGGTATCACGATTCGGGAAATTGTTGCTCCACATTCATTGCCTTGATTAGGACTGAATGCAAAATGGTAGAATAGTCTGAATTGATTATTCCAGTTGCTTCAACAGCAGTTTTTCCAGAATGATGATCTAAATCCTTTTTGGTTTACTAGAATTTACAGGCAATGCAAGTCGTGATAAAAAGAGACAGAACAACACCTCTTTATCAACGTGTTTTTTTTTGAAATATAAAATCAAAAGGATCTAAAAAAGAACAAAAAATGCACATTTTTATATACTGGTGCAGGTGGACATAGCCAGTGGTATCTTAGAAGCTGATGTAGGTTTGGTCTAGGTTTGAAGTACTGTGACCATATAACATATTGGGGATCACATGTACTCATATTTCTCTCAATAACCTGCCTCACTAGAATTTTGTAAATTTGTAAGGCAGCATTCAGCATGCCTCAATTGCTTCTATAGAGGCATAATCTGCAAGAACCAGTTTACAATTCCACTAGAACCCAGATACGATATGAATACATTAGCATGGATCAATCCAATCCATTCCTTTCCATCTCTGTCTACATTGTGTAGTTTGTCCATTGTCATGTCGTATGCTATTCCAATTGCAACTTTTGTTCCTCATGACCAGTACGTATTCGTATCCATACCTTGTTTTTACTACCAAAAGCCTTTTTATTCTATATCGCTACTGATCAACAATAGATGGTTTTCAGTACATCGAAAGCAGTAAAAAAATATTCAAAATTACATAAATCTGACAATCCCATATCTACCCGTCATTCAAATTTGACAGTTATTAATACCATTCATTTCCACCGTACAGTATATCGAGCTGCTCAACTGACTCTAACTCCGGAAAAATGGCAGCTGTCCGTGGATGACGGCATCTCCGTCAATACACACGCAGTCAGTCGTTTTGTATGCACGCCGACTACGACGCGAGCGCCCGGACCCGGAAAAAACTTCCATCAAATTGCAAATTTCCCACGTGCTCCATTGTCGCAGCCTACGTGGACACGCACTCTGATGACGCTGCTCTTCGATCTAGCGATGTTTTGAAATGACGGACTAGTAAAGTTATGGATGGATGGTATAAGTTGGAGAAGACAACAGTCTAACTTTTTCCCTACCCAATTAGTCGGAGTGCTGATCTCAGGTACACTACGCTGAAAATAATTTTTCTGCTTAATCTCAAACTGCGCACATAGCTCGCGCTTAGAAACAGAGCGTCACTTTTTTGTGACAGTAAACACAGAAAACACATGGATTGTTGGTTCCAATAGTTACTCTTGACAACGTGCATGAGTTTCCATAGGCTGAATTAGAATAAATATTGTTACTATGCATCAGACCTGCTATAGATATGCATGTTTCGTCTTTAGCCTAGACTCGTCAGTAACGCAGTGAAGGGTGTGATAGCGCCATTAACTCATCTAAATATCTCCCTCTAGTCTTAAATAGAAATAATGATAAAAATTGTGTAATATGAATAAATACAATATATTCAAACTAACATTACAAATTTTGAAAAATCTACCGTGAGATTGGGGTTGGGGGAGGGGGTCGAGTCAAATCCCACGACATCTCATCAGAGGTAAGGGGAGTGGGTTACAAAATCTATATCAATTCATGAAAATTGTGAAATTACTTTGACTCACCTATGTCATGACAAACTAAATGTTCACCCTATATCTCACGATGGGCCACATTTCTTGAAGAACAAGGAAAGGTTCGGTCTCCTCAGCAATTCATTCACCTTTTAAATGCCCTTCCTAATACCACTGGACGAGGATATCGACTACTTGGAGAGTTTTTTTCGAATGGATTGCACTTAAATTGGCATTAAGAACGGGAGAAAGAAGTTTCGATACTTCCTCGTTAAAACGTTATCGCGAATTAAGGATTCTTTCTTTCGCTGTGTCGCTAATGCTTCCATTGCCTATTCGTGGATTTATATTCTTGGCACAGGATCGGACTAGGGGGGTACACGCAGAAATCAGAGCAGGTGAATATGAGAAAATATCGCAAAGCCGAGCCATAGCATATCGGATACATCAAGTTTAATCATTACGATATGTTACTTTACATTTTCGTCGCTTGTCTGTATTTGCTCACGGTGTGGTGGAATGGAATGAGGCATCAGGACAGAAACCTGAAGATGTGGGTTTCACCTCCACTGCTACCTTTGCTTTTGCGACTTTTTGATACATACAAATTCAAGTGAATTGGACATTCACCTTTCTTCTCAATGACAGTTCCAAACAACGTTTTAATTTCTAATTTCGATGAATACATGTTTTTTTATTGCCATAGTTTCCTGCATTTGGATCAACGATGGTTGCGTCACTGCGAATGTCAGTTGGTATATGTATGAATCACTAGCCACTAGATGCCTAACCAAAATCGAGCTTTATAGGAGGTACAGTATGAAAAGCTGGGAGGAAAAATTGCCGTTCTGCAATAGATGAACTTAAAGCGTCCACCTATGATGCTGGAGGTTGTGTGTTCGAGCCCCAGTAGCGGCAAATTTCGATATTTATTTTTTCTAATTATTAGTTCAACTCTTATAAATCCTTAACCATCACCGTCAAAATATCGATAAGATATTGCAGGTGATGAAATATTCTATTTCTCAATGTATTTCATGCCTTAGGATATTAGCTAGTTAACAGATCATCTGTGTAGCTATTTCAAGCAGTCAAATTTGGTTGTCTCGCGATGATTTAGGAATTATATCGAAACGTGTCACAAAAATCGACTTTCAGATGTGAAACCTTGTGTTTTATTCACATAATTACATCTCAAAATGTGGTATATTCGCAAAAAAATGAGATTTGATCTTGGATTACCAATGTAGGGTGTATCAACAAAATGGAAAATTGACCTAATTAAAAAGAAAAAGAGTAGTTAAAGGTTATATCAGTCCCCCTTCTTCCAGCGTAAGCACACTTTTTCCCTTTATTATGAGGAATTTGCTATTAAATACAGCAACAGTCGAATACCTTTAAACACGAATATTCCAAAACGAGATAGTGACACACGATACGGTCTATGCAGCTCCATCGCAAGAGAGGGATAAATATAGGAACGAATGGCCCTTCGGGGTGCGATTACAGAGTCAAATGGTGCCTTCGGCTATTAAACAACTCACGGACGGCTAATTTTGGACGTACCTAAATCGACAACGCCCCCGCACCGAACGCGCTCAAAAACTATGTATAACCACGATGAAGATAATGGAAATTATGGACGGGTTAATGCTTTATACTTTAGGATACGTTGTGGGAAATTGCCCGTAATGGGACCTTTATGTCAGCGGTTTCATTCTCGTATAATGTTCGACTTATGGGTATGAATCGCAGACGTTCGCTAAACGGCGGATGAGGCATTCAGCATGGACGAATCAACAGGGAGAGAGATAGAAGGAGCAGAAAAAATGATCTTCCAAAATATCTCATTAAAAACATATAATGTTCAACCACAATATTGTCGATATCATTATAATTTAAATAACAACAAGAAGCCATCAACATTACAGAGATGTACTACTCTCGAACCACTTTTTTGCAAGCGATTCTATAGACCTGCTCTATCTAAAGGGTAAAAACGACATGTTTTTATATGGTTTTCGAAACCAGACAACTTCACTGGTTAACCTTATTTCAGGTTTAGGTCCATTAACCGTGAAGTCAACTGGATATGTAATACTAGTACCACAAAGACTACACAGTTTTACCAAACGTTGCAGGAGTTCCATAAAATTACCGATATAAAAATCCACGTTTTGAAATTCCGAAAGATCCTGGCATATAGCGGGGTTTGAACTACACACCTTCTGATTGCCAGTTATACGCTCTACATCTGAGCTAAGTAGACACTCTGCCTACTCGATCCGTTCGTATATCGTGGAACAACAACGTCAGTGTTTGGGTTGATAAAGATCTCCAACCCCCATTACTGACAACAGACCTTTGCATGCAAGACTCCAAATGCGGATTTCTATGCATTTTATTCAAGATCCATGGATAATCAGAGAATAATATACTTGGTCGTAGCCACCTCAAAACTTTCTTCGATGTATACCCGTATGAGGGTCTGTTGAAGAAAGCCTAGTTTTTGTAAAATTATCGTCTTTGAATGATTCTCTCTTCCAACCTTCAGTTAAATTGATTTTCCGTGTACCAGCATTGGTATACAGACTATTTTCAAAATGAAGCAATATTCAATAACCTTTAAGCCACATTTTTTCTTAAAATAAGATGATGATTCGTGTTTCTCATATTCCATAATTTTGCAATCGTTATTACTGGGCAAGTCGGAAAAAGTTTTGATTTTTATTTATAATTTCTAAACCATATTTGATGATTGTTTTAAAGCTCTCATGATAGTGAGATTAGAAGCAATTGATGCATATTTTGGCCATTTACTACTTATCGTAGACCTGTTAAGTTCTTAGACAAGCTTAGACTCAACTACACATCTGGTGTAATAATTGCCTTACCAAGGTTTGCGTAGTCTCTGATATCTATAATAATGTTTTTGAATTCATTCAAGATTTTATTATAATAATGTAATGGATAAAAAGTTGTGTAGTTCACACAGTTTCACAAATAATACTCTTTTTTTTCTATCTACATGATGGAAGAGTTTCACCAAGTAAGAGCGTCTACAATCTACGTGATTAATGTAATAGTTTATCAAATATTTGTTCATGAAATCTGTAATGCATTGTTGATAGATAGCGAGTAAGAATATCGAATAGAATTGATAGCAAATTACTCAGTCAAATGTTGTTGAAGATGCTTGAAAATGCAACAAGCAGTATCATTAAACGCATTACAATTTATCCTCAAGTAGAATTTGCTGTAAAGAAGGGATTCGCACATATCTTGTGGCACAATTCAATGTTGTGCGGGAATTCATCTTAATATAAGCACGGATTCCATTTTCATTAAAATCCAGTGTTCGTAAAGGCAGTTCCATTTAATTTGGAGTTTTCAACTACCTGCCTATGTTTGCTGAAGGAAACTCCCTTCATAACGCTCATGAGCGTACATTATCACATTCCTTGAGGGGAATCTTTTGAGGAAATTATTAATTTTATAGCGTGCAGCAAATCTATGTATTATGCAACACCTCGTATTGTTGGGTCAGTATTAAAATCGTTTCATATCCTTGAATAGGACAAAACTCTTAAAAGCTGTGGACTTATATGTTCATCTTTGAAGCTCTCTGTTATTTATGGGGAATTTAGGATGAACTTCACTCTACTCGTAAGAAATTTGTCTAATCAGGTTTTGCATTTTAAAGTTTAATTACGGCAGTGACATCTTATTAAATTTTTGTCCTGTAATTTCAATTGAAGTTTCTCATTTTGTTTATAATAATAATAATAATAATAATAATAATAATAATAATAATAATAATAATAATAATAATAATAATAATAATAATAATAATAATAATAATAATAATAATGATGATAATAATAATAATAATAATAATAATAATAATAATAATAATAATAATAATAATAATAATAATAATAATAATAATAATAATAATAATAATAATAATAATAATAATAATAATAATAATAATAATAATAATAATAATAATAATAATAATGATAATAATAATAATAATAATAATAATAATAATAATAATAATAATGATAATAAATGTCTTTTATTCCTTATATATGTAATCCTCTTGGGTTCAAAAAATATATGATCCATATATTGTCGTCAACAGTATACAATTTAATCACTCTATATGATATATGATAGAATTATTATAGTAAAGCTTTCTCTATTAAATTATGAAATTATGGTTACGTTATATAATTATTGGCTATTTAAAGCAACATCGTTTTATGCTTATGCACTCTTTAACACTTTCGGTTTTTATATGTACAAGACCCAAGTCTTGTTAAGTTAAGTACGAGTATTTAAAATTTATTATAAAACATACTGACAAATATTCACTAGTTTAACCTCACCCTCCCCTGTTTCGCCGTTTGTGGTAATAGCGAGGGTTGAATCGATGTGGGAAAATTAAAAATTTGAGGGAGCCGAGATGATTTAAATTTTAATTAGGTTAGAACAGGACAAGGTGCTTCGGGGGTGGATTATATATTTACAAGGGTAAAATTATGTCCATGAATATGGATGAACATGCTACACCCACTAAAATAATGGCGGTAAGTAAAATGACTTATCATTTGCCACACAGAGCACAGCAACTGAAAGTTGCTTTACTGGTTTGTTTTCTAGATTCATCCTTGGTATTCTTCTGATGGCAAGAATATATCTAGTTTTGAGGCGATTTGATGTAATTTCACGTAATTGAAAAAATATAGAATGCCGTTTTTGCGATCCCTCCAACCTAAACCCTTAATTTTTTTTTCAGATAATGATTAGTAGCGTCGGTAACATCCAAAAATGCATTTCCAAGAATACAAAATATTAAGTATTTTGTATTTCTCGGATTTTGTTGCTTTTGTGTAACATAACGTTAAAAAAAATGGTGAAAGCGTTAAGTGTTTCGAACAGAGACGGTTGATTGAAAAATGGAAGTACATTCACCATTTTCAAAAATGTTTGTACTGTTTGTAATTTTTTTCAAACTATAATAATATATAATATTCTTAACGCACATTGCTCAGTGACATTAATGAAGAACATGTAGCAATTCTACAGCGAATAACATGGAACAGCCGGATTAAGTTATATTGCCAAATAATCATGAGACGTTGAAAAAACAAATATACGTTCTTTCTATTATCTCAATACATTGACGCAAGTTAAATGCTAAGGTGTTGTCACTGAATATTACGGATTAATCTGAAAGTGATGTACTTACCAAGACCGGCGTGTCCGAAACAAAATAAACAGCCGTCATTGCCATTGATAACGGCATGAATAACATCCGTTAGAGCGCTCGAACACACCTCCGTCTGCAACAAATATACACCAATTTAGTTCATTGTCTTCAAGTCAAAGTAACGTTTTATACATCTGAAGGAGTTAAGATAGGAGATATACCAGAAGGTAAACAAAGTTACATCCTGCAGATAGAAATATTGTGTTTAACACACTGTTCCAAAATTTTCATATTAATTCGATTTTTCAGTTTTGAGCTTTCGTGACGTGGAATGCTTATATAAAGTTTGACGTATTCTTGACTGAGTATTTAAAAAAATTACAAATGTAAAGAATACACATATTCAAGACATTTCAGATTAAAACTAAACCCATAAAATTAGTTATACGTTTTTAGAGTTAGCAAACATATCGGTCACAATATATATGTCAAAATCTGTCAATTTGAAAAATGTTGGTGGTAAAAATGTTCAATAGATCTTCATCAAACCGAAGCTACAAGTTATCAATAATAAAATATAGAATAGGAATATACAAACAGTAGTTTTAGAATAATATTTTCGATTATTTGGCATGTGATTTACACACTAGATTCCATTATACCAATCATATGTACTTGTAGCGAAGTCTGGGTAAGTCCTCATTTTTTCTTCACAGTTCACATTTTCAAAACCTTTTCTGATAATCCCTAAATTGCGATAGTTTCTGGCTCATAGGTAGCTCATGACACCTTACTGGAATATCAAAATTTCAGACCAATCTGGCAACACCATGTCTGTGCTGGTTCTACCGACCCAATCAGCAAAGCAGGGGGACACAAATGTAAAAGTCGTGTTCAATCTTTTCAAGATTTGAGATTTCTTTGAGTGAAACACTTAGCCGGAACTTTCGTATTCCCTTTAAGGACCCTATCGATACTCTAGAAGTATCCTTCTCAGTTTTCAGCACTTCCTTTTTTTGGCAACGATATATAAGGTGATTTTATAGGGCAGTATAAATCTATTCTCAGAACCTTCAACTAGAACGAATAATGTAGATAGTGCATGCTCATAAGTAGTAGAAGAAGTATCAGTGAACTCTCAACTATAAATGGATAAAAGATAGAAGTATATTTATTATATTGTACTATACCAATAGCAATATAGCAAGTTATTGATCATTAGAATCTTGCCAATAGTACATAATTGGAATAATTAATTAAAAAAATTGACAATGGATTCAATTCATTCAGCTCTTACAAAAATAGTGATATATAAAGGTCTATCTAGTATTTGATGCATATAGGTGGAAGCTGTTTCCTGTAGATAGTAGATTCTTCCACTTGGTGCAAATATTCATCATTCAGAAGAACTCGTGTTATTGACACAATATTTCAAAAAAAAAGTTGACACGCCGGCCAACTCTGATAAGTAACATGATTGTGCCAGAACATTGTTGCTGTTAACCCTCAGAAGTTTGATGGATGATGTTTCTAATACTGGACGTTCTTCTACCTCTGCAGCTGGAGGACCAGAGTGGGATTTTCTTGTCATGATAGTTGTCTGGATCTTCTGTGGGCTGAGCTAAACTCTATTTGTAACTTCCCATTCAGTTTGCCTTCCGATGTACGATATATTGGGATGTATCTGTATAATGGATTAGATGCTGTTTCCAAGACAAGTTTGATGACGTATAGCAAGAAGAGTGTTAGGGGAAGAACAGATATGAACAGCGTTGGCGTTGCTGGTAAACATATTGGAAGCATACCTATCGACCGCCACGAAGCGTGTCCAGACCTCCCCATCATTTCGAAAGCGTTCTTGGTTGCAGAAGCCGTATTGAATTTGGAACCTTTCGACCTCACATATTATATGCGTGATAAAATACATAAGAGTGAGGCTTTCAATACCATTTATCTTCGACGATATACCCAACTACTGTCCCTTTTTCATTTCACTCAGAATTAGGTTGATATTTGGAAATGCAATATTGCATATCGATATGCGTTGAGGATCATGTACATTAGGACCGAGAGATGGCTGTATGTAGCAGGTTTTATAGTACAGAGTATTAAACTTAGAAGTTAAATAATGATTCTTTGTATATTTTTGTCGATATCCAGTGTATAATACACCAGAGCAAGTGTGCAACAAATAAATTTTCTGATACGATTTACGAACAAAAAATCCTGTATTGTTTAGGGTGGCCCATATCTAATTAACTGCTTTCCTGATCCGGCTACTCCATTTTTCCAGAAGCAAGATCCTTGTCGGATAAGAAATGTAATTTTGTGTCGGGGGAAACAAGGGAAATATGAAGTAGGTGCGTTACGGTGTGGCTTTATTAATCATTTTTATTATCTCCCGTTAGTCAAATTATCATTAAAAATATATTAAATTTAAGCGATAACACGGTATAATGGACAAATTCTACACGCAATCATGCGGTGGGTGGTATATGTTTCATGGTAGATCAAAGGTTTGTGGTATACAGGGTGGAAAGTGTTATGTATGTACAAGAGGTCTTTCGAAATCAGTATGGGAGGTGAATCTCTCCAATTCTGATTTACTTAGTAGACATCAAACGCCTTTCTCTCTTTTTTTAAAGTTCGATTTTGGATTTTCATTGTCTATAAAATTCGTGAGTATCACAACGTTTCGATTGATATACTATCCTCAATCGTCTTCAGGTGAACTGGCGAACATGTTCCTTTCATGGCTACTCACACTCCTTCAGGTGACGTGTCGTTGTGTGTGGCCTGTTCTGATTGATCTGAACAGCATGATACCTTCGATAAAATTTAGGAAAGAAGAAGTGAGCAACAGCCTTCCATTTTTGGATGTTTTCCCTCCAAATCACAGCAAATCTCTGATATACCTATACGTATATACCACCCGATTGCTCTCTACACTTAAACCGCTAGGCTATACTGACAAGTCTAGGCTAAAGACGAAACATACATTATAGCAGGTCTGATGCATAGTGGAGTGCATACACTTGAAAAATTATTAATTTTATAATAAGGATGATGCTTGGTGAGTTTCTATATTTCAGTGCACTTTGTTCTCGAGCAATCAGTATTTCTACCAGCCGCTGCCTTTCCAACTGCTCACGTAGACGCGCTTAACTCCAGTTATGAAAGTTAACCAGTAATCCGGCATAATCTGTGTCCATCACGTCAGCGACGAAGCGACGGCTGATCTGAATAGACGCCCGCTGCCTCGTTTGCTGCTCCTGCGAACTTAAATTAGAGAAATACAAGGGGATGAACAGTCGCCAAGGGTGGATCAAGACAATATTGTTGAGGGATACAACGCGGTGGTGAGATATTCTTCCATAATTTTTTCAATTTGCTAGTTGTTATGGTTCGTGTCCTAATCAGGAGAGTGGCCAGTCGAAATCCTCCGCAGTTTTGCTTTCTCAGATTACGAGGGTTTCTTCATCATTCAGTTTATCGAACATTTCTTGTTGTTTTTCCACATGGCGTTAGGAATTAGCAACCATGAACTAATTACAATACTAATACTTCCCAATGCCCTCAATGTGATATGAAAGTAATAAAAACATTCAATTCTATTCTGCGTCTTTTACGTCATGAAGTGAATTCTATTTTTGTAATGCGATCAGTTTTAATCATCCACGAGGTTACTTCATAACATTCAAGTAACTTTATGACATCCGATAGTGACGTTTTAGCCAGCAGAAAACACTATTGTTCCTCACTATAAAAAACGCATGGGAAATACTGAGTCAATCTACTTGACTACATTTTTTTCAACATCGTTAGCTTAGTACTAGTTGGTACTTTGGTACCTCATCATTGCTCATTGGTTTCAAACCTTTGAATGTACATTATCACATGCCCTTCATTGATCCACCCCTGAATCTCGCTAAGTTTTGGTGAAGGTGGCAGCGATGACGATCACAGCAGCAGCTGTCGGGTGTAGGGGAGGAGAGGGGGAAGGTTAACATCGCGCCTCCAACTTCCGATTATGGGGTTGTTAATATTTAGTGTTTGTAGCTGCGGGGGATGTTGGCGGGGAGAGTATCCGCGAAGTGTTCATACTTGAGACATGTTGTCGAAAAAGATTATTGTTATGGTTATGCCGGAGTATTACATTTTTAACATCTCGGTTGAGACATCTTATGGAGGATATGTTGACGATATCCAAAACGTGCCACCAACATTTTACTTAGCGTTATATTGAACAGTTGTTTGGTAAGGTTGCATTTTTGGAATAAATGTTTTTGTTGTTCGCAAATGTCTGGAATACATGTCTTGGTTCTATGGAAAGAGATAAAAAACTAGTACTTAATAAAGGAGTGGATAAGACCTGTCTTTGACTGAAGTTCCTTTTATCCGCTATGATTTCGCCACGGTTGTGATTTTCTCATTGCGCCACGATATAGAGCGTTTTGCTATAAGTTTATTGCTACCAATAGAAAAATGTAACAGTTTGCATGCCTCTTATTCTTATTTTGATAAAATAGCTTCAGGTAGTTCGTGTATGTACTTGTATGTATGTTTGTAATTGAATCTTCGAACGCTATAAAAAGTTTGGAAGTGATGATACGATGTAACTTTCATAATTAATTTTTTTACCAGTTCTGGAAGCAATACCTTCAAAATGTGATGATACGAATGACATTTAATATTTCTTCTTAACACACTTTTATTAGTTTCACCTGTAACTATAGAGAATCTCTCAAATATAACGATACGGGACTCATCCGAAGACCCTTAAACGGAGAGAATACCCTTCAGACCCGCCAGTTTAAAAATATAAAAAACAGGCTTTTATAGTTAATCGAACTAAAAACTAAATAACGACAATATTATTGTCATTTTGCTCGATATCAATTGTTATAATTTCGATTCGTTAGATTTCAAAAAGCAGTGTTAGTGTAAAAATGTAGTACAAAGCACCTCACGTGTTTATCATAAAGACATTAATTTCCTCGTTAATCATTTAAATCATTTTCACTGACATGTTCTATGCATGTATTGTAATCTTGAACATCAATATGCTTAAATTAGAACTTAAGTCTTGTAAAGGCAAAGTCGCTATATCTTGTCTTCAATGAATATCTCACAGCTTGATCAAGGTTGGACTTTGAATATAATGTCGATGATTATCTTTTGTAACTCAAACACAACAAAGTTGAATTCATTGCCCTTGTCTGGAAAATACAAGCAGAACGGTTTTACCACTGACCTGGTTAATTTAATATTGGCCAACATAAGTAATATGGCATTTTTGATGTTAAATTGCACCAGCGTGGTAATTTATAGTCATTTTTAAGCAGAGCTCGTAAATCAAAGGTAAACTGGCTGTAATATGTATGGTGAACGTTGAACGTTACGGTGTCTAGTTAATGAATACTATTGCAGTGAAATTTATTATTCCGATGATGCCGTGTCGCAATGCGCCCACCCCAGTGGATACACACGGATATTTGTCAGCTGAGGGGTAAAAATTGTTGTTTGGGACGTGTGTGTCATCAGAGCATTAGTGAAGTTCAGCACAGCGAATAAACTGTTGCAGATACAGAATATCATACATAATAAGTTTCTAAACTTAAAATAATCAATGCATAAAAAAAATATTAATATGACTAGCAAAAGTTTCGGACTTCCATTGTCTATAAAATTTTGAGTATCACGACGTTTCGATTGATGTGCTATCTTCAATCGTCTTCAGGTGAACAGTTCACCTGAAGACGATTGAAGAAATATTAATATGACTAGCAAAAGTTTGATTTCGGACTTCCATTGCCTATAAAATTTTGAGTATCACGACGTTTCGATTGATGTGGTATCTTCAATCGTCTTCAGGTGAACTGTTCACCTGAAGACGATTGAAGAAATATTAATATGACTAGCAAAAGTTTGATTTCGGACTTCCATTGTCTATAAAATTTTGAGTATCACGACGTTTCGATTGATGTGCTATCTTCAATCGTCTTCAGGTGAACAGTTCACCTGAAGACGATTGAAAAAATATTAATATGACTAGCAAAAGTTTCGGACTTCCATTGTCTATAAAATTTTGAGTATCACGACGTTTCGATTGATGTGCTATCTTCAATCGTCTTCAGGTGAACAGTTCACCTGAAGACGATTGAAGAAATATTAATATGACTAGCAAAAGTTTGATTTCGGACTTCCATTGTCTATAAAATTTTGAGTATCACGACGTTTCGATTGATGTGCTATCTTCAATCGTCTTCAGGTGAACAGTTCACCTGAAGACGATTGAAAAAATATTAATATGACTAGCAAAAGTTTGATTTCGGACTTCCATTGTCTATAAAATTTTGAGTATTACGACGTTTCGATTGATGTGCTATCTTCAATCGAAACGTCGTGATACTCAAAATTTTATAGACAATGGAAGTCCGAAATCAAACTTTTGCTAGTCATATTAATGTTTTTTCAATCGTCTTCAGGTGAACTATTCACCTGAAGACGATTCTATAAAATTTTGAGTATCACGACGTTTCGATTGATGTGCTATCTTCAATCGTCTTCAGGTGAATAGTTCACCTGAAGACGATTGAAAAAACATTAATATGACTAGCAAAAGTTTGATTTCGGACTTCCATTGTCTATAAAATTTTGAGTATCACGACGTTTCGATTGAAGATAGCACATCAATCGTAACGTCGTGATACTCAAAATTTTATAGACAATGGAAGTCCGAAATCAAACTTTTGATAAATCCACCTTGTCTACAAGTTTCAAACAACAATATGACTAGCATTCTGAGACCCCATTTTTTAATTATGCATCACAGGAATTAACCATCTAACTGATTCACTACACTTTCCGCTGCCCCCCAATAGAATCCTCATACGTTCGAATGAATATATAAATAATATAGGTCCAAATCGCGGTTTCCGCACATTTAGTTATCGCAAAATTGTAGTGGTGCAACTCTGAAGCCAGATTCGGTTTCACCGTCGAAACTTCTTCAGAAAACCATATTTATCTAGCTAACTTGTACATATTACAGGTTGTTTAGCGCCACTGTGCAAACAAATTACTTGGACCAGTAAGCTAACTGCCCAAAAAGTAAAACAAAGTTAACAACCTTCAAATTACCCATGCTTTACGTGTATAGTGGAAACAAATCATTCGGGTCGTGTAAGCACCAGTTCAACTGAATAGCAGCATTTTTCATCTGAAGAGGTTGTCGAATTGTTCCGACCCAACCGTATCAAATTCGTCGAGCTGCTAATGGAGGACCGACAACGGACAAAACAAAGAAAAGATACGCCGGCCATCGGCCAACAAGCGACATTTGTGGCCTGGTGCAGGACAGTGGCGGTATTTTGCAGCAGAATCATTAAGCAACAGGTGAAACAGTGTAAGGAAGGTTCACAGGATAAACAGAAAACAGCAAGTAGTAGTAGCAGTCAAGTAAAGCCACTTAGTACATACATAGTGTGTAGTTTGCTTGGAAAGCAACAAGCAACATATTATACAGCATCATTTTTTTACTATCTAAAAAGGTTACTGAGTCATACGAAAAGTTAATAGCAGCCAATTGATAAATGTAAGTGGCCTTGATTATCGTCCAGCTCAACCAAAATGCATTTTGACAATGATTTAGAATCCTCTCTAAAAGTAACACCACTGCTGGCTGCCGTAGTTTATTTTCCCTTTCAGGCATCGATCAGGGTACCGCGCGTACACAGGCACTTTTCAGCAAATTTTTTAACGAATTGCCCGTGTACATACGTCTGCTGTGCAATCCCGATCCCACTTTTTTCTTCCGTGAAATTTGTTTTTATGATGTTTCCCGTACGATTTTTTCCCGACCAGCAACGCCAGCGGCCGGAAAGTTTATGAGCGAATGCTTTTGTGAAATTTTCATCGTCCGAAATTCGTTTTGATTGAGTTACATTCTGGCCACGCTGGCACACAGCCATATGCTGCTTGCGCGGTGTATGCCACGTCGACAACTTGATTTGCAAGGTGCATACGTGACTATGTTCATTAAGTTTGGATTGTCACAGTGATATTTTCACAGAGTTTACGGGATGAAATATTTCGGTGAATATTTTAGTAATCGCTCGAATTATAGCTTCGTTTCAAAATCTTCAAAGACCCGAGGTTTCGAGATCCGCATATGCTTTTTTTCGTTCCCTTTTTTGGCTTTGTAGTATTGCTGTTCATGCAGTCAGGTTCGAATTTAATATCATATTTCATATTTTGAAACCCCTAGCGACATTAGTTTTTGGATCGCATCATAAATCTTCAGTCCAGTGCTCTTTCAGGAACCTAATTTACAAGTCTGGCTAGTAGCAGCCATGCCCAAACCTAAACTGAAATGAATTTCCTAGGCATTTTTACCTTCGAGTACATAGAGAAGCTTTTCTATCAAGTTTAATATAATTAAGAATATTATGAGAATGATTAATTACATTGAATAACTACTGGAATCCAAGGAAATATGAATTTCTTATATAAACTAATATAAATATATGCCTAATATAAAAATTACAAATTTCACATTCTATGCCTGTTCTTTTGCAGTAATGTGGTAGTATAAATTGATTAAATACCATGAAAATCATCGACTAATTATGCATAATTTTTTTATAATTCATACGATTCAAACTTGTCAGTTGCTAGGACAAATCTTGTGGATCCTCCGGTACGTAGTAAATTAATATCGTATAGCTTTATTTCATATCATTAAATTATTTTTATTGCTACCCCTATAGCTACGCCATCATGTGATTTGGAGGAGAACTCACCTGAGAATCGTCCTGTGAGAAGACAGCGTCGAAGGCGAACATTTTTGGTGCCGCAACCCCCACCCTCCTATCTTCAGGTGCCCCTCCCCCACTGCCTGTCGTTGGATCGGTCAACGTCACCTGCTTCTTCCGTTTGTCCAGGCTGAAGAAGCTGTTGTTGCTGGCGGGGGAGTGGTCTGGACTGGCGCCGCCCCCACCCCCAGGAGGCGGAGACGTCGGAGTGCAGACGCGTAGCATCACTTTAACCTGTAACAAGAAAATATACGTTCAAGATCTGGTGATGATATCCAAAGGAAATCTGGTGTAAAATATCTCGAACTGAGAAGCCTTGGGTCCTGAAGGTCTGCTTTAGGTTTCATAGGATCGTTTACTTTGAGATGTTCAATAATTTGTCAGATCTTATACGTTTTTAATCTTCCCCTGAATATGCTTAAGTACTTAGCGAAACACACCATATACAAAAAATGACATTTAATGAGTGTGGCCCGCGATGCAATGGAAAACCTAATATTCAATCACCCAACCTAAATTTTCTGGTTATCGGTTGTCTTGATATGCGTTCAATATTCATTAGCGACCTATTCCATCACCTGCTTACTTGTAATTAATCACCGTATTTGATTAATAAACCGACTTGTACATCTTAAGATCAACATCAGCGTTAAACGCTTATGGGCTGATGTCCCTTAGGCGGCTGTCGACACTCGACGAAATGATAATTAATAAATTCCCTGGAATTTCGATAATAATTAATGACAAGGTCCTTAATCGACTTTATAACGAAGAGAGCGCCACCGTAGTACGCAATGAGATGTTCCATAGGCGTCCTGAAAAGAGCTAAATAACAATGAAGTTATTTTTTTATAGCGTGAAGTGATAACCGTACTCGATTGAAATAACAGTTTAATGGAATTACTTAGAAGTATATTTATTTAGTCTTTACGAGGGAGAGCAAGTCAGGAATTGAACAACCTTTAATTTATGCCGTTCAACAGATATAAGGACCATCGTACCTCAATGATGCAATTTATATGACATAAAATACCTTCATATTTTGTACAGTTTTTTCCCATAGAACTCATCTAATATAAGACTTTTGGGAAGATGGTCACTCTATCTAATGCTCTTTAAATGTAGACTTTTATGTTATGTGAACAAAACAACCGCTTTGGCGTATTGGCATATACCTACTAGTTGACAAGACAAGAAAACCTACTGCAACATGAGAAAAAATGCAGTTTGATGATTATCAAGGCTTATGAGTCATTCCTGTCCCTCGCGGATTTGTTTTTGGTTATGTTCAGAAATTACCTAAAACTCGAAAAACATGCAAAAACGAGGCCAGGTATCACTAGTGTTTTTTATATTTGTTAATAAATTCGCTGCCATTGAACTGATCTTAAAAATACAAGACAACTTACTATGGCCTCATATTATTCCTCAAACTATCGAAAAAATGCTGTAAATAAAAAGTTTTGAGCGAAAATCACATTTAGTACTAAACGAAATGTTTGAAAAATGTATGTGTGATTTTAAAAGCGATCATGTGCTTCGCAATATTTTAAATAACAGAGATTCTGGGAGTATCTATTGTAGCTTAACTTCAAGAGTCTGTTCAGTGAGGTGTCGACATTGTCCTTTAGCTAAGCCCCACCCCTTGCAACTACCGTGGATCCCCCTTAGTTATTTTTGCCGAAGATGCTTACAGTAATTGTCGAACTGCTTGAGGCGCTTATTAATACCCACCCTCATCTTGATGTTCTTGATGTAACGTCAAACGGATGCAGAGGTGAGGAGAAAGAGCGATTTGAGGGTCCAAAAATCTTCCAAGAGAAACTTTCTAAGAGTTATGAATCGTAATGAGCCCTTGAATTATATCTTATTGCTTAGTGATTAGATGCAATTTTAGAACAGAGTGTTAGATATTTTTTTTGTCATCAGCCTGGTTACGATTACATAGATTAGAAGTTTTGAAAACTGTGTTTAGAGTTAGGTTCAAATCATAAATGCTGAAACTACTGTACAAGACGCAATTGCAGGAAGAGCTTGGAATATGTCATCACTGTAACTTGTAGTTTATGTAGCAACTGCCTCACTGTTTCGTCTAGAGATCTTCTAGTCTACATCCACCATGAATGGAGCACAGCAATAGAAACTTAATTTTGAGTCTCGAGTCATCGCACTTAATATATTGTTCAATAGGGTGTCCATGTCAACGGTCGTCTGGTTTTCACAGGGAGCCATTCTCATGGATGGTGAATGGATACCATCAACGCCGGTATTCCCCAGGGATATGTTGCTTTGTCTTCCTCTCGAGAATGTGTGCAATTGACCATTGGATGCCATCGATGCTGAGTAAGCTTCACCGAAAACAAGCAGTGACACTTTGTTATCAATTATAATATCAGTCACACATCCTTGTTTGACGTAAGAGGTCTAACTTACGTTTTTTATACGCCTACCATCGACTTTACGTTTGCCCGGAAGAAAGATTTGACTTTTCTATAAATCGATGTCGTGAGTATAGCTGACCAACAACAACAACGACAGCTTCAACACTTATAATGATAAAAAATACATCCAGAGTGGCATACTAAAATATTTATGCGTTTGGAAGAACAAAGTTGTTTTTGCTTGCAATTACAAAACCTCCGCCTTTTTCACTTTGATTGCCATGTGAAATATTCATTTTACGTTGGGCTGTGATATACTGAGGTGGCAACGTCAGAAGGTGACAATATCATCAAAGATGCCGTACTATCCAGACTTTGAGTGGAGTATACAGGTAAGAACTTCTGTTTTTTATTTTAGTTAGAAGAAAGCTTTCACAGTACGAATAAGCTCTACAAATTTTGACCAGTCAGCATAGGTAAAGGTGCTTCAATAGATGTAAAGCAAAATGTCAACCACCCTGGCACAACAGTTTTTGGAAGACAAGTCGGATGATTGCCTCTCTGAGCACAGATTGATTAGAAAATTCTCGATTGATAAAAATTATTTTGTAGCGGATGGGACTCAAACCCGTGTCTCCCGCATTTCGTGATGACACTGCACTCCAACATTGTTTTACTAAACTAGGCTTATAACAGATTCTTAATGATCATCATACATGTTGTGAAAAGCATTTTCCATTGTCTTCTGATTTGGAAATCTTCTTCTAGGTTTGTAGTTTCCTGGGTAGTAGCCCTGTAGAGACTTTCACAAAGATGCAGATTTTCCGATTCCTGATAACTAATTTGTTGCTGATTGGTTATCCCTTCCTTACTTTTTGGAATTTCGTTGATAAAAAGGGCGTGACTCTGCCGCAAGTTGTAGAGGTGCTATCAAATTTTACAACTTTTTTTCATGTAAGTACATTATAGTGACTTAGTAGTAACAAAATGTTTGAGTACCTTTCATGCCACTGTCTAAAAATCACCTTGAAAGATTCATATATTCTCTATCGACTATTTTCAAAGGGAATTGAAAAATAATGACTTTTCTAATATTTTAAAATATTTGAGCCATATAAATGTTTGATGCCTTAAGCAGAGTAGAGACATTTATTTGGATCCAATGACGAATTTTATAATTTTTTGGCAACCTTTCACTATAGCCTAAATTTATGAAGAATATTCAGTTTTTTAGACAAAAATGCATCTATTTTTTGGACAGTCTAGCTTCGCCTCCTTTGGATTCATAATACAAAAAAATTATAATTAGGCATTGGGCCTGAAAGCATTTTTGGATATTATGTTATATCGAATAACTTAATTCTCAGGCACTGGGAAAAACTACCGTGATGTTCTACAAACGTAAAAAGATTAAAGAACTATTTGAGATCACTTATAGAAAGTTTTGGCCAATCCCAAACTATGACAAAACCGCTAAAAACACGAGACTTGGTAGAAAGTTCTATACTGCTCTATCTTTCTCGTTTTCAGGTAAGTATTGCATTTATTTACTATTAGTTACACACTTTGTAGGAAACCACTGAGCTAAGGGTGATTGAATTCGTGTCTGCTGCTGATTTTTTCAGGATATTCCAGAAGCTCTACATTTCTCATAATGGAGTCTTAGAAACATACGAACCTTTGACTAAATACTATTTACTTTTCAGCTTGTGCAGTAGCTAAGCTATACATATACGGCGAAACAAAGTCAGGAGTGTACCGTCCAAAGTGGTTGCCCCAACAGCTGTTCTTTTTAATCGTCGACGTGATGTATATCTATATGACATTGGGATTCAATGCATGTGATGTAACAATAAGAACCATCCTTATCTTGCTGGCCATACAGGTAAAAATGTTGAACAAGGAGCTGTTGGCTATATTCGACGCCAATGCGGGGATAACACTAACCAGACAGGTTTTCAGGCAGAGATTCAAGAGATGCGTTGATCATTACAGCCTGATGCTCGAGTAAGTATTTGTTTCTGACGTTTTGTGTAGATTGTAGATACACAGGAACCACCTAAGGAATCAGCGAGGATTTTAAGTAGGTTTTAAAGTTGGCGTATTGAGTGAAGCTGTATGCGTTTGATCGCTATTATTTCCCATGCATCAATGAGGGATGTTTTTAGGTGCAGAATCTGAGATAGAGATTCGAGGAAGCAGATTTTTTGAAGGTTTTGTAAAGTTTCATTTTATGTATTCCTGGATAGTATTGAATATTTTTTTGGGTGACCTTATATTCTGGATCGCCTTCGTCTTTTCAGTTGAAACTCCGTCAAAATATTCGTGGTAATATATGAACTGGTTGAATGTATCCTGGGATTAATGTGAGGCTTGATAGATCTAGTTATGAACCACGCATTTTTCATACGTTAACTTTTGCTACCAAAGATAAAACTTTGATTATTTTGGTACTAAATGTATCTAGTTCTTTCCAGCTTTTCAGATGGTGTCTGCAAGGCATTTGATAAAGCGTTCCTAGTTATGATTGGAGCCTCAATGCTATCAACGTGTGCCAGTTTATACATAATCATGGAGTAAGTAATATGTTACAGATTCACGACCAAATTGAGTGTCTGGTGTTAAGGAAAATGTTTCTTATTTTGCAATTATGAACAATGCAGGCTGCAATTGAAATTCCTATATCAGACCATACTTTTTGTTTGGACAAACAATTCATATCATTACAACTTCAAAACTGAATTTGTTTTATTTTATACTCTGACAAAGGCAGCTGAAATGTTGATGATGTTCTCCATTCTTTGTCTGTGATTTTAATTTATGAGCACAGTAGGAGTAAAATTCTGATTTGATGATTATTGCATGAAATATTAGACGATGTAGTAGAACCAATTGACTTCGCAGGAGAAGTTTCATTCTGAGTTCAATGTTAGCTAATTCATCAATTTTATCAATTATTAGGTTAATTAATAACAACTAATCAATTATGCTTATTCCATAGGCACAAAAATACTCAACAAATGGTGGAGAGAGTGGTTCATATTGGGATAGTACTCTATGCTGTTGGTTACTGCTACTCCAATCTTGGACAAGCGCTCAGCAATGAGGTACATATATTGAAACGGTGAAACCTACTTGCTTGAGTACAAGAATTTTATATATTTCGACAACGTAAGGATTTAAATATATTCTTTGTTGTTACAGGTTGAAGCTGTTACTCAAAGCATATATCTAAGTAACTGGGAAAACTTTGTGCTGGACTGCGGGTCAAGGGATTTTCTAATATTCTTAACTCGATCTCAAAAGAAATACGCCTTATCAGCTGCTGGTTTTATTCAATTTGATTTGGATTTAGACATGTTCATGGTGGTAAGGCACTACTGATTTTGATCATCATCACATAAAAATGTGTCTAGTAGATTGACTTAGCACTTCCCAAGTCATTTTTTAAATACATTGTCGCAGTTATAACCACGTTTTTGACAAGAAATTACCAGTTACCTTTTTTTGATGTTTCGGATTACCCAATTTGTTTTTCTATGATTCTCTCAAAGTTTTCTCTTCACACTAAAAAGTTATTGGGGCCATGAGCATCAAATTCTGCTGGGGCGCATGACTTATAAGAAACTCGAAGAACATTGGTTCAAAATTTTTATTTAAAAATTGATCACTGATAATTTCAAGAATAAACTAATTCCTACTGGAGAAATGCTAACAAGCATAGTGAATCGAGATTGAATCCTGACAAACAGAATAGACTGATATCTTTTCACTTATGTTTTTGAAGTAACTAGGAACCCTTGGGCAAGCGCAGTTGATTGATCTGTATTGTTTCAGTTGGTCAAGACGGCACTCTCGTACTGCATGTTCTTCAGGACTATGGAACAAAATGCAGCCATTTAATTTATAAAAGTACAAAATACGAGGTTGGACCAAACCATACACCAATGTTTGTGGAATTGAAATAAAATATTTGTAGCAACCTCCTTCATTTTACAAACCGATCTATAGGATTTCTGAATATTACCTGCATTTTCATCACTATCTGCAGCAATTTTTTTGTAATAGAAATGATCTGAAATTTTCAGGCGTTGAAAAGAGTTCATTATAAGGAACATACACAAAAAGAGTATTAGATAACATTCTGGCAATGCTTTCATACGACCGGTAACTTAAAAAATACAAAATTTTAAAATTGGTTAAAAGTGTTTGTGAACAGGTCCTATCCAAAATTAAAAGAGCAGGAAATAAACGTCATAACTCGTAGCTTGGAACTATTAATTCGTGAATCGTAACTCGTAGTTCGTAACTGGTAACTGGTAATTGGTAACTGGTAACTCGTAATTATGCTCCAATAAGGTTTGTAACTCCAATAACATAGCAAAAAAAAAGTTTTTGTTAATTTTCATAGTTTCTTTATTTTTTGCTTACCACTAACAATGCACTTATTTTAAGAAATATATGTCAACCACTATGCAATAGAAATATACATCATTATATACTGCATGCGACAAAACTATCACAGGTAAATTGTCCAATGGTGATATTTCCATCGGAGCTACGTTTTGCAAATTCCTTATCCTTGAGCGAGATAACTTTTTCTATGGGATGTTTTCTACTACGTGGGAGTCTTCTCGAACCTGAATCAGCCATACAGATTGAGCTTTCAGGGTACATCAAGGATACCAAGCTGCAGGCTATCATCAAAATCCCTATGATTTCAATGGGAAAAGTTTTCCTTTCTTTCTTCCCCCAACTGAGGAATCACTCTGAGGTTTTTCCCTTTGGTATGCACACTTTGTACACTAGACCCTGTGTTTGCAGTAAAACCATCCCTGACGCTCTCCAGCTCTTAACAACATCCTCGTGGCTCGCCGTTGTAATAAATTGAAAACGTCTACACTACTGGGCTGACCACAACCATAAAGTATGTTGACCGAGAGTGCTGTGTATATGCACGAATAGGTGTGCAGCAAGTCCCATCGCAACCATCGGTTACCACACAGTTGTATTGAGCCAGCTTAGATTTAGTACTGGCAGCATGCACGTTTGTGTTTACTTGGCAATTGTATCTCATACATTTTTTACGTTTAATGTCCCCTGAGACAGTTTATTGAGATGTAGAGAGCAAATGAGGCCCCACTGGGCTGAGGCCCGATGTTTTTGTATATGTTAATTTGACCTTACAGTTTGCTAACAAATGGCTGCATAGTTGTTTGATATTATTATTGGTGCACGTGAAGGAGTCTTCTGATAAGTGCAATTGATATTAACATATTTCTATCATCAAATAAAATAGTTTATCGTTTCTATCGACTTCAGAAAGCATAGAATAAACCACTCATGGATCAAATTTCTTACTAAGTTTGACATGTGGCAGGTTTTGGAATTTTTTGAAGCTCGGAAAATCTTGGAATTTATGGAATTAGAAATGGTTTACAGTCCCATTATTTTCAATATTTTTTAAAATTAATGTCAGAAGGTCACATATCTAAAATCCTATAAAATATTTGCCATTGTATGGGAAGTACACCCTTAATTTACTCAAGGTCATTCTGTTCTCAAATACAGACGTCATATTCTTTCTGGGAAACCTGATGCAATTCAAAGCCATGGTATGCTAAGAGACGAGGAAGTGTACAAACACAAACGAATAGATCACATTCCTAACATGTAAACTATAACGACTTCAATCTCGCCTCGCCCTAAAAATGCCTACGACGACATTACACAGGCATGCAATAAAAATAAAACCGCCCCTTCTCGTCTGGCAAGAACATATGTGCGCTGGCATCCCCTTCTTGCCGCATCGTAAACGTTCCAGAAGAATAGATCATCAATAATTCATTTTTATTTATAGCCCATTTTATTTAGCTGCAATCGGTGACGTTGCACCTGAGCCAACCTTTAAAGGTAATTTCGACCAAATTGTTACAACCGGGGTGCATGTCGATGTCTGTCTGTGTATCTCATGGCCAAGTACGATTGTTGTATCGCAGATAAATAGAATTATTTGAAACTTTTACGTAGAAATTTTTGTTCAGGCGAATTTGTGTTTACCTCAATTAGAAACAATGACTAAACAATCGTGCGAATACTAAATGCAAGTGGAGGCCTAGTCTAAGCCTTTAGTGCACACTTTTGTGCGATTAGAAAATCTTAATTACAAAAAAAAAGTGTTCACTTGAATTTATTTGAACGCCGTATCATGGATTTTGTCGAAAAAGCTTGTGGAATAAAGTAATAGCGTTATTTATAGTGATAGTAAAACTCTTATAAAATGTGTGATGATTCATGCCTGTCCGTACGATCCATTCAATCTGCGACAATTACGTTTTCTCAAGAATAGGACTCTTGCATCTTTTTAGTCACTATTTTTCTAATCTCACATGTGCCTGGAGTCCCATTGTGAGTTTATCCCTTCATTTTTGCGACCGAACAATCGTGCGACTGAAAATCGCAAGTGCGCGCCTAGCCTAAGATGTTATGCTGACCCTATGGAACGGTTATTAAGATAAAACATGTGTGTTTGACACAATGCTTCACAAATCAAATTCTCTGTCTTTGAGTGACGCTATTTGATTTATATTTAAATCACTGTAGGACTGTCAGAATTAAATATAAATCGAATGGCGTCACCGAAAAAAAAGCGAGATTTTTTGTGAAATTTCGAGTTAAACAAATAATTTTTTATTCGACTGATGGAAGAGCTTCACCAAGTAAGACCATCCACAAACTATAGAAATCAGTTATTTTCAATGCATGAAAGCCATCAGTGTGCTCTGAAAATGTGATACTTTCTAATGGTTAGTTGTTTCAAGCTAATGCACATTACAGTGTTTCAAGAAGAACCGAAATCGTCATTTCATTAACATGAAAAAACGCGTCGGAGCTCATATTCTAGTCGTTTACGAGCTTGCAGGCCGTTTCTTTTTATAAATAGCCCCGCAGTGGTCGTAAATTTCTCGAGAGCAGCCTGCGAAGAACCGTCACTCTCGCGTTCATAAAGCGAGAAGCGCACGTGTCGCAAATGGCGTTATAAAACTCCAGAACTGCCTAACTAAATAGGTAAATTTTGATTAAGGTCACACACGTTACGACTGTTGTATACGTTTATCTAGATGGCGTGCCGGAGCCTATTTGCACCCGGTCTGCGATTGTCACCAGGTCGAGACAGGACAGGACAGGAAGAGGACAGCTTCGTAGAAGCTGTCCACGCGTCCTTATGGATGATCAGGATGAGGCAAAATTATGATGAAATGTTTCCAGTGGGTTGCAATGATGAGACCATCAAGTAGAAAAGTTGATGTATAAGCGATTGAGTGCAGAAATTGAAAGCAACATAGTGGTCTTTTGTCTTATGCAACCATTAATGCATGAAACGTCAGAACTGGTAGTATGTGATGACATACATAGCGTCTGAATTGTGAAAATTCTGCTCGTGCTCAAGCAGGCTGCAGTCAGCCTTTGAATGAAGACGAAGCCCTTTGAAGATCTGAAGAAGAGGAAAAGAAAGTAAACCCTACTGGACATTGGTACGTAACACCGTAAAATTATGATACAACCTCATTCATCTCCAGGTCGCTTTCAGACCCATTCCCTACTCTGAAACCTGGGCCCAGGAAATAACACGCCAGGCCCCCTCTTGTATTTAAACAGTTTATATACCAGATTAAGACAGCTGGACAGGACAGAATATCAAACATTTGACAGCTTCCTGGAAGCTGTCCACGCGTCCTTATGGATGATCAAGTAGGCTTTGAATGAGGCAAAATTAAGATGAAATGTTTCCAGTGGGTTGCAGTGACGATGGAATCAGTGAAATATGTTCTTGCGTTATCTGGCGAATGATCTACTGCAGAAGAGTTGGCGCATATGTTGAGGACACCACTTGTTCGAGGTTGATATCTTGGTACCAATACAATTTGAATTCTTGAGTTGCACAAGCAGTGCAAGCTGCATAATATTGGTCTGATACGTCAAGGATGTAGAGAAGAAACGGTACTACTAAGTACTACCATTTATTTGGGAGGCTCGAAATGACCTTCTGTGTGTCATGAATGACATGCTATGTCACAATGATGAGATGAGATCATCATTGATTGCAGAAATTGAAAGCGATATAGTGGACTTTTGTCTTAGGCAACCATTAATGCATGAAATGTCAGAACAGATGAACAATCGTATGAAGGATCCCAAATTTCATAGATCGTGGAGAGTAACCAATTTCATGGAATGATAAAATGTCCTTAGGCACCTTGCGGTATTCTTATATGACTGCCTCAGCATTTCCAATTATATCAAGCCCGGCCGTTACGTGAAACATCCAATGATTAAAAAATACCTTTCTAGCAAAAAGCGCCGCCATGGCGCAACGTCCGCAATTTTAAACATTTAGAGCATCCAGCGGAAGGAAAAGCAGACGGAAAAGTCATAAAGATGTTGAGATCGCATCATCCGCTTGGGGTAACAGGGACACCAACTGTGTTGCCAGCCATACGTTACTGGTAATTAGTGTTGGTCGATGTATAATTAATAAAAATAAAATAAATTAGATGTAATCACTTAGAGCTTCACTGATTTTGTGTCAATTCATATGACACTATTTCAGAACTTTGACCTGTTCTTGAAACTCAAGAAATTTATCTGGATCTTTTAATTATGGATTAGTCAGACTAGCTATCTTTTTCAATTTGAGTTGATAAGTTTTTAGATGTCTTATGAGATAAAGAGGGCTGAGCTCGAATGAGGAAAGCGATTCTCAATACTTTTTTGTAGCAGTTTCAGTACGCACGCGAGAATAATCAGTTTTTTGCAGGCCAGTGAAAAAACTTTACCAACGTTTCGATTGCTTCCATGTTACCTGAAAGATCAGATTTTGTGACAGATATATAGAATGCAGCTTCGCAATGCAATACAGTAATTTTCTATACTTCGAAAAATGTTCTGTACGTTACGATCTGTCCTTTGTTCTAAGGGTATCAACACAATACACCAAAATACGTTTTCCTTGATTCTGAGAATGCTATGTTATGCTGGCATTTACTTCACATTTAGCTTGCTCAAATTATAAGAATACTGGAATTCCAGTTGGACTGAATTAGACTTGAGCGGTCCTTTTATCAAAGCGAGAATTTGCGACAAAGAGAGTATTTGAGGAGCGCGTCAAAGAACTGGCAACAGGGTCTGGCCAGTTGCAACTTGTTGCGGTCCTATGCGCTTTAATGGCCACCTATTCGCTGGTTCCGCAGTGCTGGAAGCAGTTTTCCATTTGACGGAACACCCAGACAGTTTCTCGTACCTGACAGCTGGTAAAGTTCCTAAAAAAACGACACATAAGTGTTGCTTTAATTGGCACTCAAAGCGGGCTCATTTTTCCATTCATCTTTGGAATTTTGAACTTCAAAGGCAACAAAATATATATGAAACGAGTTAGACTCAGGTACTCTACATTATGATTTGTGAAGTATTTTCACAACAAACCGAGTCAAATGTCAAATGTTACAAGGAGATATGACTTCAGACTGAGGTTATGGTTTGTATATGGAAAATACATATTCTTATGCCAATACCAATATTGCATCTATGTCTTAAGTCATCGTTTTCTGTCAGTACAAACCTCAACTGTACCTCCCTCAATGTTTGATGATGCATCTAATTCTTGTTGGATGAAATTGAAATTTGGGATTCCAGATAATGTGTTTACATTACAAATATCGATATCACATGTATGTTTGTTTGTATAGGAGTCTCTGGGCCTGTCAATTTTGAATGATCCCAGAAACTGCTTTTTGACATTTATTGCTTCATTTTGGAGAGTGATAGTTGGAAGTACGAAACAATTCTCAAGAATCGATTAAATGTTGACAGTGGAATTCATTTAGATAATTACATTCAATTAACAAGACTTTGATCAACGATACCTAGTTAGGAGATTGGCCTTTGTATTATTCATTCATCTAGCCCAATATCCAATATGCATGTTTCAATTTTTTATTCATCTTCGGTCAAAAGTTGATGCTTCCGATGAAATTGGTATGCATAGGATTATTGTTTAAGCTCGGGTAGAGACTTCGGAAGCTCCTCGCGAAATTGCCAGAAAATGTGATTTGCATCGAAGAATTGGACGAATAACAGATTCAGGGGATGAGGTTCGCCACAAAACACTGCAAGTAATGTACAAGTATAGAGATGGGTGGAAATATCCAACGCTATACATAATCATAAGATAACCAATATCAGTTCACGTTACATGTAGTATATAGAATTGAAACCTAGATGAGATCTGGCTTGGTATTGTTATTCCAGTGAATGAATGAGCGTAGTCAAGATATTTTTGGAGGGGTCAAAATTACGAACTTAAAAAAAATTAAATAAACTGTCTAAAAACATTTGAAATTCATCAACATCAATCTTTGAATGACTTAAATAAAAAAAATTAGATGTTTATAACAATGTAACAAATACGATAATGTTTCGATGCCTAGAATTGGACATTTTTTGACATTACATGACAGCTGTGATAAATATTACACGAGGTGGACGCATCCAAAAATATGAGTCCTATCGAAGATAAGACTCTCAATCGGGACACTGTTATTATTTAATAATTTATTATACATAATTTATTGAGATTCACATCGCATCTATTTATCGTTATTGAGGAAAAACTAACCTAGCCAAAAATCGCGATGTGAAGTTGCGGAACCCAACGCAAGAAAGCGAATGAAATAGATCGACAACTTTTCCCATCTCTACAGCATCTAACTCGATACAAAGGGAGGTAAGCACTATTAGAGCGCAACATACAAAAGGGGAAAGGGAAAACAGAGACCGGAGCGTCAACGTAAATAAAATATTGTAATGGGTTTCGTGGGGGTGGAGGCCATTTAAGGCGATTGGTTTGGAAATGGGAACAGATTGAGCCCATAAACCTTAACTGATGCGTTTTTATCTATATGTAAATTTGCGCCTACTCTAGAATGCGGTTGGTGTGTGTCTTTATTTGTCAAGAAGGAGCGTGCGTAAAATCCTAAACAGTGATTGCTTAATCATGTTGAGAAGATGGTGTGCAATTTTCAACAAGTATCACACTTTTAACATCCTACATCTGACGTCGTATTGATTCTTTTTTATAGACATCTCAGGAAAGCAACATTGAACTCCAGGAACGTTTTGAGATATCAAATGTCTATGTGCATTTATCTGCAAATGATATAAATTGAAACTTTTGGGGAATGATCATGATTAGAAAAACAGATAAATAATGACGATAAAAATAATGCTTTTGAATTTACAAGAAATTTCCCCCTTAAGAATAATCCGAATAGCGTTTAACGCTGTACTATAAAATAAAATAAAGTCATTTCTAGTTGGCGTTGGATACAGGCGATACTCAGATCCAATGATACAAAGCTACTGGACTACTTGAGATCTTTTTTATTCTGTATGCAAAAATCTAGGTTCGTGTCTATATCAAATTAAAATCACCCTGTAGGAACCCGCATTACACGTATCAACATTAGTTCTGATACAAACGCCACGTATGGCCACATATTGCGGTGAATAATCACATATTGCAGAACATGGATGTATCCAATCTCCTTCTGGCACTGCATCTTGGCAGACCACAAAGGACATGGGAATTAAATATTAAATCTAATATGCCTGGACAATAATCACAATAACAGGATGTTTCTATAGTGTGTCCAAAATAATCAGTGTAGTCTACCATAAAAATTCTACAGCTTGATGTATCGATTATTTAAATTTTAGATGTCGGATCCATTACAAATTGACACAGAGTACAGAAAGAGGCCGGCTATGTTCAAAGAGGATAACAGTTGAGTTTATGTAAATAACTCCTTCCCAAATTCCTCTTTAATATAGTGAGGATGTGAACCAATTGATACGGCGGTGATAAACTGGATGAATAGACTTGATCCGAATCATTAAATTCAATGTCATATTGAATGGGCCAGATGCAAAATCATTTGCACAAAAAAGGCGTCACGCCCCACTTTAAATTTAAGACTCAGATGTTACGTATGGTCAGATTTGTTATATGGTGCAGAAGCACCTCTTAGTCCAAAATTGAGTCCTCAATATTATTTTCCAATGATCACCCAGTTATTCTTTCGAGTAGTTTCCATACAATGCGTTAGAAGCAAAATGTCAATCATATTTGAGTTTTCGACACGTTACTTGAATCACCTTGTATGTAGCAGCTCAGCGATATTGGCAATTTGTTGGATTACTGGGATGATGATATATCTTCGATATGAGTAATACCATAGTATTATATACTCTGTGAGAGCCAGAACTGACGAAAGCTGTGATACGAGTACCCCAGGCTATAGACATGACTATTATTATAAATTCATACATATACAGTTTACCTGGGCATTCATTACGTATTGAACTGATGAATGTACATCGGTGCTTGAATGCAAGCCACCAAGATACAAACTAGAACCTGCTGTCTGTAGTTGCAGGTCTGAAAATATGAGCTTTGGAAGAGGAATTTTTTACAGTTACTAAAATACACTTGAGGTAAAAATAAAATTTAAAATATCTGTTTATTCTCTTCTAGCCTCTAGATATTTGAAAATTCATTATCTGGGCAAAATGGTTGTGTATGTACGAATACACCTTTTCTTTGAAATGAATTTGAGAATCGGCAATATGTTTGTAGCCATTTGCTAAGAAGTAGAAACTTTCAGGATACGTATTTTATGCAGGATCATTCAATGTTACAAAACATGATCTTTATGAGAAGATTTCTGCAATTTTCCCAGTTATAGGGACGCACTCAAAAACAAGGTTTTGAATTGGCCTTGGATGACTTGACAACTGTCTCTTATAATCCAGAAAAATTACAAGTATACAACTATTTTTAAAATGAATATAATTATTTCAGAAACATTGTTTTGTCATTAGTTTTGAAGAGCTAGATTAAATGATTTTTCAAAGCAATAATGTAAAACCTTGTTGTGGCGATGCTGTGTTCAAAACTGAATAATTTTATAGTTTGCAACATGAAAATAGTGATAGTAAAAGATAGCATAAGAAAAATACAAAATAATTTCTTGAGCGATCAGGATTCGAACCAATAATTTACAATATTTTATGCAAATGTCATAGCAAAGCTTCAATAATATCCTTAGATTTTTCTTAGGGTTAAATTCTGATTTGTCTCATATTTTTATAGTAAATATCACGCCGTTATCTACTTTTTCATTTGATGTATATAATCGTGTTACAGAAACATTATTACCTATGGAAGTGCTACTCCTGATACGTATAAGAGAAAATCATAACTTCAGAAAATTACATAACACTGTTGTCTGGCATATATCATCCTCTATATTAGACTTACTAGAGCGGTTAAATTGAAAACATGGATTTGGTTTCAACGACAAGCCAATTTAATGACTGAATATTCATGATATTCATTGTGCTTGTTAAGTGTCGCAAAGTTGCTGCAATATATAATGTGTGTGACTCCACTGGTCCATTTTGTCCATGTTTTGGTTAATCTAATCTACCCTTAGCGATCCATCAGCATTTGTATAACGTGTATGAAAAAATCGAATTTATCCTGAAAAACTGCCGATAGCTTTGACAATATTTTATTTTGGTGGCACTTTTCAGTTATATTTTATGTACTGGATCAACTAGCTAGAAAAATATGAAAAATGGCATTTTAAATGCTAACTAGACGATCGTATATTACATAGGCATGTATGTAGCGTACAGCAGAGGTGAAAGTAACTGTATAAAATACAGTATACAGATACGGAATCTGTGAAAAAAGTATAATGTTTCTGAAATGAGCACCGAAAATTTGTTGAAAAGTTAATTGATCGTGTTATGGACCATCTCGACACCGCAGAGTGATGGTCGACTGGAGACACGGGTTTGAGTCCCGGCCGCACCTAAATTTTTTTGTATTTTTCTCACTTCAAAATTGTGTTTCTATCGCTCTAATAAAATTCTTCTTTAATTGCTCATTAGGCAACAAAAAAAATGAATACTGGAAACGAGGTCGAATAGAATTATCTGAGGCTGTAACCGGCTAAAATATACCTACCACATATTCACAGTTGGTACTTGAATCCTCTATGAGAGACTTACAATTCAATTAAAAGATGAAATAAGAGATCTGGCAACTGTGAGCTGAAAACGCGGCGGAAGTTTTTAATCTAAATGCAAAGCCAAACAAATTATTCCTCTACAAGCCTAACATTTCTTTTGTTTTCGCACAACAATGCACAAAAGAGCTTTTATTTCTAAATTAAGATACAATCTAGTAATGTACCCTCGCGAGGCAATATTTTCTCTGACTAAAATGTATGTGTTCCAATTCGCGGAGCAGGCAGACTTATGTTTTTCCTCTATAAATGTATCAGGGTCTTATATGCCTATGTATATCAAGCACCGGCACGCGATACTTGTTAAATAATTACCTGTCTAATCGTTTTCATTCCAAAGTTAATTAAGTCCCTAAACATAACTCGCTATGCTATCTCTAACTCTACATATTAAGGACAAATTATAGATTTCTATTATACAGTTCATTACACTGTGCGTGCACATGTTGAATTGAAGGTACATAGCTCTCTTTAACATACCAAAAGTAGCAGCTACCGTTGATGATGGACTAATATTTAAGGTTTCAGGGTGTCGGCATCTAATCCGACGATGCATAATGTTACAATTACAATTTGCAGCATTTCAAAGTTAATTTCAACCGACTGTCATAATCCCGCAGCGCGTCTGGGGAACGATTTGATTTCTGCCTTTGTGAGTGGTTTTCTATGCAAAATAGAATGTCGGTGTCATTCCAATTTCAAATTTGATCATTTTTAATATCTAATACTGATAAACATTGCCGAAGCAACCGGAACGTTGGTGAATATTTTTATTCAATCACATATTGTTTCAATAAGCTGCTAGTACAAGTATGAGATAAATAACTGGAACACGAACATCTTTCAGGTCACTTCAATAATCCCTCCTCTTCGAACAGTTATTTTTGCTTTGATCTTCACGTTCTTTTCCCTGTTTGCTTTGACTTTGTCTGGTGTAGGGGTGACCGGACCGACAGAATTAAATAGTGACATAAAAGCCACCTTCCCACTGACTGTCTTGATAACTAACAACGGATATTCTAAGATGAGTCGGCCAGACAATCACAAGATATGTTTTAGAGCTTATATTTGTAGGTTATATAAAATAACTTGCTTCTAATTTCTTGCTGTTCTGAAATATGTGATGTTATTACTGTTATTTCTTGTAAAAAAGTGTATCGCTGATTGGATATCAAAAAAACCGACCATTGGTTTTCCCAAGGACAAAATTGGAGAGAGATGACTGCAAGCAGTCCAAGAGGTTCATAGCATGCCCCAACAAACGTAAGGAGATATGACGATTGAACCGGAGGAGATATTCACTCCACATGTTAGTAGGGATCCTCACAGGGCACTGCAGATTGAAGAGGCACCTGACACTCATAGGAGTAGTCAAAGACCCAATCTGTCAGAAGTGCTGGGAGGAGGACGAGACCTCGTTCCACTTCCTGGGTGAGTGTGCCGTATACAGCGACCTTAGGGCTGAGGTGTTCGGCACAGAAGAGTTTGACAAGGAAGAGTGCTACTTAGCGAAATGGTCGGACATCATGACCTTTATTAAAAGATCTGGAAGGTTCGACACTAAGGAACTACCATGTCTGCTATAGTTTTAGTGATGGTCTTCGTGGTCGGCAAAAAGGGCCAAAGGTGACCTACTTGCCAGACTTTGCCTTCCCATTACTACTACTACTACATGATTGACTAGCTAGATCGATCAACAAGTTCTTTAAGAACCGAACAATGTAACTAATTGCATCAGATCATCTACTAACAGGCAAGCAAATTGGTGAAAAAAATCAATTGATGCATTGCAGCACTGTAACTGTAGCCGGTTTCGCGTTGATATCAATCGGACATCGTTTAAGAGAACTCCAGTGAACGAAATCAGAGTCAAAGACGGCAATGGCATCGACGGACGGTCGGTGATTTCCATTCCGAAGGAGCGTGACCGGAGTGGAAACTGCTTCCTATCTACAGGAAAACCCTATTACCGGTTGAACGATATCTAGTACAGTCATTTTACGATGCAAGTGAACTGAATATTTTCAATATGATGAAGTCTAAAAAGATTTGAGCGTCTTATTATTGCCTACAATCACAACCAGAATATATAGAATAGAATGCGGGGCTGGATGAGAGATTCTTCGAAAAGGTTTTTCGAGAGGTAAACAACGCGTGGTCTCTACGATTTTTGTATTATAATTCTTAATAGATGTTAAAATACTCTTTCATTGCTATGTATGAAAGCATAAAAACCTTGAAAATGCCACATTGTTCTCATCTTGGAAAGATACCTTGAATGAACCTTCATTGGTTCCTATAGGGTTGTTTAGCCTTTCTCTCTAACAATTCTCCATAGCAGCAGGGTTTATATTCAAGATAAAAGTTTTTGTTTCCACATTCTATGCCAATGAATTCCTATATCTTATATTAGAAATTATTCAAAAACTATTCAAGTGACATCATCGGTAATTAATAAGTTTGCAAAATTCAAAATTAATCTGACGTTTTGAAGTGGGTGAAAATAGCGTTGGAAGAAACCTTAACAAACATAGATACACACAGGTGAAGCTAATGAAAGCGTGTTAATTAGATATTTCCTGATACGTAATGTCTCTTGATAGTTCATCCAACCAAGGTCAACTTCAACTTGCTATAGGTTCATCGGTCTCCGAGTATAAAATGACTTGCCTATATTGCTGGCTGAACGATTTGAGCACTAGCGTCCACCTTCCTCTGTAAAAGTTTTGTATTTTTATACTGAACGCTTCATCGAGCTTAGTGTTTTTCATGGGCAATCCAAGATACGGTGTCGGTTATCGTTTTTATTGGATTCTGGTTTATGTAATAGTGGGTACGTGATGTGGCGGGAAAAGGTCTTATTTTGCGCAGATGTGAAGGTCATGAAGGCCAGCTTTCGCACACCTTTAGAACCGGGGAGAAGGCTGAATAAAAAAAATCTGATGAACTGGGTATCCGCAATTTTTTATTGTTGACATAAAATTGACCACGTCACTTCCAAAAAATGTGTGAGTAATGGTTCATAATTACATTATCAAATTAATGTATTTATCTTACATTTGTAATGACAGTTAAATAAAACCACATCTGATACGTTAGATCTCTATTGAAACAATGTTTCAATTTATGACCAGTATAAGTATGGGATGCATCAAGTTTCTAAAGTTACATTACTTGAATCTACATTAACAAAGTTAGCATCCATTGCAGATAGTTCAAAGTTTGCTGATTAGCGGATAGATTGTAAAATTTTAAAATTTCTCCATAAAATCAAAATCCACCTGGTATAGGGATTTAAAGAAATTCAAATCACTTCTCGATACTTATAAATCAAACTAGAATTTACACCAACAGTAGGAACTATCCTCAAAGTTTGATGTACAGTTTGCCTTATAAGTGTCAGACCTGAAAGATAAGCAGCCGCCGACTACAAAATGTAATAACAATAGCAGCCTCATTAGTAACTGCCATAAATCTAAGCAAGCTGAAGCTAGACAGTTGGAGTACCCTTCGCACAGCTGTCATTGTTCCACAAAAAGTATTAATAACGATAAGCATGTGCGTGCTTACAAAGCACTCCATAAGGATCATGATCTACAATAATTATCGTCTCTGTGACTGAGCATATCGTCTGTTATGCTTCGTCAGCCAGCTTGCTCAACAGCTAAACGTATCTTGAAAAATTTAGAGAAAGGTAATTAAGACATTATTTGGGTGTGAGAAAGTGTCAATTTCGGTACGAAAGGACTCGACTGTAATTATACAGCTAATGGAAGCTCGAGTATCATTTTCATCTCAACCAGATACTCTAAAACTGATTAACCGACATGGATTTTGGGTATGTAAGATGTATACTTTGCGAAACGTAGAAAATATTTTTTTGTCTACGTATTTAAAAGTATCGAACGTTTCCTTCAATCACCATTGAGCGATAGTTCACAAGATTTTTTTTCACGAATTATCACATTGTGCCGAATAATTCTTGCGCTAAATCGCAATAACATAAAAACAGGAAATTCAATTGGGAACAAATTGACACTAAACTAACTTTAAAATAGATGCTTATGTACATGAAAAAAACAAAAGAAAGGGTAAACAATAGAACAATGATGACCGAGTTCCCAACAACCCCTGATGCTGCTACTCTGGCAGTACGAAACTTTCGCAATAACCATGCATCTGTTAAACAGTATATAAATTAGTTTCCCTTGCGGAAAAGTCGAAACGATATTTCATTAAGTTTTAATTTTCCGACGTCGTCTTCGAACGAATGCCGGAATATTAAGTGGGGAATGATGGATCTGCAGCTGCAAAAAGCTCTCCAGACCCTGGAGAGTTCAAGGTTTTAATTGAGGATTCAGTTATATTGAATAGAATGGTCATTTAAGTGAAACAGACGGGAAGTCAAAATATGCAATCGTTAAATTCCAGCTTTCCTGATGTATCATTATCCAGGACTATCTTTTCTCCTTCTTGAACGTAGAAAGTCGCTTCATAAGAAATATATCAGACAAACTGTTTTTCACTTCAATGTCTATCGATACTGTAAGCTGCTATCATAAGTACATTTCCTAACAGAAATTGCAGCGATTCACATCTTGTCCTACACCCTTTCTGGATGTTTCGCTGTGGTATATCTGCTCATATAAAACAGATTTCCAGGAAATACATCATCAGAATTGCTGGGGAGCGAGACGCGGAAGAGAGAGAGAGAGAGCAAGGGTGTATTCCTCACCCTTGTCACCCCATAAATTCCGACAGATCGATCGACCCCCTCTTGGTAGGAAATTGGGTTTGTAGATCTTGTCGATAGCACTGACGACTCCTACAATGTCATTTGCCAGAAGCACTGGAGATGCTTGAAGACTTATTAATTGCAGTGAAAAATATCACGAGGGGAGCGGGGCAGACAAGGCTGCTGATAATAAAAAAATGAACATGGCAAAAATACCGTCTGCGTCAATAGAATCTTTTCAAAATGACATGAGAATGATGCAATAACAAAAAGAATATGGGACAGGAAATTGAAACAAACTAACATAAAAATACTACAATCTTTCATGAGTCACCTACCTGAAAGAAAGGGCCACTCTTTGGCTATAAGTTTGATGTAGTGACTGTTAGAGTGTGATCAAATATTATATTCAATCAAAAGTGATGGAATATCTCAAGAAACTTCAACAAGACCTGAATTCATAAACCAGGAATCATTCCATTTATGGAAGGGTTTTATACAACAATTTCCACTAATGTAACCTCTGAAATTTAATTTGTTCAATTTCTATTAAGGCTGAAAAGACAGTTGCAATGTTAATGAAGTTCTTCTGGTAGTGATATGTGGTTTCAGTGGAAAAGTAAAGCTGAACAATTTTCACCTACGCGTACACGATGAATTAGAGATTATTCAAACCAGTCAATACAGGTTTGATCACATAGTTTGATACCTATTAATAAAAATGACGTCATATACAATTAACTATGCACCTCAATGCAAACAGCTCGTCGTATTTAGCAGGCAAACCTAAGGCTCAGTCAATCGAACCAGAAGGGAACTTGGCATCAATTACCGGGAACACAAGCGACATCTAACAATTGTCTTCGGCCAAATAAGCGTGATCAACAATTCAAAGGGCCGCACAATGGCAGCGAATCACTGTGAACATTAGCCGTTGCCGCTCTACCCCTCGCAAACACTACCCGTTCGCAGTCACGTTAATGGTATAAATATTTGCGTGGAAACACGCCATTATTCCTACTCGTAGGGTTATTAATGGACGATTCGTTCTGTGGAATGTCACGGGCATGGTCAAGGGGTAGGACAGGAGGAAATCATTCTATATTTGTATTTGGCGACTCTCCATGAGTTTTCATTGCTCTGTTCCACAAATGGGTGAGCTAGACCATAAGATCTCCTTTGAATGTATGCTTGCGGAATTCGTACTGGTGATCAGATACTCCTGGGATTCGGGCAAAATAATTTTATTGACACGACGTTTCGGCGCATTCCATCATCATTTTCAGACACAATGCGTAAGGCTGCATAAAAATGTAATGTTTATTGAGCAACTCAATTGACTTTTTCTATAATTTGACGACGCCAGCGATACCGTTAATTGGATGTTCCTCAAGGTTCGATTGCTGGCAATCAGCCGCCTGCGCCACTGCGTAAGTCCCGTATGTGGGTCAACAGCCGCGTTTGATTTGTGTAACGACGCACTTCATTTTGGGAATTTCGCTCGTGCGACTTCTCGCGACGGAAATGCATATACATATATAGAAAGGGGTCGTAAACAAACGCAGCGATGTGAAAGAATATCACGAACAGTGGAGCGGCGTGCTTTATTAATACGACCTTCGCAGTGCTGGGAATGGTGTTACAAGGACAGTATGAATTGTGAACGTTGTTACCTATGTGTGACATGCAACCTATATTCATCTTACTTTATTTTAATTACTTTATTCCTTGCGCTTCGCCATTTGTTGTATTCAGTGTATAATTCTGTATGAGGCACAATTTGTTCGATAGATCACACCAAATAAATTAATCAAAACTCGACCCTTCAGGTTCGGGCTAGCAATGGAGTCCGGATTGGTGATCAACGCCCAGGAATTATCCAGGAAACGAGTATCTGTCCTTTTTCATCAGTGTGAGTACCTACGTCATTGCATTCTGCGTAAAATTTTCCTTTGTTATCTCTGAGTGTCGCGCAGAGTGGCGCCCAGTAGCATCTTGGCGAAGTCAAGGTCCTAAAAACCTTGACTGCCTTGAAGTGGTGAAAGTTACTCCCAACGACATCTGTATATAGCAGGTTTTATGTATAGTGGAGGGTACAGACTTAATTAAATTGTCCATCAAACAGAGTGGGACATTATGGGGACACGCTTGTAATTGGGGTTGAAAGTCGATGCATTTTTCCATAAAAGACGAAAACTCATTCCTTGGGTAATTCGAGGGCGTTGGTGACAAATTCGGTCATCATTTTCGATTCGAACCTTAGAGTGGCTCTAGGGGAATCTCCAAGATCTTGCCTCCATGAAATGAGCCCCCCTTGACTCGTTCCAATTCTGTAATATTCATATTCGGATTCAGCGCCTCCAAATACAGAAGTCTGGTTCATTTGTTGTGGGGGTGACTCTATGAATTTGTGTACAAGTTTTTCCTTCTCTACTTACCACAGAAGTATTTGTGATGTTAAGATAATACGTTTTTCTTCTGTTTGTGTATGGAGTTGCCGTTTATTATATTTCTCTAGTTTTTGATCCATCAACAACATAGTCAGCTTTTCTTTTAAATTGTTTATCCAAATTTAGTATATGTTATATGCAAACTAGATATATAGAAGTACAAAGTTAAAAGTAATTGAATATTCCTTATTTTCATGAACACACTTGTATTCGATTATACCAAACTAACTTGAAATCAAGTTTGCATCAATATGTATATTCCACAATTTCAAAGCTGTCATAAAATCTCAATTGCAATATAAGGAAGAATGGTCCTCTGAAACGGAAAACTTTATCGTTCCAGCATGGAAAGTACCGAGTTAGTCTACTTGATTTTATGTTTACGTACTTATAACCACGTTCAACTTATTATCTTCATATTTCAACCTGAAAAAAAGTCACGAACCAACCTTAAAACCTGCTATAACAATATATTTAGTAGTAGTAGACATAGTTATTTCCAAATGTTCATCCAGGTATATCGCCATGATTGCTCCTCTCTAAGAACCCAAACGCTTCCTACGATTGACAGACAGTAGCTTGGGGCATACTGGGATTGACTTTGCGTTCAAGCATGTGATTTCGCCCCTCCCTGGAGCCTCTAGGGTTGAAATTAATTAATAAGGTAACTAACCGTCAAATTCCGCGGATACTTCCCCGACGAGGTGGGTTTAAGGACACATTCTGGGGGATCCTGGTAGAATTTTAATAAATTGGTATTTGATTACAGATCAGGTGAATTGAGCAAGCTGGAATTCAGCGTTTATGATTGACAGTCGAATTAGACTGCTGGTTCAACTCGGTTAAAATGACCTGCTTTTATAAAAATGTGCTATTTTAACTTCTCAAATTCTTTCAGAAACAACTCGAATTGTTTCTATTCTATAAACTACCATGCTACATGTTCTTCCAAGCTATCTTGGCCAGAGCCATCAGTACAACACTTTGCAAGAGCCTCTTTCAAAAGAACTCTTCAGAGTTGTGGAAGTTGTCGAAGGGTTTATTAAATTTACAGCATTAAATGGTCAATGTAAATAACGACTTATCCTCTCACATCGCAGAAATGTAATCAAAAACAGTTAATCTTGCGACACTGCATGCGAGCAGCTTAATATACAAACCACGACACTTTACACAGGACGAATATCTATCGCCAAAGATATAGTGTGAACGCGCCCTAACCATGGCAAATTTCTTCGCAACTGAGCCTTTATTATATTATTATTTTGACTTTCTATAACTGAAATCTAAAACACCCTGTATATGTATATCACGTACGTCTCTGGCTTATTGTAGGAGGATCAAAAGGATTTCCGGAATCGGGAAGCGAAGGCATCTCTCTCAATTTCCTTAGCAAGGAATTTCTAATAGCGGTTAATCATGGGTAAATTCCTGAAACCCATTACTGCGGATTTGGTAGAATGGACGATAGAGCAGATTTCATAGTATAGATATTTATTCATAGGACTACCGTGACTCTCTAATTCTACGTCAACCCTCACAAAAATATTTATTTGGGGATTGGGATTGAACCCTTTGCAATCGTTACCCTTTTCTGGTTGGCGTATATTAACAGCTTGGGAACCCTGATTCAGAGACATGGATGAATGGCAGAACGAGATCGTACCTTTCCTGTTTTAACACAGTTACATTCAAAAATTCTTTTCAAAAAGCCGTTGTTAGCAAATTTAAGCATCGCTGATTCTATTGATCCGAAAAAACAAAACCGATACCGGATAAATTACCAGCGCTCCCTGGTAGGGTGGATTAGGGGTGCGCGCGACAAAAACCTTGTTACCATATTTATGCCGGCCGTATTCATATCCATCAATGCTGAGCGCTGGCTCTGGGCTCTGGATGCGGCTGGATTCCGTCAAAGGTATTTTCATAAATCCAATATTCCAAACAAAATTACATTTGCATAATCTTCCGATTACCGACACTTTCCTTATCTGGCCGAAGGGAGCGCCATAAGGCTTTCTCTGTCTCCGACGTGATCCGAGCAGGGGCGTGGGTGGAGCAGTGTTTACAGGTGCAGCAATGTTCACTTATTTCTCATCCCGTTTTGGAATGCGATATGATTTACAAGCTAAGATCTTGTCAACGACTGCACAGTAAGTCTTCTGAGTACTGAGAAGAAACTAGTTAGTATATAATTGAAGACGTGAAGACTAGAGAGAAGTAAGTAATAAACATCAGGAAGAGGTCGCAGTGACAATTTGTTTCAGAAGTGGGATATACGTTCAATCAGCCAATAAGTAGTGGCAAGTGCCAATATAAAGCTAGTACATATAAAGCAAAAATATGTGAGATGTCAGCAAATAAAAAATTAGACTTGCAAGGTGGTCAAGAATATCGTGAAACACCTGCAATTTGATATGCAAGGTAGTTAACTAGAAACCATTACGATTCAACTTCATTCTCAGACCACAGGAATGGTAGAACATTACAACAACTCCATCCAGGTTATCTGTAAGGGGTTGGTTACAACCTCTGGAAAGGTTAGTTAGTATAGAATTGCTGGGAATGAGTCAAACAAATTTACTAGAAGATATATGTTAGGGAACTGTTGCTGCTCTTAGTTCTCCTCCTCCTTGCGAATGCACAATAGTTTATATTCAGGAGCTGCTTCACAATATCCATGATTATGTTGATGCTAGCCTGCTAGCGAGAGAATGAAAGTATGGTTTTGAGCTGTTCGTTGAGGTACCGAACACTAAGACATGTGTAAAACACAAGTAAAGTGGAGTTGAAGTTCAGTGTTCCCTAGTGAGCAGTCATTTGAAGGTGTTGAAGGTGCAAAAAGGTCTGATTTGCAGGAAGAACCCAAAGAAGAAGTTACATTCGAACTCAAATCATAAGAGAACAAATCTAACTGCAGAGCAGTGGAATATTATATGTATATGAATAGAAATTTATGATAACATCAACTTGGATCCCCGAGTGGCCTCATTTCGTACGCTCCTGATCGCGGGACCCCGCAGAACGACGACAAAACAAACCAGACACGCGATTGAAAATGCGGAATGCTCGATTTATATTTGGCGGTGGTGCATTTCAGCCGATTTATCTGGATATTTTGATGGATCTGCTATGAAGACGCGGATTGGATTCGTTCTATCATCGCGCACGGAGCCGAACATGCCGTTGGCGGAAAGCGCAACGCGGATTGATTGTTTTGATTGGGTTTCCGGAAAGGTGAAAATACGGAGGATCGGGAACGTATGGGAAGTCGATATGCTGCACAGATCAACGACGCGATTTTGTAATGAGGAAAATCCAGATCAATCTTTTTTGGTGCGGATGAGACTCGAACGCGTGTTTCCCGCATTCCAGTCTCAAACGGCCACAAGAGGGCGTCACCACCCACGTTGAGAACCTGTATTACCGCGTCCACCTGAACATCTGACTTACATATTTTCTTTCCAAGACTACAGCTCTGGAAACCTCAAATTTATAAACATACCTAGCTTAGCGCCCCTTTCAGCAGTGCCCTTGTGGCATCATATCGTCGCCTCCTCAATCTTGGTGGTCTTAAATGCTTAACCGGGATATTAATATATGTATGCAGAGGAGTCGCTGAAGCCAAGGATTTGAATAATCCTAGAAGTGACGGACTATCTTCCTTAATTGAAAATTGCAGTACTCTTGAAAGGGGAGAACTTATTAGAGGAGGAAAGGATCTTACTGAAAGCTGACGGTGTTTACATAATTTCTCTTGTATCCCCTCAGATTAGTTCTATAATGATGTAGGATAGTATACAATGTGACCTAATTTCGTGGAAGGGATTGTTGAGAGGATGGAAGCTTTGCATACGAGCATCGGGCCAAAAATATATACACCATATGAGGTAGTCCATTACTTTCGTCCTTAGAAGAAGTTCTCCAAGTAAATGTGCACTATCTAACAGGTGCATTATTTGTGCTTCAATAAATGCTTTTTCCTATTTTTTTTAAGCATATAAATATTAACATCGACTTTAAAACTCATTCTATAACGTCGAGGTTCTCCAAAAGAATGATTTTTGGTAAAGGCCAGTTCGAGGCATTGGAAGGCGGTGGAAGGTCGATCTGGTGAATATTGGATTGGATGTTTCAGACTGTGATCTTTTGAAAGATCAGGAGCATCCTCCAAATGAATTGTTCCTTTCTGGAATGTATGTAGAGCATCAGGGGGTGCTTCTGAGACGCGGCGAGGTCGGCAAAATATTAACGCCAGGACTGTTGATGTTAATCCCAAGAATGGATGCCCCTTCAGCACCATAGCTGGAAGACCAGCATGTGATTTTGCTGGCAGGGTTGTTGTTTGGGTCTTTTGTGCGTTAAACTAAATTTTTCCAATGTCCTCATTCATTTGGACAGAATGCTGTCCCCGCCGAAGTGAAGAATCTCGGGATGGCTGTGGTTTGACTGGTCTAATTGGGATTCTAACAAATTTGTAGACTTATACACCTGACCTAGGAGATGTACATACCAAGTACTGAAATTTCTTTTTTTTAATAAAAATGAAAAACCATGAATAACAAATTAACTACTAAAATAAAATTTATAACACCGTAAGGATAAAAAATCATGTTGATCTACTTGACTGAACTGTATTCCGATATATTCCTTATACAATCTTGCCACTTAGTACTTGACACTTTTATTACCGCAGTGCAAAATATCTATAAGAATAAAATGTATTATAGAAACAAGCAGCGATCGTAAAACGATAGTCGTCCCTATATTGATATGCGGGACTTTTATAGGAAACTATCAATCCGTTTTCCGGGTCGGTTCTTTCCAATATGGCGTCGATCCGGAATGACGTAAGTGCCGGCCGCAAGCAATAAACCGAAATTATGGTCGATAAATGTGCGATGAGACTTAAGGAGACCTTTTGTCTCACTGTTGCCGGTAATATCCGCTTTATAGGACGGATCCGAACACTGGCGTACCCGATATCTGGAAGGCCTCCCCGCAAAACTGTCCTTGGGGGTCACCGAATATCTCAACAGCAAAAAAAGGCATCCAACTCGTTTATTTGTTCCACTTATACTAAAAAAACAACTCAAAAAAATGTCACGAGTTTGTCAGGATAACCAACAAGCAAGGTTCGATATCATTGAGGGCTACATGGGGTCCTGACAGAAACATACCTGAATTATTATTTCCCTGAGTCGAATCACGTATTTGGTATAGCCTTAACATGAAGGGCCAAGAGGGATCCCTAAGTTGAGGGCCCTGGTGGAGAGTAGCACCGCTTAAACCAGCCTCGCTAAGGCCCTTAAGGAAAGCAACATGGGTTTGACTCAGTTGTTTTTAAAAATCTATAGGCAGGATTCACATAAACAATATGTGCGATAGAGATGAGGTTATGGGAAATATTAATGAAATGCAATTGCAGCAGAGCTTTCAGAATCTCGGGTCACAAGCGCATCCTGAGCAAGCCCATGTACGCCGCTGGTCCTGATTGTTTACGTCATTTATTTGCCCAGATATCTGAAGCTGAATACAGCGTGGAAAGTCTCTGAACAGGGCAGTGTATCAGTTATTAGTACCGAGTCGATTGTGAAGAACGGAGAGAGAACTGGTCAAAAATATATTATATTTTTGAGAAATAAGGGGATATAGATATTTAGTGTTCAACATTTTTCAAACTTGTGTAAAATAAGATTCAATTTTATAAGAAATTATATGCCCCATTATGGTTCCTGTACCATTCATAACTATATTTATATTCATTCAATGCATGCGTTCTTTTTAAAATCTCTCGACAAGCTTTTATATCATAAAAATTGTGTAATGACGTCAAGTTGATAGTAAGAGCTTTGAAGGAAAAGTTTATTTTATTCTGTTTTTAAAAAAATTCTTTTACTTTAAATTTTTTGCTCTTTGAATCCACACCCCCTCCTCAGAAAAATACAGGATCAGCGCCTACCTTGACAAAATTCCATTATCAGCCTTCCGTAACCCACCTTGTACAAAACAAACTCGTGCAGTTAAGATGTAGCCTGGGGATAGAATTTATTTCGTTTCCTGAATCGAAGATACCAGCCTCGCATCCAGTTTATGGAACGGTGTTTATCTCTTATAGAGTCGGGGATGTCTTTTAATTTATGGTGAATTAAGACGAAGAAGTAAAAGCGTTTGATGGTTTGGAGGACGTGATGAAATTGAATAAAGATTTTACGAGGCGCTAAAAGAAGGTATATCCTGCAAGAGAAGTAAAGTGATGAAGGGAATAGTAGGGTTTATTTCAATGAAATAGGAATATACGTACGTCATTTTCTAGGAATTGTGATTGAAAATGAAACGAGGCTGGAATGGCTTGGCTCGATGCAACAGAGAAATGATTAGCAATAACAATACTTTGACATCGTATAGTTCACTCAGTTGCTTATTAACTCAATACAACTAAAACTCAACATGTAAGGCCCAAAGCTGCAATTTGATATTTGACAATATTGTATCGAGTGTCGGCACAACCAACATGCATGTTTCGTCTTTAGCCTAGACTCGTTAGTATTGCCTGGCGGTCTAACTTTGGAGAGCAATCGGATGGTATATACGTAAGGTTGTGAACTCATCTGAGTGTCGCCCTCTATGGGAATCTTTGGCTCGTAAGTTGACAGTGGGCGTCCCTATAGAGGGCGACACTTGGGGATGACCGCCCCTCTGTACGTTTCCTTATATCCACCCTTCTGTCAGCAATCAGACTGCTCACATTGTAAAGTACAGAAATAACGGTAGCACTAGGCAGTAGAATTTATGGCGGAAACCGTTTAGCTAATGCATCGGACAAAATGTCATTGTAGCGAGGCACGAAAGGCTTCGACGGCAGCCGGGGTAGGCCTTTGCCTGTTCGGTAGTTTTTCCCCATTTTTAATTTGTCTGAAAAGGGCGAGGAAGTTTACGACTTGCGATAGCGGACCAGTAATGGTCATTTTTATTATATTGTTGTCATTACTGCGCTGCTTGCGTTTTTATATTTGGTCGCTTAACGAGCAACTTCTTGAAATGTCGTAAATTTTTGTGAGGGCGTTAAAGGGAAATGGTTCTTACATTTAATAGTGTCGTGTTCTGGGGTCAAAGCACGCGCCCCGAACAAGTGCCAGGTTTGAGTACGTACAAACGACGACGACGGAGTAGACCATGCTGTTCACATGTGTCTCTGATATTTTATTGTGATGTCACCGTCAGCTTACAAACTGATTAGGTAGTGCTTTATTAGTGAGCGTTTCTTTCACCCATGCGCAATTCACTACTGCTGTTCACAATAAGCTCGTACCATTAATTAATTAGAATGAAAGGCTGTAATTTATACACAAAGTTTCACAAATAGAAGTCGTCTTTTTTACTTGTTTCGCTATACTGTCAAAATTGAAAATTAAACCGAAATGATTCATCGAAATCGACGTTTATTTGTGTAACCTTGTGTATGAATTGTTTCGCCATTTCGAATTACAGAGACATTGGCGAATAAGATTAGATTTACACGACTCGCTAGAAAATGACATAAATTTGTGTTTTGTTTGTTGTTCTCAGACCTTCGTCAAAACTCTAAAAAACAATGTGGGAGCATTTGGTCTACTTCAAATCACTTGTAGCAACCATGTAATGAACTGGATCATCAGCTTCAGTGAATATGTATTCGACATGATTGTTGTGGTATTCCAGTTATCTAAGTTAACTTTTCAAAATGGGGTAGTGTGCCCTTTCGCTACACTCTAGGCACACCCATGACTAAAATCAGTCTTTCACAACTCCCTCTAAAATGACACATAAAGGTTTCCCGATAAACAGTAAATGGGTGAAAGTTTCGTGTAAATTCATATCCCAACTCATAAAATACCTTTAAATACCGCTGTTTTATGTTCTTTGTTCCAATCCGCCATATACCATATTCTCAATTTACAGCCCAGAACGTTTGATATGCAAGATGGCCGAGTCCCCAGGCCCTCGTCAAAAATCGTAAAAATAATATGGAGGTTGTAAAATGTTTACAGCGGCGCTCTCCCTATCGCAAGACCTAAGAAGACAGCCCATTTAAATATTTTAATTGAGTTTTCCTTTGCTGTTCAAGGACCTATTGTGGGACTGAAGATCAAATCAGACTACAAGCGTATTGTGCTTGATATTTACCACAAGCTTCAATGCAATAGTACTGCATTTTATTAATTTTTATTAGAAATAATTGAAAAATAATGTCCATTAAAAATAATTCTCAACTACTCCCTGAAATGGTCAGAAACATATAAAACATTTAAAATGGTTTGGTTAGTATTGATAATTTTTGAAAGATCTGAAAAAATTATCAGAAACTTCGCCGGAAGAGCATCTCTTTCGAAGAGAAATTAGCAGAATCCTCTTCAAATCTTATTAATAGATATCGAAGCAGCGGCTGTCTAGATTAAGCGTTAAAAAACTCAAACTGACAGACAGACCTACAAACAGAAGGACCAGTGACACAAATTTTTGTGATGTGGACACCATGAAACACTGAATAACATATCATTTAAGATTTTTCACGATCTCAATACCTCCCTGCTTTACGCGTGGGAAGTAAAATCCGTGTGATAATTTCGAGATAAATTCTCCAGCTTTCAGACCCATCTGCGATTTACGAGGCAATGAATAGGAGATAGGTCATAAAAATTAAAAACTTTTAAAGGAGCGGCACTAAGTGCAGTCTTCTGTAAGAATACCGCCTATTGAGAAAATTTACTAGCACTTGTTGAAGTTCAAGTGGAACTTATTGCTGTCGAAGACAAAAAGGATTTTTAAGTAGAATTTTCCTTGGTATTGCGCGGGAATAAAGTTTGGCCATTATGGATTGAACTTAAAATCGGTGGAGTCGAATAACTTCTTATCGCGGAAAATTTATTGCTCTTAGAACTTCTCGCTAATCTAAAAACGTTCTTCACACACATTTTCCTATAATAATAGCTTGGTCCAAGTGTCGCGGGGTTGCCCATTGGAGTCATTATCAATTCAAATAGTCCTAACGGCTTAGAGTAGGGGTAAACTACAGCGATATTCATTGTTCTTCGGAAATGCTCTACTATCGGACCGCCGAGCTAAACTGATGAATACCTATAAGTTGAGCAAGATGCACTCCAAACTGTATTTGTGTTTTATTCCGGACTATTAGTTGTGTTTAATTGACGGGTGTCATTTCATGTTGAGCAAATTGAGTCAAGGTATTGCAAAAAAAATAAGCAAAAAAATAATGATATTCCTCCCTTTATGATGAGGTGCTATAGACATGCATGTTTCACCTTTAGTCTATATTCAACAGCATAGTCTGGCCCGGAAGTCTGACTATAAAGAGCAATTTGGTAAGAATTATCCAAACCCCTCAAGAACTTGAAAGCTAATGAGTTTCTGACCGTTATAGACAGTTCAAGTCACATTGACATTATAGAGATGCCAATCGGAAACGCCACCCGGCGCGACACTTGTAGGTAAATGTTGCTATCAAGCCCTTAACGGGGTTGGATATATCTTCTATCGATTCTAATATTGTGAATGTAAAAATAATAACACCAAGATTAATAAGTGGAACATCTACTATAGGGGGTCTAGCAAGTGCATCTTCACCAGGTCGAGTTTACAACTCAAACGAGCCTCTTCAAAAAATTATACTTTTGGAGACCTTCAACGTTGTGGAATGGGCAGCCGGAGAGCGTTTTTATAGCAAAGTGAATATACATTCATTCTCTGGGAGCGTTTTTAGAGCGCGATATGGTTTCTGACGAAGTTTGAACTATGCCTGCATCTTATACTAAATTCCTCTCAGGCTATTTATGGGTGGGGAAGACTGGGTATGGTTGTAACAGTTTTATTTTGGTTGGCTAAGCATCACAGAAACTGTGTCTATGAAAATTAAAGCATTCGAGATGAAATCATAGTTATTTGATTTCCGATTGAGAAGAGAGAAACATAAACTCCCTTTTGAACAGGTCAGATCATAGTGTACAGCTCTCATGAGATTGGACCCATGCCTCTCCAGATCGTTTAACTGAATACTGAAGCATCGTACTCTTTCCTATTAGACAACATGTCTCGTTCACTATTCGGATCATTTTTATGGGATTCTAATGCATCTGTAGTCAGAGACTTCTCGAAATTATTTATGCATCTACCCCAATGTTCCAACTGAAACAGAAACATAATATAAGACTCAAATAAGATAATGACGTCAATAATGAGGCATGTCGTGAAGAGGTTAAATTAAAAATACACAAATTTGGTTGGCAAAACTCATTGTACGACCCCTTGTAAGGAGATTGAGATGCAGAAAATCGTGAATTTATGATCTTCTGGGTTTCCCTTCCGTTGTTTCCTTCACATATCCTTATCCAGTCTATTATCATCAATCTTATATTATTCAAGACTTGAGATATTTTATTCACATTATGTGAATATGTAGCTGTTTTAAACGGCTTGACAGCCTGATGTCATACAAAAAGGCATAATGATCTTTTTGATTTTATCTAAGCTACATGGTATAGCATGTGGAAGTCATTTAAATAAATACAGTATCTACATACATATGTCTTGCACATGTGGAGTTTAATGTTGCCGCATTGTAATTGAAAATGGGCATCTATAAAGTCGCAAATGACCGACATATTTTCCCTTATCGCCATCAAAACGAGGAAAAATACTAGAAAGCATAGGAGTTACGACCGGGACCCCCGCCCCTCGAAGCAATAAACAATAACATTATGTGGTGCAAATGTAATTGCGAATGCAATTAAACGGTGATGTTTACTGGGCACGTGTGGGCATAATTCAAGAGTTATCAGGTGCCTGGGGTCATTACATAAATGAACTCGGAAGACGTATGTAGTCCAGGCGGATTTACAGGGGACACTACCCAACATAAGCGGTACTTTGTAGGCGTTTTAGTTATTTCATTTTTATCCATATTGATGATGAATGTGCTTTATTCTTCCAATGAGGTGTTAAGGTTATTGGGGTAGTTATTGGGTTACGTGATCGAAGTCTCATCGTTGGTGGTCAACTCATAAATGTCAATACTTCCTTATAAAAAGGCATGACTCTCGAGAGGCTTTACGGATAAAAGATGTAGATCCCTGGTCACAGTGGGGTTCCAGCTAAGGAAAATGTTTGGCGAGAATAGGAGCAAGGCGTACTTATATGGGCCCCTAACCCATGCTGGGTATCAGCAGTGGCCAGGTCAGTAATGCCATAGATAATTGGGCATATAAGGAACTCGCGAAAGCCTGGTTGCAGAGAGATGACTGCAGGTAGTCCAAGAGGAACATGGCAGGCCCCAACAAATGTGAGGGGCAGTGGCTGTTGAACAGAAAGAGAGATTCACTCCACCTGTTGGTAGAGATATATCCTCAAAGGCCACTGCAAATTGAACAGTCACTTGTCCATAGGAGTGGTGAAAGATCCAATCTGTCGGAAGTGCTGGAAAGGGGACGAGACCTTCTTAGGAGAGTGTGGCGTATACCGCGGGCTTACAGCTGAGGTGTTTGACAGCGAACAAATCTAGATGTTACTAGCCCGTCTTTGTCTCCCCACTACTACTGCTTCTACTACCACTACTATTACTACTACTTCCGGATAGAAAGAATACTATTGTCTTTGTTTATTCTCATCCGGAATTATCTCTCATCATTATCACTTCTTTTCAACGACACTATCCGTTTCCCGTTTCAGTTGGAAGTCAGCCTGGCCAAGCGTACTTCTACAGAACAATTCCCGTACCTCCAGATTCTCTCCCTGAATTTCCAACTAGCATCCTTAAAGCAGCATCATTTATCACGTTGAAAAATTCTCTTGGCCCCGTCTTCTTTTAATAACCCGACGTAAATGTAATTTATGCGTCCTTCCTGGCGAACGCCAGACAAATTGGATACAAATTTATTTGGATGTTTTGACGTCTTGTGGGGCGATCCAGTCGGAAGAACGGCTACTGAAAATAGCAACCGTCAAATAGTCTGACACGTTGAGTGGCAGGGTCCTTCTGGGCTGTTACGAAATTAAGCTCGTTAACATATTTTTTACATGTAGATTTTTGGATTGCAGATCCTACCACACTATCTTCCACGATCGAGGAGCACAAGTGATCTTTTGATTTGATTGTAGGAACAAGCACCCCCGATAAATCATAAATTTGTCTGTCTGTCTATCTGTCTGTTGATATGTCTCTCTGTCCGTTGATTTTTCTCATCTCAGCAAGTGCTGCAACGATTTTGATCAAATTTTGGATACCAATGTGATTCACTTAGTAGGTAACGATGCTTTTTCTCTAAATCTTTGGATCAGTGGCGCGGTTATTAGTAAAGACCGAAATAATTCCCAATTTTCGGACATAGTCAAAACGATTTTTTGGGGAAGACTGAAACGTTTTAAAAAATGTCTGATGATCATTTTTAGATGTTTCATACGGATGTAATTTTTCATCTAATCTCTTATCACTTAGTATCTTGTGTACTTGAATTTTTGTTTTTAGAGTCTTTGTTTATTTGTAGGGCAGTGAAATATATTCTAAATTCTGTTTACGTGCTTTAATAGCTATGTTAAAAATCATATGGACTGCTCTGTTTTTAAGATATCAGCAGACAAAGAAAAAAGAAGACATTTAGTTTGGTCTTTCATTTACTTGAAGTGAGAGTCTATGTGCTGACATTTATTGAAAATATGCATGGGCGGTTCAATCTAGAAAGTAACAATAAAGAAGCTACATAGAATTTTGAAGAAAAGTGTGTTAAGATTTAATGTGAATAAACATTTTATCCTCGCAGCGAATTTGAGAAAGTTTATCTATAAAGAAATCATATTTCCGAGCTGAACAGGAGTATAATAACAACCTCAGAAGACCCTAGTGAAGATATTTACCCCACCTTCATGTGATTCCGTCTCAGTCTCACCCTCGAACCCTTCGATACACAGGAATTTTGGTTAATAATAGTTCAATGCTTTATCACTCTAAACCACTTGAAAATTGAATCATTCAATTTGGTTCGGAATCTTTGACAAGCACTTTGGTGCTGCTAGTGTCGCAAAACACTTCTAAAAGTCTTCAGCAAATCAACTCGTTAGTAGTGGCCGTACCTCTGCCATGGCTAGACCCCCGGGAGAGTTCGAGAGAATGCCAGCACCCACCTTTCTGATGGATTTATTAGTGGCTCCTGCTGCCAGCATCGACTGCGACGTTCACAACCGCCGACATGGCTTAATAATTAAAATTCAGCAGGAAACACACAAAGCGAAAGATATATTACAAGATGATTTTTTTCTCATGTCTTAATTGCCGTCTTCTGTAATACTACAGAGAAACAGCGCGTGAAAACTCTTATTCGGTTAGATAAATGTGAGAAAATGGAGAACAGGGTTCTCCGGCAAGGCTTGGGATGTTTAAGCGTAGTCAAAAACTATTTTTCAGTGAGGTAAGATGTACTTAAATATGTACATTTTGTATTTGTATCATTTTTGACTAATTTACAGGCAACGTATAAAATGTATATAACATTAATACGGGTAACATTTGGAATCAAATAATTAGGCCCTAAATAGCAGCAACGAACTGTGTGAAAAATGTTCCATTCAATATTTCACTTAGAAATGACGTGCAGCAAAGTTACACTTATGCCCGTTACGTTTACGCCTTTCTACATGTATGATGTAGAGATACAGGTTCCTAAGTTGAATTTATGTAACCTTTTCACTGCCATTAAAATACTGCATTTGAATTAAATAAGCTGCTCTTTAAAAGAACCATCGTCTCCAGCTCTCAGTCGCTCTTAATTATTGCGGTCCCCTAAGGAGCAGGAAAATTAAACACAGACAAGCGTCTTTTTGATATAACTTTTATATCCCTCTAGAAAAACAGAATGAAGAGATAGTTATAGAACAGTCAATGAAAGAGACAAACGTATTCGGTAAAACCACTTGTCAAATTCTTGTGACCAACGTTATTTTGGAAGGTTGTTAATTTCCTCCTCAAATGCAGCGATTGCCTCTTCATCGGTGGAAAAATGGTGACCTCGTAACTTTTCTTTGATCTAATGGAATAAGAAGAAGTCGCACGGAGCTAGGTCCGGAGAATAAGGTGGGTGAGGCAACAGTTTGACACCCTGTTCAGCAAAAAAATTGAGTGTTCTAGCGGCGCTGTGGGCGGGTGCGTTGTCATGGTGCCACTGAATACCCTGCAGATCAGTCTTTGGACGTCTCTTGCTTAGTTCTTGGAAGATCACAGGAACACATTCGGTTATATACTATTCAGAAGTAACCGTCCTTTGATTTTCCAAGGCTACCGTTGTGATGTATCCACTTTTAGAAAAAAAGATGCGACTATCTTCTTTCCAACACTCTTGGAACGACGAATTTTCGTTGGAGGCTTCTCACATTCAAAGCACCAAACTAATGACTGCTGTTTAGTTTCGGGATCATGATGATATAAACATGTTTCGTCTCCGGTTACGATATTAAAAGTGTTTTTACTGTGCCCATTATCAAATTTTTCAAGCATAAACTTAGCCCAACCAACTCTTGTTGCTTTTTGCTCACTGGTCAACAAATGTGGCAGCCATCTGGAGCACCACTTTCTTAGGCGAAGGTGATCATGAATTATGGTTCGTACCGCTGTCGATCTAATCCCCGGAGATGCCTTAATCTCGGTTCGGTTATATGTCGATCTTTCTTTTACCATATTTTGCACAGCTTCTACAGAGTAACAGCAGTGGGCGGTCGACCTGTGCGACGTTCATCATCGAGTGAGACCCGGCCTCTTCTAAACTCAGCAAAGCAATTAAAAATGGTAGCCCTAGAAGGGACAGAGTCCCCAAAGCAACTCTCTAAACTTTTGTGACATTTCGCTTGTTTGAGGCCCTTTTTAAAGTCATTCAAAATCATGGCTCGAAAATCGCGACTACCCGGTTCCATTCTCACGTTAAAATTCGGCCAACACTCAGATGCATTCCAGACCGTGGCAAGACAACTACTGAACGATTCAAACGCTGCCTTTGCGTCACTTACAACTTTAGACAAAGTAGCTGCCTGCTCAAACTCGTCTCAACCTGTATAGATTATGAATATCTAAAGACTCAGCGTAACCCTCGTATGAACAGCGAACTGCCGAGACAAGTTGATAAATCAGACTTAATCCGTCTTATGCTAAGTAGTAAGATTGTTGCTTATGTGAACCTGTGTATCAAAATCACTGTACTATTGATATATAAAAAACAGAGTGTGAAATTGCGCCCTTTTTAATATAATTTAATTAAGAGAACAGACAATGGGAATAACTAAGTTTTAATTACCTCTTCTTGACCGGGGATTGCAGCTAAAGCGTGAGTTCAGACTTTATTTACTTATGAAGTTTTAAGAAAAAACAGAACTTCAGCAAGCTTTATTTTTTATGTTCTCCAATTCTGGATCATTTCCTGGGGGCTCAATATTTCAAGGACAAATTATATCAATCAAAAGCGGCATCTCGCTCAATACACAGTTACCAAAAAAGTTCAAAATATGCGGAGCACGTTTATCTTGAGTCCAAGAGGGAGTTTGGGAGGTACCAAGCCAAACACTTGATGTGACGTTTCATTTACAATTGAAAATTGTATGCGAAAAAGACGAAAAGTGTAATTCTGTGAGAGTTATACATTTTCTTTGCGCTAGTATGTAAGGGTAACACATCTAACCATAATATCATCCTAAACAGCACCGATGCAGCTTCAAGGTATGACAAAGTTCTTGATTAGAGGGACTCATAAAACTTCGACCCCTTGTCGTTAAAGTTGATGAGTTGTGCATGCCCTGTGACTAATTGGATATGTCAATTAACCTGGTTTCTGGGAAAGTTGATGGGACTTGGAGATTTAGTGGGTCATAACTCCCACGAAGAATGCATGACAGTCAAAATGATGTAGTAACTCCAAATATTATCAGAAAATATAATTATTACTAAAATTTTGATTTATGTAATAGGTAATAGTACAGAAAATACTATCATCAATATATTTATTTTTATACTGACTGATTCATTTAACATATCTATGCTTTTTAATAAACGAAAATCCATAATTAGTAGCAACGTAAGAAGTGCGAGAGGGTAAAATTTCCGGTTCTCAGATAATTTTGATTTTGTCAAGTAGATGGACTTAGTACGTGACACGCTGTAATTTGCTTGTCCAGATCTTTTTAGTTTTTTACACCTTTTGGCGATACTATCGTTAAGTTGAATTCCTTTCTATTGATATTTGGTATAGAACAATATTCTGAAAGACATACTACAATCAACTTTTATTACGGTCATACACTCGACCATATTCAGTTCTAGGGATTCTACCTCCTGTACCAGAATGAATAAGGGTGAGCCATCATCGACTTGCTCCTTGTATGTAGGTCATTGTCACTGTGCCTAAAGTTTTAAATACCGATGAACAATTCATCTAAGAGATGATTAAACCACTCAAACATGCATAAAGAGCGGTATTTTAATCCGTCAGATGTCCCCTTAAGAGACAAGACCACTCGACGTGAGGCTGAAAGAGACTTTGTTTCGTCTTTCCCTTTCAAGGGACGAAGGGTAAAGACAGGACAAGATGGTGCCAAGATAAATACGGGTTGCTGTCCGGAAGATTTACGTTCCGCGATGGTGAAATCTTAACAAAGGAGGAGGAGGTATGCCGAAGACAAAGAACTTTTATTATTTCAGTTACAAGTCAAACCTGAAAGCGCATCGTTGTTATATGAAAGAAATGTGTAGATATGAATGGAGAGGGGCTGCACAATGGTCTTATATTGAAAGGAAGTTCAATTACAATATAATTACACTGAACATTCCAGTAATAATTTATCACTGGGGAGGACTGATCATAAATGAAGATAAATGAAAAATGTATGGCATGGAAGAGAAAAGAAACGTTTTTAGAAAAACTGTAGATTCTAGAAGATTAAATAATTAAAATTGTGATTGTATCGAAAAATGGTCGAGGATTCAAGAACATAGAAAATATTAAAGATTTTTGACTTTTCAACTCCATCCTGAAATTATCAGCAAATTGTAGAAGACAAAATATAGAGTAGTTCATTTTAAAATTCATCAGGACTTCACTGAGCGAAGGACAACCTGCGTACGATTCAGACAGATCGACAGACAGACCGACAGACAGATCGACAAACCGATAGACCGACACACAGGCAGATCGAATGACAGACCAGTAGAGATACTTTGTGCGTCAGATATTAATGTTTGTGCTTTTGCTGTTTGAACTAGTTTATATATGTATAATAAACTGGCACATCGTATTCCTAAAGTTTTTTATGTCAGTAAGAAGAAAGTAAAACGAATTGTGCGAAGTGTTGTCGAAAAGCCGCAAGGGCGCAAGCTGTTCGGAAAAGAAAAAGGATAGCAGCGTATAAATCATTGGGAAATATGCGTTGGTTGTCAGTATGATGGAAACCCGGTTAGGCAGACAAATGGCATAGCAATCCGCCCTTCAGGAAACAGAAAAAAGGCGCTGCTTCGATACTGACGGAAACGGTACAATGCCCTTAAAAAACTCGCGACGGCTGAAAGGCGAGTGATAAGGGTGAGCTGTACGAAATGGGGTGCGGGACTTGGAAAATCGAAGTTCGGGATTAAACTTAAAAATGAGTTACTGGATTAGCCAGTCTAGTACATTCAACGGAAGGCTCTAGAATAGAACAAGATAAAGGAGAGTTTGTTTTTGAAACATCCAGCGGTTTTGATACAAAAACATTATTTTATTCCGGGTGGAACCTGCATCTGATTTGCGTAAGAAATTATGCAATCGTAAAATATCGATTGGCACTTGCTGTTTAAAACCAAAAAATAGAAATCTGTGAGATAACCGGTTGGCATTGATATATTAGCTGCTTACAACATATTCAAAAATCACAGAAAAGTCACTCAAACTTCTAAGGGATTTTTAAAATTTGACGACAAAATTTATGAATTCAGTGTAGCATATTGATGTTGTATCATATATGTGCAACCTCTCTGAGACACACTATACACATTCAGGAAAAGTTCCATATTGGGTTATTTGGCAACACCGATAGCGACAGTTTCACAAGACGGTTGAAGTTTGTCGCTGTACCGAAAAATATGCTGTACCCGTGCGGTATTTTCTAATGCTTTTTGTAGGTACTTGTAAGATTAGAAGGGGTGCTACAATATGATTCTTTAGCGAGGCGTAATATTTTTATATTCAAATTCATCTCTCTTAAATATAGCGTAGCTTCCTAAAATTACTTTAACAAACTTAAACTTCTATAGACTTATCCTTCCAACTGTAAAAATGCACACTAACTTTCGTTGTTTCAGGCAGCAACACCGTTTTATACTAATTATTCCGGTGATAAAAACCCATCCATTGAAATACGAAAACGGGGAGTGAAAACTTCCTAACAAAAATTTACCGAGAACTAAGTTTTTATGCTCCATAAAAGTGTATTAATGAAGTTTCAGCTTTAACGTCGCGATAAACAGTTTTACTCACGACTCAGGCTCAAAATGGCTTTTAAGTAGCTTGTTGTCGTTTCTTATGAAAATTTTTCATTTCAAAGTGTCTTTGCTGAGTGCTAAAAGTTTCCTGAATACGATTGTGAATTGTTAAAATATTTCAACGTAGCGAGTAAAAAGTTGCCTCCCTGTGTTTGCTAGTACAAGGGAGTGTTTGAAATACTGCTGAATTTAGTGAAGACAAGTTCCAAAAAAAAATTCTAATTTATTGAAAATGATATTTTAATGGACAAAATAACTACATGCCAATTTGGAGGATGAAATGAACGTTATGTTGTAAAAGAAAGGGAGGTACATTTACTAGGAAACCTAACTAGAATAATAGGCGTTTTGCAGGTTGGTTCTATGCTTGTGTGGTGCCTTTTTTTCTAATTTTTTTTTTAGATATTTGCAGGGTTTTCAGTGTTAAAAATATGCTCATGTATGGTGCCGCAAAATTTCGTTTGACGCCGTACATTTTGAAAATATTGTCTATGCAAATAATAGAAGCAGGAAGGCTCTATGGACGTGTGAAGTGCTATTTTTGATATTTCGGTTATCAAACATCCAAAATGAGTCAAAAAATGTCAATATTCATGCCTCAATATTTAAAATTTTGTATCAAAAATTGGAAAAACGGCTTCAGACATAAAACCAATCTTTCTCTATGATTTGCAGAAAGGGTGCCTTGTGAAATTTAATTTGATTCGATAGATACAGTACAGTATATATACGAGTTTACAACTACAGTAAACATTGTAATTCACTAATTTCCTAAATTCGCGTAAAACAGCCGCTATTAGGGTTGCGCCTCCATTAAAACTTTTCCTCTAATTGCCAAACACCCCCTTTTCTACAGAAGAGCGTCGACGTTTATCTCTGAGGTGACAGGCGACAGTACACAACTTCCAACGGCGTCCATTAAACGCATACATAACGGCGGCATTGTTTGTAAAATCCGACGATCCTCCGCCAAAATTACTCTTGACACGTGTTTCTGATTTTGAGGGAGCCACTTCAGCCTCAAGACGTTCCAAGCCGATTTGACAAGCGAACTAACGTTCTCGACGGCACTACTTCCAGACGTTACTCTTGTTAATGTCAGGGTTGCCAGCTCTGTTAGACGTAATCCGCCGAGTTGCCCCAAAATATAGAGTGTTTATTCCGTTTATAGAATACGCTGTGTTTAGAATTAGCGGACGTAAAGATTGCGCTTCCCGTTTACTAGCCGATCAACGCTAATTTGGCAAAAAATCTCCAGTTAGTATCAGGGGCGTATCTAGACCTCAGTCTTGGGGAGGGGGTAAAAGGGCATGAAGTTTGTTTATGCCTTCACCATTCTTTGTAATACCTTCGTCGAGGTAGTTGAGGCAATAGGATATGTTAATAGCAATTATAATATAATTCAGGTGAACTGAAGAAGATTGAAGATAGCTTATCATTAGAAAAGTCGTGATACTCAAACATTTTATAGACAATCGAAGTCCGAAATCAAACTTTTGAAGTATTAGGTACTGTAATTAATGTGATTTGACGAAGCTATTAAAAACGCATTCAAATTAATGGATTTATTCAAAACTTAACTACAAAGAGAAACATTAAAGTAGTGAAACTGGAAAAATATGAGTTTGAAAGGTATTGTATAGATAAACGTAGAATGAACTTATACGTCCACCATTGGTAATGAAGCCTAATCACAACTTAGGTACATACCACATATTTAGTGCTTACTACAAACAGAACAGCTCCAACACATCAACAGCTCATTTCTTTAAAATGAGTATTTTGATCGAAAACATACTTTTCTTCATTAAAATGAACCAACATTTTCTCATCAAGTAAACTGTCCTTAAGTGAGAATAAATCGTGAGTAAATATTTATAAGCAAAATTCTTGACAACTGCTTTTAATGTGTGTAGTTAAAGACGTAAAAAATAAAGTTTTATGTAATTACAAAAATTTTGATGCTTTAAAAAAATGTCTACACCCTAAAATGATTAATAACTGACAGCATTTGCCAGCAAACAACATCAAAACGTTGAATATTTTTTCACAATGTAAATGAGTCAGCCCATTCTAAACCTCTTTCTACTAACAAAGTCGAAATATAGCCACTACTAGACTAATAAATTCATTCTGAGCTCTTTGAAAGTTTTGATTAACTTATTCATTAGTGGATCGAGTTATTAAGGCTGGCTACCGAGCGGAAAATAAATTAATATCTATATTAGGTTCCAGTGCTATCACGCTGTTAATTTGATACCTTACAGAGAAAGTTTTTGATGATGGCTGAGCTAGTGTAGCGGTAACTTTAACTTTTTAAATATATAAAAGATCTATCAGAAAGTTTTTGAACATTTCCCAAGTTTGCTATGAAACTTGATCAATATTGATGGTTGCCAATAAAAACATTTGAAAGACTTCCGGAATTTTCACTGTACCGAAAGTTAATCAACTGTCAGATTTTAAACAAGAGATAAACAATTATTGGGTTTGTGGAGTTATTGTAGAAATATTTAAAAAATATAAATACGCAAAGCAATTTGCAATGGAAGATGAATCAGTATCCCGTAACTGTATAAATACAAGTGTAAAACCATTAGTGTTGCTTAAAACTTATAGACAAGGTGGATTTTTCAAAAGTTTAATTTCGGACTTCCATTTTCTATAAAATTTTTGGGTATCACAACGTTTCGATTGATATACTATCTTCAATCGTCTTCAGGTGAACTGGATTCTCAAGATAAGATACAGAAACATCTATTAGGTCTTCCTGTCTCAAATTCGAACAGAGCAAACATTCTAAATGAAACTAACGAAATCTCGGTTAATTACGTTAACGCTCTCATACTAATGCAAAATCAGCTTCCTAATTCAGCCGTACACACCAGAAGATTTCGACTTGTAGTGCACAGTTATTGGAAAAGTTGCGTTGCACAACTCTCATATAAAGACCAGGAAGACGGAACTTTAATTAGTTGTTGGGGAGAGGAGGACGTCTGAATAGGGAACACAGGGTTAGATTAGGAGATATTCGGGAGACAAGCAAGGTGTAAGCAGGAAAATGATACATACCACAAAAGCACTACGCTGCCTGTAGTACGACAGAAGAATTACAATACAAAACAGTATAATCCTAAAGCATAGACATAAAACCTCCCTCGTTTGAGATAAAAAAATAAAACATCAGTAACAATTCAATTTCATTTTACTTCATTTAGTCATTCGATGTGATTTCATTTGCTCTGTCGGATTTAAAGACAACAAACGAGTATGGAATATTTATTTTTTAACTATTGACACATTAGGAATATACCAGAATGTTGAATGATGCTGGAAACGGTAGAATTAACTTATTCGCATCTAGAAACTCGGATTAGAAACCAAGGCTTCTGTTTGCGGGTTAGGCGCATTGCCTCTAAGCTAAGGGGGTACCACATCTAATTAAGACATAACGTCGATGAAGTTATGTGCACTCCCCCGAACACCATTCTCCTTTTGAATTGGGCTCCCACCTTAGGGATTAGCAAGTAAATGCTTGTCAAGAAAACACTTACCACATGGATGACTAGGTTAAAAATGTCACGCTATGGGTACGCTTATATGCGTTTTCAACTATATATTTTCTGTTCTATGGTACTATTTTTTCCGTTGGTGAACCTGGAATCCATCTATTCACTGACAGGACTGCTAGTCCGGTCCAGGAAACAGGAAATCTTCCCAGTGGACGAGGTCCGGCTGGGATTGAGACGTTTATTTCTGAAAAAGATTCCAGTCGGATTTCATTTGGTACGTGTTTAGCCGTATATTATGGCTGAAGGATGAAATTTTGTGCTGGGAGTTTTTGGGGGAAGGTATTGACAAAAATATGCAGCCCGGCTATTTAGGTGTTTGGTTGTTTCCATTATATCCATTTTCTTCAGCTGTAACGCGGCGATAAAACTAAATAATGCTTATCACCGAAAATGGTACGCCAAAAAAATGCGTGAGCTTTTAGTACCTCAGAAAAAGTATTGCCATGAAATATTATGAATTGAGAGCATTCGAGCGGACGATTTTTGGAAGAGACTTGCTCGAGCTGTTGGAGGTTTAACGTCTTGAGGGGGAAGCCTTCGGATTCTTGTAGTTTTCTGTACCGGAGTATTTTGGCGTTATTATCTGAAATTACCATGGTAGAATTTATACACTAGGAAAACATCAACCACTTTTCCTACAGTTCTTCCAGTTTGTAGAGGTCCTTTGTGATATCGCGCGCTCACCAGAAGTACTGCTTCTTTATAGATTGATTTCAGAAGCTTCTCCTTGTCAAGGGATTTGTCTATATCATTATTATCCTCCCAATTCCTCAGTAGACTGTGGTCAAGTATGATCGGTATGATCGGTTTTTTGTTAGATGCCAAACCATCCACCGTCTTGGATTTATCAACAATGCAAAGGAAGCACTCTCTATTCGAGCATATTATAATAGTTAATCAATTAATGTTGTCAATGTTATAGTAATTTTCAGAATACTGTTTTGTCTCATTTTGTACTGTAAAAAAGGCAGCCCAGGTAGCTAAAACGTTAGGAGAGGTAAATAGAAATACCAAATTATACTTTGCTAGTGTAGCAGATACTCCACCTAAGTAGTAAAGTACTTGAAACTTAAATATATTTCGTCCGCTATCTACTGCTTCATCACACGAATAAATAAAGCGAATGCACATTTAAACTAAAATGCAGTAACGGCACTCAGCACTGCAGCTTTATGAGCAACGTATCTCCACATAAAAATATGCAATCAAGATATGGAAATAAAAGCAGTAAAGTGTCTCTGTAACGGGACGACAAAAAGTCTCTTTACGACCATCGCATCTCGTCTTACTTACTTTTAAAAAAGACATTTTCCCGCGTCTCATTTTTCTTATCGTACATACAGCGACTATGGCGGAGTCTGGCTCGTAATCGTCGAATGAAAAATATGGAAAATGTACCGATAAACTCGCAATATTCTTAAAATGCTTTCTAATGATGGATGGCACACGAATATGCCATGCAATGCATTGAGATGATTTTTTTGAGTCTCAATGTTGTGAGTGTATGCTCTCCACTATGAATATGGCTTGCTACAGGAATGGTTCGCCTATTGTCTAGTCGTTGAAACCATTTGACTTTGTAAATGGCAGCGCAACTCGCCTTGAAATTTATTTCCAAGAATATCATCTGAATCACTCGTTGCTGAAAGTGAAAATAACAATTTTAATATCCCTTAAACTATCATCAGGGAAGAAATCTCTGGCAGTCTACAATGTTGAGATTCTCCAAAACAACTACTTTTGGAACAGCCTCGTTAGAGTTACTGGAAGTTTGATCTGGAACAGTTGTTTTTCATGTTATTATGCGATACAGCACTTGACAAGGTGAAATTAGATCAGCCAATTTCCTCGATGTTCCATTTTGTGGAGATCCTTTGTAAGATTGGACGCGTACTGCCTTTTTTCTTTCCTATATTGATTCCAGAAGCTTTAAGAAGTGCTTTAAAATGCATCCTTAAACATACGAGTAAAGAGATTGCCTCATCTGAACCTTGTGGACTTTAACTAAATTTTCCAGAAAGTGAAGCATTATAATCCAGTTATAACGATATTTTAACAACAAAGAGTCAGACAACATATCATTGCTTTGCTATTCAGTTTTAAGTTCGCCTTTGATGCGGGCTTCCGCTTCGAGCATGAGTTTTCTGGAGCAGAAAAAACCTAACCTCTGAGATGCCAACGTGGCAACAAGATGTGATATTGGACAAACCTTGACCCAAACCAGACGGAGGTCACTTCAAGAATTAAATAATTATTTAATTGATTCTCCAAATCAAGCCTTCTATATATTTTTATCAGTTCTAATGGAAAAAATTTTCAAAATCGTACACCTGGCATTCTGCATAGAGCTCGATTTCAATTCCCTTTCCTCAGATTGATTCAGTGCATTTCGCCAGGGAAGCGGAAAGCGCGAAATACGTCATTTCTGGTTTTAGTGTTCCTCGAAAAAAGACCCCCAAAAAGCAAACGTTCAATTCTTTCATTCGAGTAAATGGATTTCTAGTGCTGACGATGTAGTTCACTCTCGACAACGACCTATTGAATATAAATGGAGCCGTTCTACAGACGGAGCGCGTTGATAAATTAAATAGGTGCAGCCACTCCTGCCCTTATTGCCCTTGTTCACTCTTGGGGGACTTTTCGATTTTCCTTCTGCCGTTTTTCTGGTCAATTGACATGTTCCGCATTTTGCGGATACGAGGAATTTCGTTTCAAAACTCGCTTCAACAAAATCTGAATAAGGTACCCCATTTAACTTCTTCCTTTTGAATAATAATAACAATTATAATGATAATAATAACAGCCACAGCTTTCAATCCCACCCCTGGAAAACGATTTCGGACAACAGGCTGTTTTTTGGAGCGTACGAGGGAGAACAATGCTTTTATTTGAAAAACCAAACGTTGCATATTGAAAGTGGCATTTTTGTGTACATAAGCATTTACGTAAGCCGCTGGACCGTGATGAAATTCGACTTCATGAAATTTTAATGCAGACAAATTTTGCGTCCATCGTCCATATTAGGCATTCATGCGGTACAGTAAACAATAAAAATCCATATCGCAATAAATGCCAATTCGCTGGGTGTTCAGGTGGTGGATTTATATGTATGAATGCAACCTACGCAATGGTAAATAGACCTTGAACAAGGGTGTGGAAAAAGGGCCAAAAGGGCAGCTCATTTCAGAATGCAGTTATAGTTCAAACGAATTCATACGAAGGATTCATCATCTGAATGTTTCATACCATAACCATGAAGGTCAAGCTTAAGGTCAAACTCTGAACTGAGGAGTTACGTTAATTGCATGTATTGAAAAAGTTCACTGAACTCATTTAACTCAACTATATTCTTTGCTATTTAAATCAAATTAGAATTTTATTCATATATGAACGTATTTTGATTTTCAACAATAATGATTTTTAGGCCAGCAGTTATTGAATAGGTTCTGTAGGCAATCATTCAAATCAAAATATGTCATGTCAGTAATTCAGGTATTGCATTCGGTGGACTCTAGATGAATATCAATCAGTTAGCTACAATAAGTATTTTTACTGCATGCTTCATGCAATGATAATAATCATTTAAGATCTAATATATAAAAATACTTGGCCACCTAATATTGCACTCGGTTTCTATAAATAATTGACAACTGACAGATGAACTCATGTCATCCGCCGCTCGTCGGTAAGGGTAAACAGATTAATCCGACCAAAAGATTACAAAACGCACGAAATTTAATTAGTTCTATGCACCGCCAGTAGGGAGCGCCACTGAATGTGATCCATTCAATAGTAACTATAACCTATATTCTTCTCTCCGTCTAAAACGTCCTGTGCACCTCTCCAAAACGTGTACCTGCACATCCATGCCAGCATCAGCCGTCCCCGCCCACTAGATTTACTCCCAGTTAATTGCAATTTGCCATTAGAAGCGCATAGGAGGCCGCGACCGATCGACAGTTTTATGCGATCACTAATGCCGCTATAAAATATTTTAACGGACTACTTGTTGTCGGTGTGTGCGTACGTCTGTCCACGGTTATTATTTATAGGACGTAGATACTGTATACGAACCTCATGATTTGCGATAATGGGCGAACTGATCAGATGCTGCAAGTAAACTAGAAAATAGGTTTCAATTAACTCCTGACACTGTATGTGGATCCCACCAGCGCGTGTAACTCACTGCACTTATTTCAAGGTTATCGATTTTTACAGACAAAGTATGGCTTATCGTTTGATCGGGGTCACAGTGGTGAGTAAAAAACTGAGTCTTAGGGCTCGACAGGTTTTTATATAAACAAATTTTGGCGATTTCAATAGCTACTGGGAAGGACTTCTATGCAACCAATCTCTTTACAATGTATAAAGCACAGATAAGATCAGGCTTAGATTACCCTTACGTCTGGGAAGCTGTGAAAGAACGAGAACAATTTTATTTGATACTACACAGTTTTGCTTTCCAAGAAAATTGGTACGTTTCTCTTTAAAGAAAACTGGCTTCATTAAAAGCAGTGATAAGCTACTCTTAGTTTATTTTCGAATATTTATATTGATCAGTTTTTCGTGGAGTGAATATCACGAAACACCTAAAATCATTTTAGCTGACGAATAATCCAAACCAAAATGTGCTCCTTGAACAAACTACAATGACGTTTCGGTTACAATTGCAGCCTTTATTAAACTAGAGAAAAACAGTCGCAGGACAAATGAATGTCTAAAACAAAATTTCCTCAAATTCCAAATTTTATACACTCATAAAGTGCTGTAGTAATTTACTTGTCTTTCAGGTTTCGAAAATTAGTTAAATCTCCTGTACTATTATAGGAATTGGGTAGTCTATAAGCTTGTAACAACATTGTATGTTGTTGTATGATGTACTCTCTGTGCGCAGTTTGTCATACAGGAATTATGGTATTTGTCGGGTGGACGCTCATTCAGGATTACGCTCAACGTCAGCTTATAACGGACGCTAAACCAGATGTCGCTGTCAGTTAAAATTTCCCAGAGGACGGGATTTGATAAAAAAACAACAGTTGCTACCTCATTTAAACTTACACCGAAATTGTCATCAGTTCTGTCAGTCAGTTTATCTGTGTATTGATTAAATTCAGGAATATCTGTCTGTACAATATGATCAAAAACTATCAACAAGCAATTTTGTCGCAAATTCACTCAGAAATGGAGAAATTCCATTTGTGCAAATCATGTCTAGGTTACGGACTTCGTGTAAGTATGCTACGAAGTCAACTCACCACATCAATCGAACTGAACAGAGGAGTATGCTTCTTACCTGTAACAAAAAGAAAAAGTTATTATTATTCCTTATCATTTTTTCTGTAGGGAGGATGAGTTTGTAAATAGCACCATCAATAACAGACAATGATCATAGTGCGTCTGAGACTCACCAGAGCCACCAATCACAATAAACTCAAAGCATGAGCTGAATGGTTTGTGAGGTTAAAAAAATATGCATATGCTTTGCAGTGAAACAGGTAGTTTTTGTAATTAATCAGACAACTAACAAAAATCCAGATTCAAATATCTCATTTTGTCTACTGTAGAATTTGATACACAATAAATACATTCCAAGAGTTTCATTTTCGTTTGAATAACCTACTGCTCTCTGTATTCTCTTTGAACGTAACTTCAGCAGTTTGTTCTATCAACTATCACTATTCATATTGTCCATAGTTCCTTGGTGTCGAACTTTCCAGACCTTTTGTCATGTCCGACCATTCCGCTGAGTAGCACTCTTCCCTGTCAAACTCTGATATGCCGAACACCTCAGCCCTGAGGCCGCTGTATAAGCCACGCTCACCCAGGAAATGGAACGAGGTCTCGTCCTCCTCCCAGCACTTCTGACAGATTGGGTCTTTGATCACTCCTGAGCAGATCCCTACTAACAAGTGGAGTGAATCCCTCCTTTGGTTCAATAGCCTTAGATCCCTACGTTTGTTGGGGCTTGCTATGAACCTCATGGACTGCCTGCAGTCATCTCTCTTCAACTATGCTTTCGCAAGTTCGTTATACGCCCAAGCATCTACGGCATTACTGACCTGGCCTTTGCTAATACCAAGGGTTCGGGGCCAATGCAAAGGAAAGGCAAAGTTACTCTACAGCTTTACATTGGAACACTATTTAACTATGACGAATCCGAAAATACAACTTTATATGATGACAGGTCAATATTCGATTTATAATGGTACCCGAGCAAAAATTAAATTCCGCCTTTTAGTCGTGTAAGCGCACAAATTACATATGGCCGGCGGCAGTCATCAAATTGTTAATGAGTGGCCCCGTTTATTTTATAACGTCGAAAATTTCACGGTGCAATCGCATAATTTATTTCCACCGATAATTATAACAAACAACTGTGATAAATGAATACCACGATTATATTTGCATAATATTAATTTACATATGTAATAGCATATTATTTGCATTTTACGTACAAAACAGCTATTAATGTGGTATCGCGGAGTACACGACGCTATCGGACCTGGACAACAATCCGAAGAATGCTTTTACGTGTCATTGGCTGTAGCTGGACTAAAAACTATAGGCTTATCACTGTTCTGTTGAGTCCATAAGCGCAGACAAATCAAACTCCTATTTCTCACTTTTATGAAAATATCCAGATATTCATTATGTTTTACTTCTATCACATATAAGTGAAATATTGGTATATTATGATTTTGGATATTTTGCGACGCTTAGATCATGCAAATCGATGTCAATCATTATCCTTGTTGTCTGACTGTCAGTTGCCTTTCTGTAAGTCGGTTGGCGCCTTTGTCACCACGTGATACCGGTAACCGCTCCATCCATGGAGTTAGCTTGTGAATCATGCAGAAAATTACACTTTGTACTAGCTATTACTACTATTACTCCTACTACTCTGCAAATCCCAGTTCAGGTTATAGGAATACTGTTTGCTTGCATTCCAACAAGAGCAGTAGGACTACTTGAGGTGCTTGACATTAGAAATCTAATATTGATTGTTCACGGAAAAGTCCCATTAGACCATTGGTGATGGTGATGCTGGTCCATATCATAACCAGTCCTAAATTTTGGCAAAATCGGTAAAGCGGGCACTGACATTGCGCAAGCAATTGACATGCAGATAAAAGAATAGGCAAAGTTTGACAAAAAAATCTAAACTCATCTCTAAGCGTAGCGCACGGTGGCGCTGCCCATTGTCAACTTACGAAGTAAAAATCGATGTTTAAAATGTTTTTGAGTACAGTTTACGTTTATTTTCAGTATTGACCACTTACTGGGTGTTGTATATTTCAGACAGGAAAAATGAAATTTCAGGATGGTCAAACAATTAAAAAAAACTGCTTATATCAATAAGGAAAAACATACCTATCTGGACGCTTATGGATTAATATGGAATATATAACAACGTGTAATGTGCCCCGATACAATATGACCAGGAAAAACACGTGTATGCACGAACGTTGCATTTTCTAATTCTTTTACTGGAATGTGCGGCTGCATGTCTGGAAATATATTAGATACCATCTCTGCCATTCAGGAGGAGGTGCGTTCTCTTAAGGGAATTAATAATATTTCCTTGTCTCTGATAGCTTTGAAGTTCAAATTTCCGTGTATATATTAGTGATATTTTATATTGATTTTAAGAAGTTTTGGGACCGGGAAGCATTCCGTGCTGACACCGCATCGAGGTGGTCGAGCGGTTGTGGCGTTTGCATGGAATGCTGGAGACATGGGTTCGATTCCTGTCAGCAACAAATATTTTTATGGATTTTCATCAATCCAAAATTGTATCTTAAGCTCACTTTCCTGTACCTTCTATATATTGCAAGTATTGTAGTAATGGAAATAGAGACTAGTGTTCTGAGATCATTCATTACATTACCATATATTTTTATATAGAAAACATGAATGTGTGACAAGTGGATTAGATCGATTTACCTAACTCCTTTTCAATTCACCCTATGCTTGTCTGGATTGTGGCCGGGTTCTATATTTTAACCCCAATTCAAAAGAACACACAGTATACCATGGCCTTGGTCTCAAATCATGACACCATGACAAGCAAACGATGAGATCTCCTTTTGCGTGTTCTGAAGCCTAATTGAGCATACGATATTGACCCTGAAAACGATACTTGTGGAAGACTTATAGTAAATTTTTCTTTAGTATATCCACTTGAAAATATCTTCCCTTCAGGGTCTCGATGTTCCTCCCAACGCACGCAAAGCGGATCAGAAGAATTTTATAATAAATACTTCTTTGTGTCCAAAGACGTACCAGCTTGCTCGCGCTCTGTCCGTCGCGTTAGCGCTTTGATAAAACAAACAGCCGCGGAAACGGGATTCCACTAAGGAAGTATTATGAACGATGTTTCTATGGGTTCTCGCCTTCGTTTTTCTCTTCAACGGCGGAAAGCTCCTATTAAAGCCTTATAGAATAGGCAGAATCCTTAGACAGAGGAGGAAAGATGTTTGAAATTGAATTCACGTGCCTCTGAGGGATAATCTGTAGGTAAGACGTTTCGCGCAAGTGAGAGTCGGTATTCAGGGATTAGGAATATAAAAGTTTTCTATGCGCAGATTTAAAAAAAGAACTGATTAAGGTTCGTTATGTGATGTTCTTTTGGGTTTTCTTTCTTCTGTTTCATTCGATTCAAGCTGCTATGGTTTGACAAGATGACAAGGATAAGCTAAAATTGACTTCAGCAAATTTTGCTTGAATTTTATTATGATGTTAATGGTAGCATCATCGAATTATCTTCCTTCAAGATGCATGAGCCTCGCTAGGTGATCTGAATTAGTAGAATTTATTTGATCTTGATCTAATTCACTACGTAAGTTAGTATAGCTTCACGAGATGATGTGGCTGCAAAGATGTGCGGAAAGTTAAGACGCGGCCAATTCCGCGTAACAAAGTTCCTTTGACCTTTTGTTGAAAGTGGTCTTCGAAGGCTTCTTAACTCCTTTTTTTAATTTATGTTTCCTAAAAAGGATAATAAAAGAATTTTTCAAACTGGACAATCCATTGAAAGATTATCTAGAAAGTAGGTAGCCGAATGTAACTTCCCACTCATGTTTGCAGAAATGTGACTGGATATTTTCATAATATCCCATTTCTGACTTTATTCAATACGTTTAAAGATACTTTGGAAACACGCTTCTGACGACACTGGCAAATAATGTTCCTTTGAAGAGCCTTTTGTCATCTATTTTTGTTTTCTCTCGTGTAACTCGCGATGCAGGATACGTGCCGAGCATTGTTCTTTCATTTTTTGGAAAATATACCTACAGATCCGTATTGCAGGAAAGAGATATCAAAGAGAAAAATAAAAAAAATGTTTGTTATGGACGCGACTGTAAACGGTGTCTCCAGATGATCTAAAGAGTCTAGTAAGCTACGTTCTCTGTGTTTTTACCAAATACGAAAGCTTCAGCACGGAATGCTACAGACACGGGTTGAATCCTGTTAGTACCAAACGTTTTTCTCGATTTTCTTTACTACAAAAATGAATATCTCTTCACTATATTGACACAGTTACAGTATTTATCCGACAAATCATTGTATTACTTTCTATAGTAGATCTTTTCATATGGATCAAACATCGTCAAAGATTTTGACACTATATTGCATTTCAATGGAACATATCCAATAGTTTCCTCCATGACTCATTCTGCTTTGACTTTTACTATCAAAACATCTGTTGAAAAGTAAAAAATTGCTTCGACATTCTGATTTTTTTCAGAGTATGAATACTGTAGATGTTTTTACTAGGTGGAACTCTTCTATTACTAAGATTGAATTTAGTAAGCCTTGCATCAAGTTTCACGAATGAATAAAAATCCTTCACCGATTCATGATATTTTTATTTGTGAAATTTAGCATAATTTCCATAGAAGTCAATCTATATTGGAAAATTAAAAAATGATTGTATTTGTGTATAGTTAAGACATTTTCGGTGCTCAAAATTTAGTTGAACTCTGAAACTAATAGTAGCCTAGCGAAAACCTCATGTATAGGAATGTTCTCTACATATATAATAATAGGCACTATGCGAATATGATTATTCACTCAATTGCATTACGCTACACATTCGAGACAGAAGCTTCGAACAGATAATATCCAGACATCTCATCATTTTCTGAATAAGCATTTCTTCCTTCTATCATCTTTTTCCCAACATTCGTCGCAATGTCACGTCCGCTGTCTCAGCTGAAGAGATATCGATTGTGGAGATAAAAGGGCATAAATAAAAAGCAGCGTAATCCAGGAGCGGGAGGCATGCCAGAGTTGTGCGACGCACTAGAAAAGGACAAAGCACCTCGTTGATAATCCGCCAACGATACCAAGTTCATTAGGGTCGAAGCTTTCGTCTTCTTCTCACGAAGTCGCCCGTCCTCTCGCCAGAAAACAGATATATCAGAAGCTGCTACTTGGGCGAGGCAGAATCGGACTTTGTACCATCTCACTTTTCACGGAAAAGCTTCCTCTATCTCATTTTGTTTACGTTTCCTATGAAAATGCCCTACTGAGCAACACAACACAGATTTTTATCCACTCATCTAAGTGTGGTCCTCTATGGGGACGCCCATTGCTCTCTACACTTAGACCGCCAGGCTATACTGACGTGTCTAGGCTAAAGACGAAACATGCACGTCTATAGCATACACCTAACAGTTGTTTAGATTACATTGATCTACAGGGGTGCTCGGGAGGTCAGTCGCGTGAGGATTTTATTATCGATTGCTAGTGGTTAACGAACAAATAGCGTCATGAGAGGATAAATGGAAGACGTAGAAGTAAATTGTAACCATCAGCGGACAGCTTGTCCAGCTGCCCATTCCACAACGTTCAGGTTCTCCAAAATTAAATATACTTTAAAAAGAGGCTCGTTGTGGGGGATTTGACCTGGTAAGGACGCGCCTATATCAGAGCGTGGCTTGGTGTAGTATTCTAGAAATTATTTGATCTGAGCCTTTCAGAGTAATAGTAGGTTTTCTGGTGAATACAATTTTCTGAATCACAAGAAAGCTAACAGTTTCTAGGGAGCAGACTTAGCAACATGGTCACGTCAAGACAGGATGGTAAGCCACATAAGCTCGATGGAAAATGAGGTCCTTTCATCTTCATGGCTGGTAGGCTTCTCTGTATTGAATTGAACTCCAAGTATAGATCCCCATTCAACATTTGTTTCGATTTCTTCGTTGATCTGTATGGCATGTTGCTGCCTTCGATGTAAGGAGTGGCTTGCCAGGTTCGATGTAGGATATAAGGTTATTGTCTATTTGTGAGGCTGAAGATTGGAATTGGCAATCGTTAATGTTGAAAGAACATCTTTCTGCGTAACAGTGGTGTTAGCGGTTAACACAACACAACAAGATTCATAATATTGCATACCTTCGATCAAACTAAAAACCGTTTGACTACGCCTGAAATTTCTGGAAAATCCTATACACAATAGGATTCGAACAGGGTGTCAAACTGTTACCTCACCGACCTTATTCTTTGGACCTAGCTCCGTGCGACTTCTTCTTATTCCCTAAGATCAAAGAAAAGTTACGAGGTCGCCATTTTTCCACCGATGAAGAGGCGATCGCTGCATTTGAGGAGGAAATTAGCAACCTTTCAAAAGAACGTTGGTCACAAGAATTTGACAAGTGATTTTACCGAATGCGTAAATGTATTGATGTAGGGAGAGAATATGTTGAAAAAACTGAATATAGTTTTTTAAACCTAACCTTGTAGTTTTTCTCTATCTAAGAACTTTCAGCGTCGATAATGAATAATTATCACCCAGCTCCTAATGCATTCAAACAAAAACTTTGCAACCTCCAACATCTCTCCGAGGTAATTACAAACTCGACTTTCGGCGTCTTGATGCAAATTTCCAAAGGAAAAACCACTCTCAGAGACCTGCGAAACTCAATTTCTGGGAGAAAGTTGTACGTTCTCTGTTTGGAGATCACGTCGTAGGCTGAAACACTGATGCCAGATCTTTATTTCCTAAGCAAAATGTCAAACAGTAGAGTCCAGCAAGTTGCATTGGTACTCAATCATACAATCGTTTCCAAATTTTATCGGGATTATTCATTGTAGCTATGGAGAAAATGCGCAGTTTTGTATTTCGAGGTGCAACGCTATTGTCGATTGGTCAAGAATTTCCACCCAATGATTGATGATCACCACTACATCAATTGAAAAGTTGTGAGAGGCATCTTTTCCACAATGGAAGTCCAAAGCAGTGTTCATGAGGAACATTCTCCATTTATTTAATATAATAATGATTCCCAACTCTGGCTCTCACCCACACGTAGGAATTGGTGCATAAAAATATATGAGAGACTTCTAAAACGCCTTAAAAGGCATTTATCAAACATTGTGAGGCTGAGAGGTAGATCACAAGGTAGGGATGAGCATATTTTTTTATTTCCTACTAAATGAACTTATCAAGTCTGTATAACAATCATCGAATGCAGATCTGGCATCACTGGTTTCCAGTCCTAAGTCGGAGTCGCATTACACATTCACAGATAGAAATTGAAACGTGGATTGGCTCTATACTACGTCAATTTGCAAGTCAAATCTGGGAGAGCGGTGTCAGATTTGAAGGAAGGAAAATGTATATTTTGGGTAAAATTTAGATGGCGTGAAGGCGTATATCATATTTCGGCGCTCGAAGGTGTCTGGTTGGATATCCGGCAGAAGTGATGGAAGAGGCTTCCTTGAATGCTCTGCTCGAATCGGAAAAATTCAAACTATCCGAGAAAATAGCATTCTCTTTTCTCCCTTGTCGCTAAGCGCACATTCTCCACTATACATTTGGCCTATTATACAGATGCGTGTGCTGTTTATTGTCTGGATGCATCAGTTTAGCTCGGCGGTCAACAGTAGAAAGCAAATACGTTGTATATACACCTATCCCATGTGAACGCGTCATAGTAACATTTTTCAATCAGGTGGTTGTTATTCCTGATTTGACACTTTTTGTTCATTATTCATTTAAAAATGTTGTTAGAATGGAAGCTCATCTAAATGTGGGAGTTGAACCAAAGAAGTAAATTCACAATATGAAAAATTGTACAAAATCTGGCGTCGGCAGGATTCGAACTCATGCCTCGTGTCTCATCAATCAATTACGCTTTGTCATCATCATAAAACGATGAAATGATGTGCTTGCAAAATTGCAACTACCATCAGCATCTGGACTATGTAGCTGATATTTATTATGTAATAATACCTGAGGTACCGTTTAGCCGAGCTTGTAACAATAGCGTCGCATCTCCACCTATGCTATTATAGCTTATGTTAAGCATACCTCCTCTTCTCCTATTCGATTGGTGCGTTATATAATGCCGTCTAATTATTGAGTTAATATCTTAATCGGCCTCGAATTCAATTCTGATCGATAGGCACAGGATGCAGGGACGGACTAGTTATATCTCGATTTATGGGATTTTTTTTCTAATTTGAATCTCGGACCAAATGTATATTTTGTAATGGTGGAGGAATCATTTAATGTTTAGTTAATTCAATATGTGCATATTGTTTCCCTCATTTTGAGTTGACCGGAAATTCTAACGCATTACTCTATATTTGAAAATTCCATAAAAACGAGCTGTCTAATTAAATTTCAAATGAAGACACTCAACCAGGAAAGAGCTTCTATTAAATTTCCAAATTACCCTTTTTCTGTATTTTGTATTCTGATAAAGGATATGTGAGCAGCTAAAACGTAGTAAAGTTAAAATGGCACTGACCCAACCACAATTTTACTACAGTTGAAACCTCTCCTTGAATTACTCAAATGATGATATATTTTTTTCCTGTAATTTCTGAACCGAAATACCCAGACTAAGTTTAACTTTTGAAACATTTGAAACCATTGATTACATACGGCGAAATACGATACTGTACCTACCGTCTAGCGCTTTCGTTTGGCCATATTATCGGTCAGAAGTGGGATGGTAGGGGGAGTAGTAGACATCAGTTTGCACCCTTTTGCCGGATGCGCGTTCCCGGGACGCTGCCGTTCCATTCGGGATGTGAAATGCCATTGTGGAATTGACATACACTTACTGTGGGTGGTGTGGTTCACTACCCACTACATCTGCCTCTAGAAATGGACCCGCTTTCGACATGTTACTTAGGAGTCGCTCTGTCGGGCCAGGCTTCTTTAAACGGTAAATGATTCAAATGGTTGTGTGGCCAGTAAACAGTAACTTAGTTTGTCTACTTGCACTATTCATGGTTACAGTGATCATATAATCAATTCATTCCCTCATTGCACAAACTATTTGAAACGCCAGAGAAAAACAACACTGGAGAATAACAAAAATAAATAAACCAAAACTATTTTGAAAATGATTGAATGTGGAAGCAGCCATTGGATAAAAACGTTCTTTGTTTTCAAAAAGTCGAAAAAGGACATCTCTGATTCGAAATTCTGATGATAGAATGTAGTATTTCGAGTGTTCGAATATAAATCAGAAGAATATAGCTTTTTGTCACCCCAACATTTTGCAAAATGTTTCTTGACCGCAGAATTCGATTCCAGTCTTCATCTGCAGATCTCCATATAACAATGTTTCCGTAGTTTCGGTTTGTACAGCTTTGATTTAGTTTGACCGTGTATTCTATGCTTTTAAGAGAACAAATATGTTTGAACCATTCCAAGACATCGGACATCCATGTTTCAACGCACATTCTCATACCAGGGGCTGAAGCAGTTCAATGCTTTGGGCAGTGATATGAAAAAAAAACTTTTCAAATCCTAAGCACTTTAAATTTGATTTAAGGGTGCACCTTTTCTCTCTCCAACAGTCACGACAGAGTCCAGAGCCATGAATTATTATTTTCAAAAGCATAGGTTGTTAATTAATTATCTTTTTTACTGAATTTTGTGAATATAATAACTGTGCAATTTTATAAGCATATAAAATTGTATTGCTGTTTTTTTTTCCAGATTTCAGTAGCTATATTATATAGAAGTTAGACTAAGTTTTAAGTTAAGTAGTTGACCCGGTTAAATATAGTACCCATTTATGCTAAACTTCGCCGTTTGTACTATAATATCTAGTAATAAAGGTAACAGCACCTCCCTTCAAAAAATTCCACACCCTATCCAAAGGGAATGTTCTAAACTTGTAGCACCCCGCTTTATCGTTGACACTTACTTACATGCACGATATAATACCTCAAATATGGCCTAAACGCTGATCCTCCCTCCAAGAATCTTCGCTAAACAACCACTAAAAACCGGCATAATCTCTGCTTCTCTCCTACCACCCTCACTTTTCCAGAGTGATCCTATGTAGTCCTCGTACATCCACAGTGTTTATTCTAGGTCACGAAATACGAGGTAGCTAAGACCTCTAATCTAACTACTGAGCCGCTTGCAATTGATAAGCCTTAGATTAGGTCTCAAAGAGATAAAAATAAACATGAGAATAAGAACTAATTTCATTTTAATCCATGGAGGAAAAGATGAAATAAGCGATTGAGGCGCCTAAAATTTATCGGTAGCTGTTATCGATAATAAATTCGACAAAAACTATATATGAATGGTAAATGACCTTTACTAATTTTCCCACTGTCGTCTTCAAGGTTAAAACAGTTGAAACGTTAGTAATGTCGTTGAACTACAGTGGCTTTAATTAATGGCGAAAGGAAGTAAGGTGAATCAAAGATAATACCACAATATAAGCTCTAGGAGTTAGATAAATCTAAATATTTCTCCTTACCTCTAACTTCGAAGGGAGGTGATGTGTTACTCAATTCTATCCTCTTTTCTCTTCTCGTCAAAACATTCAATCACACTATATAGGAGTTAATACTGGTTACTTATTCCCCATTATCTGTAGTCAGACACAGAGCTTTCTTCCTATATAGTTAGGATATTAAATGTGGGACCTAAACATAAAAAGACCAACTATCGGCCATCGTCGTTTTTCTACGAACTGGCTGGAGATTTGCAGTGATTCGGATCGCTCCCTAGCCGGTCCTCAATCCTGAGGGTACAGTGGCGACACGTGATGGGTACAGAATGCTGCATTGGATACTATATATTCTCATCCGTACCTTTCAATATATGAATAATAAAACTGGAGCAATTTTAGGATTATATCTATATAACTTCAGGATCCCAGCTTTGAAAATAATCACCGCTGTTCTTCCCACAAAAACGGAATAAATAAATAGAGCTCACTCATCATTCTCCAGATTATTTTCTGGGAGGAGTGAGTTGGGGTATTGGTGGTAGGTGGAGGGGAGTTAGGTGTGGGTGGAGAAATCTAATTTTTTTGTCCTTAATTAATGCGTATGTTTTTCCTCCGTACTGTTTAGACATAGATCATTGTTCAATTCTGAATATATACACAATGCAGATATATGATTTAGTTTTTCAATAACTATGGATATAGAATTCTACGATACAACTGATTTCTGAATCACGAACTACTACTGCTATAGATTACTACAATTTAACTGAATAAGCATAATGAATAATTGCTAGTATTTAGTAACTTAAAAAATGACGTCAAGCAGGCTGACTACATTTTACGTGACATCACAACAGTTGTCACTTGAAGTATGTTTAAAAACAGTGGCAATTATTTAATTTTTTTAAAATTCGCTATATTGAGTATTTTTAAATTTAACTTCAAAAAGTTAGTCAGTAAGAAAAACTGTCTAAAAGTTTCAAGTGGAATCATAGTGTGAGAACAGCGTCCACCTCTTTGACAGAATTTTTCTGATATAATTTGGATATTTTTGTACCTTTTATTAATCCAAATATTGAAAAGGTATCCAATAAGACTTACGATGGACGGTATTTATTTACTAACTGAAATCCTTAAGCGGTTTCCAGATTAGATTGGAAAATCGTGAAATCCAAGGTAGACTATTTTTTACCACTGCCTTCTGTCGATTTTCTGGTGAAGCATTGCATTGATTTTGCTTAGTTTCATACGCCATATTGTTTACAAGAAGTCGTATTTAAAAAAAACAGAAATATTCAGTAGGATACAGAATACTTAATAGTCAAAAAAATTTGGATTTTGATTTCAAAGTACGATAGATTTTAGACGTCCTAAAATTGGCGATCTAACTTGTAAACCCCCTTCGTGAAAATCGTTTACCTTCCACCTCTGGAATGGCCAATCGTCCCTTTCGATTCGAAGACAACAGGCAGGCTAGAGGGCGGCAAATAGGCATTTAAGTGGCTCTTTCTCTTCCGGAAGCGTGGACATTGCTCAGAGAGTCATTTTACGTCTATTTGCTATGGTTCAATAGGCTATATTTTATCTCTTAGTGATTTTTCGCTTTATAGTAAGAGTCCTGTTAGCGAATCAGTATCTATAAAATCACAAACCTTCCATCACTTTATAATATAAATTATCATAGATTATGCTTTATAGTTATTGAAAATAAAGATTGCCGTTAGAATGTTATGACAACACTACAATATTCAAACAAGATTTTCTAGAAACACTATGACAAGATGACAACGTTCATAGCAAACCTAGCATAGAAATATCACCAATACAGCAGCCACTCATAAGAAAAATGAATAAACTATAGCTGTCCAGTACAAACATACAATACGAAAGTGTCGTGTACTGACCGCCAAACAGTCATGTCAGCTGAAAATAACGCCACTAAAATCGACATCTGACCCAATCAGGACTAGCCACGCCAACGACACCCCAGCCAGAAAAGTATAAATAACTATCGAAGAGACAGTTCATCTGAAGACGATTGAAGATGGTAAATCAATCGAAATGTCGTGATCCTCAAAATCGGTGGTGGTTCATGATCAGTCTTGTAGTTATGAGCAGCTCATACGTCAATAGATACCGTTGTACCGTATTCATCGTTATTCGGGAGAGCCTAAGTTTCCTGGACTAAGACAAGGGGATTGAATCGTCCAAGCAGGTCTATTATTACCTGGCTGTTTGCTCCGGCTTTCGCGCAAACAAGGGACTACTTGCGCACACACAATCATCCGAGGTAAATGAATCGAAATCCCTTTGTCTGTCGATCTGTAATCCCTTCAATCCGTTTTGTTGGCGTAGCGAGTGCCGGCTGTCGTCGCGTTCTCTTCCACGAATGTGTGGATATGCATACGAAATACCTGTTTATGTGTACATAATATGACACATGCGCGGCCTTATACATATTTGCAGTCGTCTTACTATGCACCAGACCTGCTATAGACATGCATGTTTCGTCTTTAGCCTAGACTCGTCAGTAGAGCCTGGCGGTGGGAGCAATTGGGTGGTATATACGTAAACCAGTGAAGGGTGTGATAGCAACATCAACACTCGTTTCCACGCATCGCTCTGCCCATTGACAAAGGTCATTACACTTGGACTGCGATGACCGACGGCCCTTACGACATCTGTCAATAAGGGTGAACTGATTTACAGAGAAATCCATTGTTCTTCAACGCCAAAAAAAAATGAATTGTTGTGCTCCATAAGTTACACGTTTGTTTTGAATTCTGATTGTTCGTGATCATTTTTTTGTTTCAGTTAATTGTTTATACTTTAGGAACATTTAATGTTTTTCTATCATCAATTAGTACTACATTCAGATATAACGGTATTTTGATAATCGATTCACAATAATGTTTAGGGAGTAGCAAACCAATTAGCACTGTTTTTAAGCGCTGATATTCCTGTCTATAGACAGGCAAGAAGATGGGTTGCCGAACCGAAACTGTGAAGCCCCCATAAATATATAAAAAAGGAGAAAATGTTCCAGAAACGCCAAGTGACGGGCTGAGATCTCCAGGGAATCGACTCTACCGAACAAAAGTCACATTAGTTGTACATAATACATTTAATACGAAGGCCGAAAGGAAAAAGAAAACGGAGAAGAACCAAGCAGGCTTCCTCGTCTCGATATTCCGGGAAACAGGAAGCTTATTAAGTTTTCCAGAGTAGTTTCGCTCACGAGAAATTGTTTTTTAACCGAGAATGTGTCGCAGGGGTATTGCATTTAAAATTCATAAGCTTAGAATGAGGTTAGTGCTGCTTGAAATTAGGAAAAGTTTTTTGCTCGATATACGCTTTCAAGTTATTTCACAGTTGAATGAAGATACTAGGAAGATTATAGAGAGAGATCCCGGCTGATAAACAGAACATTTTTGACTTTTGACTTGAATGAAAAAATACCTATACAAGCTGTGAGTCACCAGGGTCGTGATAAAAATATTAAGAAATGCAATAAACATGCTGTTAGATGAGAAATTCAAGTACGTCGTATGTGAAAAATAGTAATTAAAAGAGAAAACCAATCAAACTACCCCCGTCTGCATTTGTGTCTGATCCATATATATATATATGGAAGGAAAATCTGGGTGTATGACACTTCCGTCAGCAGATACAGGTAGATAATTATTTTTATTTGAACCTCCTCATCATTCTCGGGCTTAAGATTCTTTCTGAAGGGGCCAAACCTACCGCTGTAGTATCAAGGTACTTTTTTGAATGTCTTGAGTCAATTTGAACATGCCTTACAATTTCAGCACCTTGAAACCCCCCACAAACATTCTCAACAACGACATTGAGTTACAGTGCGATAAAGTATAACAATTTCGCTCCTCGAATGTGAATTACAGAAAAGTTTAGAGATCCAGCAGTTTTTAAATTTGCATTACAGTTTGAATGAAAACTAGTAAATATATCTGGTAGATTACATTGTTCCATTGTTCTGAGTTATTTTGCCAGTACAGCCGAAATTTCACCCATTTGTATTTTGAACAGGCTGTTTGTAATTAAAACGAACGGTGGTTCCATTGGGGAGCGTGAATCGTTTATTTGAATTTCCCACTAATCAGCTAATCTAATTTTGATATGTAATGCATAGGTTAATTGCGACCATAATTCGATAATAGGACGAGGGATGTTTCCGGAAATTAGCAGGCTAACATTTACTGTTGTAAATGTTTAAACTAATCAGGTAGATAAAAATGATAGGATATTTTGGTGCAATTCATTCTCTTGGCAGCCGGAAATATAATATACTGATCAAAATATTCCAATATCGTATATTTTTTGGAATATTTGCTGTTATGTCTCACAACTACCATGAGGAGGCGAACTTAAAATGAGTTTGAAAGCTTTGGGAGATGGCTGATACAATAAGTGTGATGACTATTACATCTTAGCTAGAATATGATTAGGGGAAAAAGTGCAGTTTGATATCTAGTATAAATTTTATCAGCTTTAATTCGTTCAACTCAGAATATGGAATAATTGTCAAAAGTTTGATTTCGGACTTCCATTGTCTATAAAATTTTGAGTATCACGACGTTTCGATTGATCTGCTATCTTCAATCGTCTTCAGGTGAACTGACGTATGAACGATGTATAACGATTACGCGAACACAGTTGACGGTAGTTTCACCTAAAAAATTATGATTTTAACTCATAAGTTTCACAAATAAAACGAACTTTATTTCAGTGTGACGTATTTCGATTAATATTTGTATCATCGTCAGACTGTCATATTTGACTGTTTACAAATGCTACCAAGGTTTCTTGTCAACTAGTTAACTAGGTCTTTAATAAAAATAACATATTTCTCCTAAGACAGACAAAAGAAAACAGAATTTAATACATACAACTGAAGTAATTAAGTCATGAACTTTTTTTTGTCTCTTATTTGATATTTCAAGGAATATTGAGGAACATGGTGTGTTTTGGGGATGGCATATCCTGACTATGGCTCGCCTGAAGAAACTCCTAGAACCCAAACTAACCTTACTGACAGCTCGTTTACCTCAGTACCTTATTCTAGCAACACTTCCTTGATTTCTGCTTTGTGTGACTCAATTTTATCATCCTTTTAGTTTCTAAAATTTCATGAATCTCATTTTGTTAATATACTTACATGTTACTCGAGATCAAAAGGCGAGCATCCTCCATTTTTAAGAATTAATGACAATTAATTCCTCAAGATTTGAATTGGCGACAACGATCACCCGAAAGTAGTCATACTGAAATAAGTCAAAACACGGATTTTCAGATAATCTCGAACACAGCCAGTTGTACAGAGAATTCAAACCGCCCTTTACAAGAGGCACGTTACGGCGCTGCAACATCAGTATCGGTATCTCTAACACATTCCACAACCCATGTGTGCTCAAACAAGCGTAGAGACACCGTCGAGCTAGTTTGAGAACTAACGAGTCGTCACCGGTTTACGGGCGATATACAAAGTGGACTTTACGATTGCTCAGGGGTTAATTCGGCTTTATGTCGACTAGTAGATAAACGCTACGTCCAGGGATGGGCTAGGATGAGTCAGTGTACAGTTGCAGTCAGAACTTCTGAAACACCAATTTTGGTGAGAATGCTCATGCGTGAGGAGGAAACATGGAAAGTTGCAAAAAATGGTATAGGCAGTATTCGAATATAGTTTCAGTTATCTAGACCAATGCTCTGCCTATCGAAACACAATACCTCGATAACGAACGCTTCATCAAACAACTCTTGGTCCGCCCTGCAAACTGGGTGCGTTGTTGGGATCTAGGAACATCCAGGTAAGACAAAGAAAATGAGCCTGGCAAATATAGTAACTATTTTTCAGGTAGCCTTGGCTGCCGCAAATGTTTGTGAAAAGAGCTACTTATGCAAAGTTAAGCACGATTATTGCAACTTAATTTTGTAGTTCAATGTAGAATGTGAACTGGAAAGTAATCATAGAACGGGGCTTCTGTTTGAGAGTGTATGGCTAACCGCACTTAGCCATCGAGGGTTGATGTCTCAAACATGCAATATGGAATTAAGAAGAGAACTAAGTGTAGTTTCTCCGATTTATTTAGACAACTTTCTTTCAAAGTATCTACAAGTTTTCAGCAAGAACACTTTTGACATATTCATCATACATCCTCATCTTCCACTATTGGACTAGTTCAAACTTGCTGGAATGGTGGAAACGTTGATCAGAGTAGAGATAGTTTGTAAAAAATGTGACCTCCTATTTAGAGAGGACCTGTTTGTGGTATAGTAAGGTAATAAAGGTTTTCCAATCGGACCATAGTTGCATACACCGACATTCAGAACTCTTCGCACTAGCGAAAACTCTGTATGGCGGAGATCAAACAATACAACTTCGCATTTGTATCGTGCAAAAAACATGGTCCACGGCAAGATTCGAACTGCACAATTTCATTTGCCGGACAGACATTCTACCATTTGACCTACGCCGGCACGTCTCTCAATCAGTCCGAATGTTGATGTTAGGTAGATTCTTCTGCAAACATTTCTTCACCGGAATTTCAAATTGTTTGCATCTAGAGTCTCAATGATAGTATTTTGGAAAGGTATACTTGATAGTTACTTGTCAATCATCAAGAACGTTGGCCAGCAGATGATGTGTGGTTTGATATCATCATGCAGATCAACAAGTAACAACAAGTAACCTCACCGAAGATGCAACAAAAACATTCGGGAAATCCATATAACAATCCTAATGTTCCCCACTGTACATCTGGAGGTCAAAATGCAGCTCAGTGCCACGTAGATTGTAGGTGCTCGATAAAGAAGCTCGGATACCGAATGGCAAATGAGTGTAAAACGACGGCGAGTGTAACAATTTAACAAAGTACAAAGCGATGGCGTATTCGGCGTTTAGTTGCGAGCGATTAAAGTTTCAAGTGGGTCGACACCGGCACCGGTAGTCCTCCGAGGACTCTGACGCTGCCAGTGAATTTCGTTCCTGCTGCGCTATCGTTAAACGTTATTTAATTTTGAATTCGTGTAGCACCGAGCGCGGTGTTATGGGAAAAGGAAGACGGTGAGAATAGTTGTTGCGAATGATGTCCGTGTGGCTTAAATGGAGAATGAATTTGGTGAAAAAACAATCAGAAAAGATCATCTCAGCTTCGAAGGATTGTAATTGTTTGTCATATAGCTAAGGCATCTTCAATAAGCTATAATTAGCATATGCGTACTTAGGTACTCTTAAAATGTCCTAATTTGTGTTTTTTCGACGCTGCTATATGGTTCCGAGGCTTGAACGCTTAAGAAGAAATGGATAGACTAGAGGCTTTCGAAAAATGGTGTTATCGAAGAATGCTGAGGATCTCGTGGACTGATAGGGTCTCAAATGTGAAACTACGACAGAGAATACAAATGCAGGAAGAAATAATTAACACCCTCAAAAGAAGAAACTAGAGATATGACGAGTAGCAAAGTTGTGAAGCATCTTCAAAGCCTAGCTAAATGTCATATTCCTTGTTTTTCCTGAACGCTTAGATGGCAGGAAGCAGACGCCACCTCTAATAATAATCGTGAATTTATTCTCCGGAAAAGTTGCAGCCGACAGTCCCTGAAGTGCCCTACGCGCGAACTGTGATGCTCCGCTCTCCGTGACCTGTGCCTCTCACCCCTTGAGCTCTCTCCCCCCTAGCCATCCGTCGGCTGAGCACGACTCGGCGTTATAATAATAATTATCAATGAGACCCGCGAGACTAGAGAAACGCGTTATTACTATCCTTCCTCTCTTTCCACCTCCGCCGGAGTTATAGATATACACTCTGCCTCAGGCTAGTTGTCCGGGACCAGACCAGTACGGACAGCGGCGTGGAGTTTGGGTTTTTAGTGGATTACGAGGTACAGATCTGTTTTACAAAAATGAGAATGATCCATTTTTCAATTCAAATATTTAAAAAATGTTTGTGAATTTTTTTCACAGTGCAGTGCTGTTAGAACTGTTGTCTTCGTAAGATGGCGATGGGCGTCCCCATAGAGGGCGAAACTTAGATGAGTTGATGTTGCTATCACACCCTTGACTGGGTTACGTATATACCACCCGATTGCTCTCTACACTTAGACCGTCAGGTTATACTGACAAGTCTAGGCTAAAGACGAAACATCCATGTCTATAGCAGGGCTGATGCATTGTGGAGAGCATACACTTAATAATTTTTGTTTGTTAGGTAGTTACTTGAAGAAGAGAGCTCATGATGAATAAAAGAACGAATTTAGGGTGTTTTATTGCTTTGATTGTTTGCTAATAATCACGCCGCTACTGCTTTGATTTCCAAAAACATTCTGGAATTACCTATTAATTTAAGATTTTTGAGACAAATCAGCAGCTGTAACTAGAATTTGAGGAATATTTCAAACAACGATAGATAATTTTAGAAAATATTCCGATAGTTTTGAAAGTTTCTTTGGAGACGCCTAAATGACCAATAAAACACAAAACAAGGTTTGTGGAGTTTTCTATTTTGTTCCGCCGATATTGAAAAAATTGGCATCAATTCAGTGCAGTAGTTACTGAGATTAGACTTTGACAAATCTCCAAAATGACCGACTAAACTGCATGACTGATTTTTATGGATATATTCTGAACCGACCAAATAAACATATCTTGAACTAGAAAATTTTCGCAAAAATGGAGTAAACTAACGAATCATACATTTAGGATTTTCCTCAGTTTAACGTAACTGCTTTTGATTCCAGTGGATTCCTTTCTATTATATGAATAATATAGCTAATTCACTATAATAAATCTATGCTTATGGAAAATTGCGAATCAGTTATCTTACCTATACATGAAAATTGCTCGCATCGACAATGGCAAAAGAGACAGTCATTACCTGCAACAAGAAGAAATTCAGTACTAATTGATATATCAAACAATCACAAATAAATTTATGTTACTTACAACGATGCATTTCGATTTATATTTGAACAGTCCGACGATGATTTAAATATAAATCGAAACGCGTCACTGTAAGAAATACAGTTTTATTTGTGAAACTGTGTGTTAATTACACAATTATTTTATCTGCCTTTCAGCTGATTTGAAAATACATTTCCAGATTTGTGGTTTGAAAAAATTGCAGAAATAGCCTTAACATCAGGAAACTTGTGCTTCATAAATATTTGTGGTTTCAATCATTGGCTTGAGAAGTTTTCGAATATAGTGTTGAAATTATAGTACGAATATTATATAAGTTGTATGGTTGTATCCTAGGGTAGTATAATTTTAGTAACCGTAGTTGTTCTAGAAATATTCATTATATATTTTCTGATATCAGTTTCCTTATAAATTTAATTCTTCGATATTATTCAAATTGTTAAGGAAGTAGAATATCAAAACATAAAAATATATGCAGAACTATATATAAAACTGTGATATTGTATAAATCAAAAATGAACTCATAGTACACAATTAATATGATATTAAAGGGTTAAGGTACACTAACCAACTAGCATCCTATAATCAATAACTTTTATTTTCATGCGGCTTTACATGTAGCCTGAGTAGCTATTGTGAATAGAAAATTGAGTTTGAATATAGAATCAAGTAAAGTGAAGCCGTCAGTAATAATAATGATAATAATAAAATCGGCTTTATTAAAGCTATTATTATTAATTTAAAATTACACAGATACAAGATATAAACAAGAACTATGACTAGTAGATCATATTATTTATGTAAGTTTAATAAAATGCATATTACAAATAAAATAATTGTGTAGGTAAGAGAATCTACAATGCATATTTTTATTCTCTCCTCTGCAACAAATGAACCCATTTTCAAAGTGAGAGTTAGATTATCTCCCATGAGTTCTCATCGTTATTAAAGTTTCATAAGCTTGTTTGCTGTAGTACCCCCTTCAAACATATCAGTGCTTATAATGAATATGAAAAGCAGCACGTGAACCATCCTCAATATGTTTTTCCAGCACTGATCGACTACCACACACTGCCACAATTAGCTAGACCACCCTCTTTCTAATATTCTGCACGTGTCCGTGACAAACAGATCCCCATCACAATCATTGTTACAAACGGTCCCGAGCAAGGGAAACAGCTTGTTTTCCAGACAAATTTGCATCGTTTCTAGGTGTTGAACTGACGTGTTCCGAAGATTATCAGTAATTCATGAGGGACAGACACAGGCTCGGAGTGGAGGGCGCGGTTGCTCTACTTGATAGTATTTAACATGCTTTGCTTTTAGTTGGTACCTAAGGCAGATGTATTTTGATTGTAATATATCTCAGAAACAATCCAACCAAGAATGTTGCACTAAGTAGAAAGCAGATTTACTTTTTACATAATTATTAGAAGTAGCAACCTGATTACTCAAAGGTTGTAAATTAAGAAATAGAAATATTCAAACGCAGTTCACGGGTCCTGTGCTCATATGTCCATGTGGGTCTTGAAGTATATAAAAAGATGAGTCAATATTTCTTTATAGATTTCGCAAATGCAGAAAGCTCTGCTGGATGATAAATTTTCATTCAAATTGTCTTTAAAAGCTGAAAACCAACCATTGGAAAATGGCTACGACAGTGTATCCCACAACGGTGAGATTGTTAGAGCCCACAAAGGAACGTTTATTCGAAAAGGCTCGTTTGAAATATTGGAAAATCGTTCTGGTTCACTAGACGTATGGTCACTTCCTAGATTGAATCCAAAAGCATCAACCTTTTTTTTGCAACGCATCCAGCTTTGAGGACGGCGATCTAGCAAGGCCAGCAACATGGTCGTTGCAGCATGTTACAACCTGCATCGAATTTATCAGTGATCATATTTTGATATTAGCGTCCAGAAGCTGGATGACAGATGACTCGAGTTTTGGGAGCCTTCCATCTCCACGACTGGAAAACCAGCGTGTTGCTGGCTGGAATATGCTTGTACAAATACGAATGTAATTTTAAGGGTAATTTTATTTTTCCTCTGTGAAAGTAATCAAAGAGATAATGATGGTTTTCAAAATACAAAAATCTACGATTATAGCCTAGTACATAACTCATTGTTTAAGTGACAGTATTTTACGTTCAATGATAGTTAAAGTCTTCTTGTTGGAAAGAACTTTATGAGAGCGTTAATAAGTATATAATTGTTACCTTCCACTACTTGAAGTTAGAAATAAAATACGCCGAAACATAAACTTTTAACAATAAGATTTCCTCATTATGTTTCGCGACTAGTTGTAATAATTCTCTATGTACAGAATACCCAATCCGTTCCTGCCCAGCGAAGCGCCCGATGAGGATGAGCAGAAAACGCTAATGGGGTGAGACGTAGATGGAGGAATACCCCCAGGTGCCCTCTTCAAAGGGGTGCATAAATGTAGTATCGGTAATTTGGAACTGGATGTTACACGGTTAGACTGCTATGGCATTGTTAGTTATGCGCGAGTTTGATTATACGGATAAGCTCCACTGTGAAGGTGGATATGAAGGTATTTATTGAATGTGATATTCTTGAAGAACAGTTGTGAGAAAGGGTTGGTTATTCCGTGAATGTAAGTTGGAGGTGATTCCGGAATATGGATGACCTTTTTTGATGCTGGAAACAAGGGGGTTGAATGGGGTTCAGGTCCGTATTGTATTAGGGGACACCCAGATATACCTAGGTACTTGTTTTTGCTCCATAAAAATAAGGTTATTGTATGTGATTCTGATTTTCAGGGAGTCTCTAATCTGTGGAATATTTTCCTTTCATGCTCTTCAAAAAAATAACGTCCAAAAGAGACCATAGTTTGTACCCCCTACACGGCCCTGAGAGCAATGATACTTCGAGTATGTACCTTTTCGGAAAGAGCTCATTAATCAGCAAGTGTTATCAGTAATCCAGCAGAATTTGTTGTAGGTGATTTTCGACCAAAAATTAGAAAATTTTTACATAAACCTGGTACTGTTAAGTCGGGCATAGCTGGAAGACTAAACTTCTAGTAGAGGCAGGATACACAGAAAATATGTATTACTTTTGGAAATATTCGCATACTTGTGAAAGTTATGAATGAAGTTTGAAAAGACGGGCTGAGATTACTATTTATTGTATTTTAGGCAATGATGGAGATGATTATAAACATAATCTTACACTAAGAGCTATTTTTAGTTGACTACATGCCTTGCCTTCGTAGGCAAATACAGTTCCTACTTATTTCTGAAATATGGTAAACAAGTAACAGTCTGATCACAGCGAAATAATTAACATGTGATAATTATATCTATAGTAAAATTATCATATTTTATATAGTTATTCCAGTTAGAAAACTCTTGAGACGCCACTGTAATGATTGCTCCTTGCCAAACATATTTGCTTTTTTCAAAATGCGGTCACGGTGTCAGCACGGAAAGCAGGAGACACAGGTTCGACTCTCGTCCGTATGAAATATTTTTCTGGATTATTCTCACTTATTGGAGTGATTGTATGTGTTTTTCATTTCACTTTTAGTGTGATTTTTGTAATATTTTGTTATTTATTAATCGTTAGACTTCTACAAAAGTGTTTACCCTTTGAAAACGGTATTTCGATTTCTTTGTTCGATAAACCTAAACAAAGGACACAATTTTTCCTGCCCACCTGAAACTTTAGTATTTGCAGCTGGAATCGTGCTTCCGAGCAACATTAAAATTCCTATTCGACAGAACTTTTCTGGTGTCGGTTTTTCGGTAAAGTTCGTCTCTAAACTTCCCACTCTCCGAGTACTGCCGAGTGCCTAAACAGCCCGGAGCATTTGTCGAGCAGCCGGAGTCGCGGGAACGTATTCCAGGGCCCTGTGGAGATGTGGTCTCTCCCTTTTTGATAGTCCGTCACAACGGGATTGAGGACTTTTGAATGGAAACTCAGTGATACAGTATTTGAGTTCAGAAGCGCCATAAGGACAAAAGGAATTTTATTTGATTGTATGTACTGTGGCCTGTATTCCTACTTTGTAGTATGGATGTTCGTTTCCCAGTAAGCATCGCAATTATATTGTATATATCGGTGCTCTTATTGAAAAGGTACATCGATGTTGAAAGATATCGTAAACTAATTTACCTTCCTATCTATATTCCATGCTTGAAATAACCGCTAATTGGAACCACCTGACGTTTTGACTGCATCGGCAGCGTTTAGTGCGAAAAATCAAAAACTAAAACATCATTTTATAAAGAATTGACATTGCCTCTCCTCCCTGAAGGCGGCTATGCGCTACATCAAAAGCACAAGAAGTGTAATACCAACTTCGTCTTATTTGAGTCAATCATAAACCATCAAACACCTGAAAAAGGTCTTTCTGTTGGTTTAAATAAACCTAGTTAGATCTTTTCAGCAAAAATACTCGTATTAAACCAATCTTAGCCACAGTCCACTTAGGAATTGGAAAGACAATAATTGTGATTCAAATTTATTTTGGATGTATGTATACTAGGTCTACTGTAAACGATTCCTCTTCAACCAAAGCAGCCGAAATGTTAGTAAATATATTTCAGTTAATAGTATTTAGACCAATTAAGGGCTAGTAGAAAATATACTGAGTTTATAATATGTTTTAATTATGAAATAAAGCACTATATGAAATTAATGAATGCCGTTTGAAGTTTCCAAATGAAACGTTTTCATTTGCATTTTAAAAAAGGCTGCAGAGGCTCAGAGTTTGTTCAGTAGTCATATGTGGATAAATTGAGGGCCTGGACAACTACGGTGAATTCTAACATCTTGTGTACACGTGAGCCACTAATTGCAACAATATACTTTTTGCAAGAGTACAGAACGTATGAAGGAGAAGCTCAAAAAGCACAACAACCGCAAAACGCTTCCCAACGTATTCTAAACATCGCTGTTTTAATAAAGCTAAACAACTTCCACTGTCGCAGCGCCGCGGTCTGCTTATTGTGCTGCTGTTATATTTAAAGTCCAAAGATTAAATCAGGAATTTTCAAACTTTAATAGAATTTTCTTTGATATGGAAAGCATCAGGGCACGGCGCTCCCGAATACACCGTAAAATTAAAAAAGTATTTTATTTAAAGTTACTTACGCTTTCACGGAGTTTTTCAAAAGAGAACATTCTGAATGGGCTGGGGGCTCATTGTGTTTTCTAATGCGTATTGGCATGGAAAATGTCGGTTAAGGGAGCTTCAGATTAGATTAGAGCTCCTCAGTAAATTATATTTAGTTAATTCACAATGATGTTGTTTTTAATATGAGAGCAAGCAACATGCCTGTTAAAGTTTTTTTACTGTGCCCATTATCAAACTTAACAAGCATAAACTTAGCCCAATCAACTCTTGTTGCTTTTTGGTCACTGGTGAAATCGTTTAGATATTTGTCTGCATTACTTCGGAAAGTCTTTAGGGGCCGTCGTAGCATTAGTGAAACTTTTTGTAAGGAAATATGAGGATTTGATTGGATAATACAGAATGATCCGCCTCATCGTATTTTGATTACTGGGAATGTCTACAAAATCTACTTAATTTCTCCCCTGGCCCCAGTTAAAGCAGAAAATATGGGCAGCCACCAACGCACCGTCGAAAAAAGTTCAAAAACTTAATTAACGTAACAAGTTCACTGGTATTTCTCTCCGGGGGCCACCCTACCCATCAGTCGAAGCACCCCTTCCAGCAGTGGTGGCGCCATTGCTCAGTATTTGGTTAGAATTATGTAGCTTTTTGCTGTGTAAAATTTGAATCTTGAAATTAAAAGATAAAAGTATTGTGAGCTCAGATATTTGGAAGATGATTATTTGCTTATCTGCAAGATGGTGATCAGAAATAAACATCTGCTCTACACAATCTCGATTTTGAGGACCGATCCTCGGTCGGTTAAACCACGATACGTCGTCGGCCAACCGATCTAAATGTCTCACTTACAGGTATATGGAAAATTTTTAGTAACAGATTTTTTGGATGAAATCAGAACAAGGAGCGGAAAATGTCGTTTATGCAGCTTGAAAATATCGAAAAACTTATTTTTGATACTTATAAAACACTCTTATAGCTTCAGACAAGCCTCGAAGCATGAAAAACGTACGCTAAAAAATTTTTAGAAAATGAGCCTTGATCTCTGATCCCGGGCAGCGAATTATTTCGGTTCTAATTAATATGATGCTGTAATTTTTATATTATGTAGTTTCCCTAGACAGTAATATGATACTATTTTAAGAGTTCTGATTTTTCAAAATCTTATTGTCTTCTCAAAATGACTTTTTTATAGAGCCTAATAAGTTACTAAACGATGTGCAACTTTTCGACTACATATTCCTTCAGCAGTTGGTATTAATTCAAATAAGTAAAATCCCATAAAATTAAATGTGAATACGATTAAGGTAAATTCTCAGACTATTTTATTTTTCATTTATCATACGTCTTCTTATTGTTATTAAGACTTCTTACAGTGCAAAAAAGCCTGCAGCTTCAGCTGGTGAAGCTACATTAAAAAAATGACAAACACATAAGTTTTAGACAATAAAATTCTAATATGTAACAAAATAAAAGCAACACGTGAACTGTTCCTCCCCTACCCGCTTAGATATAGCGCAGCCACAAAGCCACATTTCTCAATAGTGGTTAAAGAAGGAAGACAATTACTATTCCTTGAAATGAATTGAATTCATTTGTTTTCTTGCCCTAGAAGCCTACGACGGATACGCCTGTGTCCGAGATACCCACGATGCTACCTATATCCGGAACACCCCTCCTACACAGGGACTTCATAAATATTGATCAAGCCAACCAGCGAGGGGCGCCTGCCTAACCCTTATGCTCTTTATTATTTTTATTGTGCGCTAATTCGCCCACCTTTGATCTCCGGCTGTTTTGCGGTAATCCCTACTGGGGTGAATTATTAATAACTACCTTGAATTTATTAACACCCTTTTGCTGTTTACTTTATCTGGCTGAAACATTTATTGCCAGAAATTAACCGTAATTAATATTTCAGAAATGGCAAGTGGTGGTATAACGATTTTCTGGATTGAATTCAGTTGTTGAGAATAGTTTACGCTGAACGGATAAAAAATAAATCTGACATGGCAATTTGAGAGCATTAAACAAATCCCCGGCAACTCATAAAACGGTGATCTTCTCCAACCGTATTACTTTTGGAAGAGGTGCTTTCGAGGACCTGGTGAACATTTACCATGATTGAATCCATAGATACGTCTTTTTTCTTCGGCTTTCCAGACTGTGGAGGTGGTAGAATCCAGACGCGATGACTAGCTGTTTTCTGGATTTTCAGAAGCTTCAAAGCAAAATAGTCGTGCCAGGACATTAATTTGCTGATCTTAATCTCAGAAGCTTGATGAAAGATAAACCGATTATTGTACATTCCTCCATCTGCACGTTTGGCATATCAGCGTGTGATTTACTAGTCGGAGTAGTTATTTGTGTCTTATGTTAATTGAACTATATTTGTGATATTTATCAACATTTTCAGATAATCTCGTGAATCTAGATAGCAGATGCTGCTACCAAAGATCTATCTGGGTGGTACTGATTCAATAAGATGTTATTTCCAACAGTTCGTTGACGTACAGCAAGAAAGACGTTGGCAAAAAAGCAAATCACTGACGAAATTTAATGTTATGATTTAAAAAAAATATCCTAAATTTCTAATATTTACAAAACTTGCTTCAACTAGAATAATAGTCCTGAAATCCGAATATTTAGTCAATTGATACCACTTCACGTGAAATATAGAGTGATGCTACTTGAGTCTATATTTTTTTAAGACTAAATATCACCTTTGTAGTCATTAATTACCGTAATTCAGGTAATCGTGGCAACCGTGTAAGCCGCGTCTATATTATATGTATGATATAGTCTTACGCGTTGACGTTCGCCAACCAGTGCAGCTGATCCCACCAAGATTATGGAATTTCTACTAATTTTGAAGAAGATTATAGAACGTCTTCTACCAAAATCTATTTTTTGAATCTACCCCTCACCACCCCCAACTCTAGTTTTCCCTGCCCCAAACATTTTGTAGAAAATGAATAGGGGCTTCTAAAACGTTCCACCAGAATTTTGACACTCAACCGGTTTTCAAATACTACAAAGCTCTTTCGTCCTTGTAATGTTAGTAACCTAGTGTCAAAGCTTCATGAAAGTCCAAAGTAGTTTCCCAAAGGGTGCAAGGATTACCGGGCAAAGTACTTACAGATAGACAGACAGACCGATGAAAATGAGTGTCATGGTCCTTCGTGGTGTATATGTGATGAAATAGCAACAAAAATCGATATCGCAGCAGCCAAAATGTTAGTAAAATTCTTTCCATGTTCAAATTTGATTTTGATTTACGCCAACGGCCAGAATAGGAAGAATTTTCTTACTTTCAATCATAGAATAAATTTTTTTGCAATCGTAGCTGGCAGTTCAAGTGCTGTTAACATTTGTGAACCAAGTCCAAGCTGATAATGTTGCGACAACTCCTGCATAATGGCATCTGACGCCATCGGCCGATGTCATGCGTCGAAATCAGATGAGCCACGTTACTGCTGACTCGGCTGCCCCTCCCGATATTTAATAATAATAAAACCGACAGCGAAATGCCATTGCGTTCGCCCTACAGCGGCTGATTAGATTAAATCAGACGTTTTAACTCGGACACTTTAATAACGAAAACAAATTAATATACTCACATCCGCCCGGTATTAACAGAACGATGACCCATCAGAGCTTTGCCCCATTGCTGCCAAATATCCGAACAAATGATTGCTTATTGGCAAAGAGAATGAAGTTCCTGTCTGATGATTGCAAAATCAAAGAAAGTGAATTTTATGTGCAAAGTGCTTGTTAAACGTAAGAACATTTTCAGAAAACTTGTCCATTAAATAAATCCAGAAGAGGAGCCAGTAAATATAATTATTGCTTCCTACATGGTGGTACGGTTATCATTCATTTCAAGGGTCTGTTGTAAGTAACCACGATTGGTGTGTTAAAAAATCCGTAAGAAGAGTGCACCTAACGTCATCTGCATCCTAGACCGAGTCCGCGGAGGACCTACTTGCTCAGTTGGCAGAGCATCTGATCGGCAATCAGAAGACGGATTATTAAGGAAGTCATTGAACTCAGTGGTTTTGATTAGAAATTTGAGGATAATGCAGATGTTTCAGTAACGCTGCCCCTGCTGTTGTCCAGATTTGAAGCCATTGAAATAATTGTCGAAAAAATACAAATCGAGTTCAGCATAACAGAGAAATTATATGCTGGTTTGCCTTGCTAGGTCGGCGTCTCAGAAACTGGAAGTTCTCTTCTATTCCAGAAAAATGTATTAATCGGAGCGGCTATTGAAGAGTTGTGAAACAAAATAGTTTAAAACAAAGGAAGTCAGAAGTATTGTTATTGGCACACTGTTATAATATCGCTTCTGTGCGTGAAACACTTATCAGCTTCAAAGGTCATGAGCATATTAGACTTAATTTAAATACGGGAATAGTAGTAGCTAGTAGTATATTATTTTATTGACTCAGCAAGATATAAAAATAGATACATCTAGGCATAAATTTGATTTCCGTATTATATCTGGCCATACAAATCTTATTTGAGCCAGTATATCCTCCAAATAGTGAAGGCTAGCCATGGTGATGACTCAGGCATATTTAAATCCAGTAAAAATTCCATCAGAACCCCAAATCACCTAAATACAATCTGACGCAGGATCGTGCGTCCGCTTCCGGGAAAATATTAATGATGATACGTCTCCCATCCGCTTCCTACCGCAGCACCTCCATATAATCACGTAATCCTGGCCGCTGTCCTGCCAAAAGGGCTTAATCTTCAATTATAACAAACCGTTGATGGGCCCCTATATGCATACACATACACAAGCTAATATATATATGCGTTGCTCCATTGTTTCGGACGTCAGCGGAAGGATATAAGGGAGGCTGTGCCGGCTTCGTATGTCATGAGCGGCGAAAAGTGAAAACGATGATGTCTGAAGTTTGCGCGAGGGTTTAGCACAATGTGACAGTTACTACAACGCTATGGGTGCGAATTTTCATTTGATGCTCTTATATCATATAAAAAGCAATACGAGAGCCATGCCGAAAGTTTTTAGATACAGAAAAACTACAAGGTTTTTTTAAAAAAAACTTTATTCTGTTTTGCCAACATATTCTTCCCCTACCTCAATACATTTACGCATTCGGTAAAGCCACTTGTCAAAATCTTGTGACCAACTTTCCTTTGAAATGTTGCTTGTTTCCATTTCGAATGAAGCGATTGCCTCTTCATCGGTGGAAAAATGGCGACCTTGTAACTTTTGAGAAGTCGCACGGAGCTAGGTCAGGAGAATAAGGTGGGTGAGTTTGACACCCTGTTCAGCAAACAAATCGAGGGTTCTAGCGGCGCTGTGGGCGGGTGCGTTGTTATGGTGCCATTGAACCAGTCTTTGGACGGCTCTTACATAGTTCTTGGAAGACTACAGGAACTCATTTGGTTATATACCATTCAGAAGTAACTTTTATTTGATTTTCCAAGGCTACCGTTGTGATGTATCCACATTTATAAAAAAAAGATGCGACCATTGACTTTCCAACACTCTTGGAACGACGAATTTTCGTTGGAGGCTGCTCACTTTCAAAGCACCAAACTAATGACTGCTGTTTAGTTTCAAGATCATAATGCCATAACCATGTTTCGTCTCCGGTTATGTATTAAAATCGTTGTAGGTTATATGTCGATCTGTTTTTACCATATATTGCACAGCTTTTACAGTTTCCGGAGTAACAGCAGCAGATTGATTGTCCTGGACGTTGAACGCACATTGCCAAAATTCTTATATTAATTTAATTGATGGCCAGGATAAGTTTTTCAGTAATTTCACTGCTGCAACAGGGACAGAGAAGGGACTAAAAGCTCGGCGACGGGGTAGGATCAGGACACGATCGCCTCAGGATGGCGAACTCCATTGTTGGCCCCTCTGGCCCGCGGCTGAAATATGGGAACGGCTCGTGATGCTCGACATTGCAAGCTAAGAGACGGTGTTGTCATGTCTGTCCAATTTCTTTGATAGCATTAGACCTAAGCTAGTTCTGCAGCTGGAATCAAAACCGTAATTTCGAATCATTTTTCAGCTCAGATACAGAAACTTCTCTTGTGTTCATAGTAACCTGAGGTTTTTCGCTGAATGTTGTGGGGAATGCATTAAGCATGATATCAAACTTCCAGTATTATATAATTAATATATAATATGGTATAACCTTTTCACAGTGACATTTTCTATCTCAAATAAATGTTGCAGCAACTCGTGAAAAATACCCTATGGAAAGCTAAGGTTTGCACTTAAAGTCCAGTTATGCACGTCATTCCAGATTTTTTTTTCTTTTAATGACACCTGTATAGAAAAGAATCAGAAAAAAATGTGCCACTGATTTGGGATACAAAATACTTTGAAGTGAGTTAATGCTGAGATATTTTTTAAAAATTGGTGCATCGGCACTTATTAATAAAATTAAAATACCTAAATATCCTAAACCTTTTCTGGATTTCCCGGTCATTTTTGATCATAAATATGTAAAAAATGCACATTTTGACGTTTCACTAGGTCCCCATTATTTATAGTGTAGATGATTCTTGGTTGATATTCGCCAATCTTCATTTTTTAATGTTTTTTTCAGGTAGCGGTTCACTTTATTTGTAGTCACAACAACTTTGAAAGTACAATTCTTTGTAGACGGTATCTATCGGTTTGTATGTTAGCTTTATTATTACATGTCGGAGAATGCTTGACTTAATCTACTTGGCTCCATATGATTTTGGCTTCGTTATACGAACTGTCATACCGCGTTTGAGCAGCAGCTGATTCGATGTTTAACCTTGGCAACAGAGTTCGTTATAATGGACTCTCGAAAATGTTTCTCCCTACAAATTACGACAACAGCGCGGAAACAAACATTAACGCTGATTGTAGGGGAGGAATGGTCAGCCAGCAGCCTTTTTTGCACATTTTCCTCTCGTTACAGCTAACAGGAATGTTTACGGCGCGACCTCTTCTACATACCATGTAATTTAAATCTGCTTGAGGCTAAACAACATATAAAATACGGACGCACTTAGATATAATCACTGATCTTTGAGAAAATGAGGAAAACGTGAAAGTCAATAAGGTACATAAGCTGCGTAATACAGACTTATATTTATATTAGAAAAGATCAAAATATTTATTATCTCAGATTCTAAAAGTTCGCGGTTACAATACTTTAAATTTCTAACCCAACGACTCTACGTTCTTTACTGTTATAGAACTTTTCAACTGAATTTACACAGTGGCAAAATATGAACATGCCAGTGGTCTCAGTTGTCGTGTTTACTTTAGAACAGGCAGACATGTGGGTCTTTGCTACCAAAGCGGTACAAGAGCCTGAGGCAATGCTTTGGTTATACATGTGCACACAAACATAACCTACGTTAAACTTTGCTCTAAAACAATACGAACTGCCATGTAGAGCGGCATGCGTAGGCTACCGCAAGTCTTGTATTGTTGATATCAACTTCATGTCGGCAAGCGATTAAAATTTGAATCAAAAAAGAATTTATGTGTATTGGATTGGAAAAGTTAAATGAATACTTCATATTGCCATATATTTGCTTAGAAAATCTCCAAACCAAGAGCTTATAACTAGTCGTTCTGCTGTTTTGGGTTCGGCTTTGAGAGCAACTAAGACAGAAGTTGATATTCGGTTTTGATTGATAGAACAAGAGCCATGATATTGATAGACCACAATATAGGTTTCCATATATTCTTGAGTATATGTGCTGAATTACTCTTGAAATATCTTAAGTCACATAAAATTGTGGAGGGATATGGGTGGAGTTATCTCTAATACAAATGCAGTCGGTAAAAAATATATTCCCCACAAAGAAGGAGGGATAAGAGATATTAATTGAACAGCAGGGTCAATGGAATGCTAGATTTCAAATATCTAGTTTCATATTCATGATGGGCTTTAGTTAATCACAAGTAGTTGATAACTTATCTTGATAGATTTTATAGACAGCCAATTTTAACAGTCTTACGATGATTTACAATTTGAATCGTAACGCTTTATTTACGAAACGTTGTGATTTGATTACACAATTTTATCTTGGACAGCAAAACTATGAGAAGGTCCATTTCAGTTGCAGCGAATAGTCGGCGCTCCACTAATGGGCATACCGCCAATTTATACCGTAAAAATTCCAAGACTGCCTTCTTACTCTTAAACGTTCCTGTTCCCTAAGAAAAACCAGCGCTGTTAAATTGCTCGGCTCGTCTTTTTCCTACGATTTTTTTGTTGTCTGGGAAAAGCAATCAACGTTCTATTCAGTCCCATTAAGGGCTGTATTTCGTCTGCGATACCCAGTTAATCTGAAGGAAGCTCGTGCATTAGAATTCAATAAGCAAACCGTTAAATAAAACCCCCCATCTCTTTTTCGCCCCAGATTTAATCCGTCTGTCGTTTCATTGGGCGCGGTTCTTTGAAAACACTACACATCAACATCACACTGGAACAGCGTCGTCAATCCTACAGTTTTAATTGTAGATTCATTGTTTTATTGGAACCTTCCCAATTTTTTGTTAAGGGCCTCCAAAATTATAGTTTTTTATAGCTGAACAGGATATGAAGCGTGATATTTGCCATCATTTTATAACCTCTATTTATATTACTATATCTGTATCTACTAAACTAGTTGATGAATGTAATGTAATTTTAGAGTTTCTGGTTCAGCTTCCCTAGTTGTACCGTTTCCGCTTGTCAGTCCGCATACCTTTTTTAGGCCTATTAATCTGATTAAGCTTGAAAAAGCCGGTTGGATTTGTCAGGTGGCGTTTTGATGAAGGGCGCTGTTTTTGTTACCACCCCTGTATTCCTCTCATTCCTATACGTTTCTCCATAGGCGTACATTACAATTTTACGCCACTTCAATTTAGAAATAACCGTCCTACTCCGATCAAGGATGAGGGTATAAAATTTTTATGTCTGCATTTAACCAAACCCCACAATGATTATGTCTACTTTGATAACTATTTTTGTTCAAGTAGTCATTCCTGAAACGTGTTGTATAGGTTCGTCTGGTTTTGCTTTTCTATCAATTCTTTTTTTTTCAGGTCAGTGCTGTTGGTTATCCAAAATATTTGGTACAAATGATCATGTGGTTTTGTTACCTATTTAATTATTAAAATATATCAAAATATGTCAGAATTATGGGTATTTTTTGGTATTACGTAGTTTGTGAATCTCAAGACTTTTGTATCATGATGTTGTATCAGAATATTATCAAATATACGAGTACTATTCGAACTACTCCAGTGTGGTATTACACTAATTTGACCCTTTTGAATTTTGATTGTAAAAAAGTATGATGAAATTAATAATATACTAAACCAAAACACAAGCTGTGCCATCCAGAATCAACGTTACTCTTACTACTTCAGAATTAACACGCTTCCAGTAGTTTTAAAAAGTTGAGTTAACCAATTCAGAACTTGTAGCAACTTGCTCTAAATACTGAAACCATGTACAATTATCAGCAACATAACTGATTATAAATCCTGCACAGCTATGCCAGCAAATGATCAGCAAGACTGGTATGTACGGCGGAGGTTGCCAGACTTTTTACTTATGCTGGTTGCCAGCCTGTTGGCGCGAAAGTCACCAGAAGTTACAGTCTTGTAGCATTCGGGTGACTTCCATTAGTACGTATACAAAGGTTAAAAGTCAAAACGAAAGCGTCGAAGTTATGTATTGTATCGAGGCACAACTTTTGACAGAGCAATACAAAAAACTATTCAGGTTATCAAATTTCTTGGTGCCATCTTGATTCATAGTATTAAAATTTACTTTCAGTGGCGTTCCAACAAATTAAATACTTTGAAAGAATTATGTCGTCATTCATCACTGTTGCTCCGGTTCCGGAGCAGCTCAATTCAAGCCTTGAGCTCCCACAAGCTGTGCCCGTAACAGAAATGCGTTGTCATTTTGTTTCGAAAATATATATTTTTTTGGTAATTTTATTAAGCCTATCGATTGTACCGTACAAGGGAAAATGTTCCAATGGAATATTTGCTTAGACTCACGCTACGACTTTCCGTTCTCAGGAAAAAATATTTTCCGGAGGATGCAAATCCTGAGGGAGGGGGGTCAAGGAACTTTTATCTTTAAGCAGAAGAAAAACTCGTTTCCCTGGTAATCCGGGAGCGCTGTTCTCGAATCTGACACCCACTTCTGATTTGGATCTGACAGAGAACTCGGAGGGTTATGTAATAATTCAATTCGGATTCACAGTGCCCTCAAATAATGTGTTTCATTCGCTTATTATTGGCGAAGAATTTATTTCTGAGGGGTTGCAAAACGGCCCGCTACAAGTGAACTAGACTCAGTGCTGAATAAGGATACACTCATAGGCTAAATGCAATCGATCAGTGGGGGGGAGGGGGGGGGGGGGTGCAGTTCGATAGGGGAATAATCTCTCCTTAGGGCCCCCTAATGTCGTGGTAGGGAAATTGCCTAAGAAAGTTACCCTCATCATGTGGTAAAAATTATTTGTTGTAGAAAAATATGATTTTCTAATTATTTTGCTTCACTTTGTCACATATCCTAAGTCCGAAACACTATGCGTTATTTATAAGAATTTACTTAACTGATTCAGAGCAATGCAAATCGTGGAGTGTTAATAGTTTTTCGGAGAACACCACTGTTTCAACCCACCACCCTCTCACCCTCCGTTGTTTTTGCTGGCTAATTGGCCAGGCGGCCCCCTGACATGCCACTTTATTATGCAACACCCCGCTATCTGTCAATGTGGCGGCATTTTCGGCGGCAGGCGATGAATGTTGAAGATATGAATAGTGAGGCACTTTTTTCACTGGGTACCAAATGAGAATGTATGTACGATGCCAAAGTTGAACCGATTCATCTTATTTTATTTTCTACACAGACAGACGTTCATAAGGGAAATAGTCCATATGGTTGAACGAGTGCTACATAGTTTAGGTATAAGAGGATAGTCTTTTTTTAAAGAGTGAAACACTGTTCTGGCTTGCTAGATTAATGAACAGATGGTTTGATGTACAAGGAATGATCGAATTGAAACGAGAAGCAAGAGCCTCGAAAAGAAACCTAATTGACAAAGTATTTGGCCTGTACACATTGTTAAGCTTTGAAGTGAAAAATCAGACGACGCTAGCCAGCTTTCTGTTGAACTGCGATGGCACCAGATGCGTATAAAGTTGCTGCTGCTTTAATTATCATCATTTATTATGGAAGAAACAGACATAATTGAAAAAAGGAAGCATGAATGGTGAATAAAGGAGTTATAAAGCACTATGATAGCTTAGTTTCATCAAATTATTCGGAATTTCCTTGTCCTTGAACAGTACTAGAATGTTAAAATAATATGCTGACTATTGTCTTCTCATGTAGATGCTCTTACTTGGTGAACACTCTTACATCATGCAGATAAAAAGATTGTGTGAATAACGCACAGTTTCACAAATCAAATCCTTTTTCTTTCAGTGTCGCGTTTCGATTTTTATTCAAATTATCGTCGGACTAACAGATTTGACTGCTAACAAGGCAGATTCTGTTCATTTACTACGATGGAACCACGGTTTCGCAGATGTTTTTGAATCTCTAATGTTTCCATGAAGTTTATGTCATGTATTTTATCACGTAGGAAGTAAACTCATCCTATGTTCGTTGCCACCTTTATCATTAGTACCTAGTAAGTGTTTGGCAAAATTTGGATCTTTCTGGATGGTGGTTTTTGAACGCACTTATACGTTTTCTGTACCTTATTGTAAATTACACAATCTTCTCATCTGTATTCTCTTCTCATCGACATGTTGTTAAGATAATCGAACAAATGGGGTGGTAAACCATGTAACTATATTGTAGCGTGAGGGTGAATTGGCGGCGGACAACGTCCACCAATGAACTAACCGTACCTATTTTATGAAAAAGTTGTGTCCAGACTCTTCCGCGATCGCTGGACTTCGATAAATCGAAGACCCCTGAGCACGCTACAAAGCACACACAAGGGCTGGCTCATATCCTTCTGAAGAGGTCATCCTAGTTTTCAATATACGTTCTTTCCTGATTTTCTTTCGTTATCTTGGATGATTGCATGAGCTTCGGAGAGGCCGCTGTTTTCTTCAGATGCTTGGGGAGATATCGGTCGATACTGTTTGTATGCGGAGACATATGAGAGTGATGGTTACATAAAGATACATTGATCTTGCAACATCCATGTATTAACTTGACATTGGTGTACAGGAAACGGTATATAAACAACATGAATTTTCGATGAAATCTGTTTCATTTTGGACCGAAGATTGAATGAAGATTTGAAAAAATGGTGTTTAGTAGGTTGACTAGGTACTAAGCATCAATCTTGATTTACGATTTATAAGAATTGTTCAAGTATGAATAAGGACAAGATTGAAAAAGACTCCAGCAAATTTCAAAATACTTGACACCCAAAAAATTTAATCCACAATCTCAAATACGTCCCGAATGGGGTCGATTGTTCCAGTATTTCTCGCGTATTGTTCAATACGCTCAAAAAAATTAAAAAAGGTATAATAAATCGAGCTTGGCATACTTCAAATACTCGTATTTTATGATTCACTGAAATGAATATAGATCTGAGAATCTGAAGAGAAGGTTTAGTGTTTTGAAAATTTACGTAATACAAACAATACATCAAAAACTTTGTAAATTCATGTGGATCGACAGCTCGATATATATTAAGTTCAAACGCAGTAATTTGTAGTAAATGCTGCTTAAACATAAGGTTCCAGTGTCTCGTCTCAGGATGTATTGCACTTTGTTATATGGATATTCCAGGGTCAATATTTTATCTGATAGAACCAACACCTACTTTTTTGAGTTTTGTTGGTTTATCTTCCATTTTTTCATGTATATAGGTCAAACATATGCATTTGTTAATCTGAATCAATATAACACATACAATTATACGAAATTCGCAATGAGTACACCATTATGGTTTAAGTTGTCTGAAATAATAAATTAACAAAACGTGTTGTATAGCAGATCATTGTTTACGATCAGTTTTGACATGCATTACAAATGTTATTTCATGGGTGCATCATTTCCACCCATACACAGTAACGAGAGTAATTAGGTGCAATGAGACGTGAAACAGCAAGGAGGAAACAACGCTTTAATGTATTTCGCTTATGGTACTAACCATGTTTTGTGTGTATTTGAATAAGTTTGGAATCGATATTTTTGTCTAAGAAATGAAACAAAAACGTTCTCTCTATTTACCATTAATACATTTACTTTTTGAATTTGAGAATATGATATTTTATGTATCAAAAAAGTCCGTTAGTCTATCTATCTGTCTGTCTGTCGATTTGTCCGTAACTTGTTCGTCATTCGTTATAAGTGAATAACAAAAAGATTTCAAAAGATCCTCAGACTATTTTGTTTTTTAGAGCCAGGCTACACGAACGAGTCTAGGCTAAAGACGAAAGATGGATATATAAGCAGGTCTTATGCATAGTCGGGAGCACACGCTTGATCTAAGCATATACATATATTCGAATATGAACTGACATTATATCCCACCTTGTATGAAATATTGAATGGTCACGCTGATAATTTATTTAAACAAATAGAAGCTAATAATTGATATCGCCGGACAGCAAATTTAAATAAAATCCTCTACGCTTTTCGTTTCATTTACCACGGTTTTTGACTAATTGTACAAATATAACAGTTTCTCTGTTCGTATGAACAACAGTGGTAAATACCAATGTTTTTGTGCGTTTGGCATTGAAATAATATCATATCACCAAACAATGCCTTTGCAGCGGAAAAATAAATTTCAAAGCGGCTATATATGGAATACATTGCATATCAGTACTATCAATCTTTAAATATCGTCTCTATTGCAAAATGTATAAAAAACGTACCAAAACGACTAAGCTATATAAAATCCTCCGCACGCAAAGAAATTGAACCTTTCCAGCGGCCGTATCAACGTATAAGCCTGTGCCGTGTATTCGCTTCCAATATTTGAATCCCATCAGGCATATGATATCAGGGATACTAAATTAAAAAGAAGATCGATCGGTTTTTTGTCATATACCTACAATGGCCGTATGCATCGGTGATGCGAGGTTTTCATTTTTTGGGAGAAGTTCCTGTATCGGAAGTAATACAAATGAATTCCTTAATATACTGATATACTTGGTGATACGTCCAGAAAATATTCTAGAGCATGCTATCCCATATCCCCCAACACGTGTATCTCTTTAAGTAAAACATCTACTGACCTAAGTGTACACTAAACATCAGACCTACTATAGGACTTCATGTTTCGTCTGTAGCCTAGACTCGTTAGTATAGCTTGGCAGTCTAACTGAAGAGGGCAGCTGGGTGGTATATACGTAATCCAGTCAATGCAACATCAACACTCGTCTTCAATCGTCGCGCAGTATGGCGCTGCCCATTGGCGACTTACGAAGTCCTGACACTTGGACTGCTTTGAAGCAGTGACTGATGTCCCTTACGACATTGTCAACCTTTGACTTTGTAAGTTGCCAATGGGCAACGTCATAGTGCGCGACGCTGGAGATCAGTGTTGACCTACTGACCTACTGGAAAAGTCCGTTCTACACGACATTTTTCGATGATGATCTTAATTTTTCTAGTTATACTTTATCTTCAGTTCCAACGCCAATAGACAAGGGAAGTATTGATATCGCGAAACATTTATATTTCGATGTATTATGTTATCTTTATTTTTCGTAACATATGCATCAAAAAATACCCGTATTATTATTTTCCGTCTGTTTCGTCCGCGTTTGTCAGTCTGTCTGTCTTCGTCGTTTGTCCAGTACTCCTGGTTCTTTTCCACATATCGGAATGTACCTTAAAGATTTTTAAAAAATTTTACAGTGGTATTAGAGTTATCATCCAAAAACTGAAAACAATCTCAGAATATCATCATTTTATAAATAATCAGTGGTCGACTTAGAGGGAGGGGGCATTCCCAAAACGTTCTGATTAAAGACGTTCTACTATATTCAGCTTTGGACCATGGTAATCCCCCCTTCCATTTATCTATGATATATGACTGTTCACACATTGGCCTTCAAAACACTGAAATGATAGTCCAAAAAGGGCCGGAATTTATACCATGAGCTTTCACATATTCAAGATTATGACTGCATGTATCACTGCCTCCTATCCAGATATAACTTTCCATCTGTAATACAGTTGTTAACTGAACATCCCTGTGATACTAAATCTACAGTTGCACTTCACTACCCTTCGATTTTTAAAGGAAGATAATCCTCCTAGCAAATATATCACCGAAATCAGTTTGGAAAGTTTCCGGGTAGATCTGAGGGCTTTCCTCACAAACTTCTTGTCCGAACGTCGCTGAAATCCTCCTTCGGGCTTAGACTGCCGACCATTGTCCCTCTGACCCGTATATAACTTAGATTACGTCGAATCATTTACTTGATGCGATTAACTTGTTGAAAAATGTTTGATATATAGTACAGCGGGATCTCTGGGCAACGAACACTGACGCTTTGTCCGTATTAGATCGGTAGAGTGATACAGAAGGGTCAGTAAAAAATGCTGGAAGATTGGTGGGAGCAATTCTTTCTGGGTGTTATGGGGTGAAAGGCTGTGAATCACCTATAAACTCAGGTGATTTAGTTTCTTTGTGGATATAGAATAGAGAGTGCGATTGGGATCTGCTGATTCATACCGAGGCTAAAATGGGATTTGAAATTTCATCGATAGAATCAAGTCGCTCAGCACTGAGTCTTAGGTCAGGAAAGTCATTCACCTAATATACAAAGAAATAAAAAGGTGATTTGATAGTCCTGATAGATGAAGGTATTGGAATGTATGAGGCCATCTTCAGTAATTGTAAGGTATGTCTTAGATTGAAGAGATGATTCCTTCAATTCAATATCAACAGGTTGGCAGTACATTGCAGGCAGGCAATCAAGCTGGAAGTTGCCTATCTGTCCAAAGATATGAACGTCGTTTCTACCTGGAGGCATACTTCCAGAAATCAATACACTGTATTATGTCAAACGTCAAAAAGATACCCCGATTCTGTGAACTCTATCCAGTTCTGAACTTGTATTAACAAATTGCCTCTTTTTTACAATAGAAATTGGTAATTGAATTTAGGCTTCGGCATGAAACAATTTTGTAATAAAAAAATCTACATAGTTAATGGAAGGTAACCACGAGTGTGACTTGCAAGCAAAGTGGAAATGAAATATGATTATATAGGGAAGTGGTGAAGTCATAATATGATTCGTGCACATGTTTTTAATTTTGCTTTGTGCTAGAATAAACAAACGGATTTCTCAAGCGATTTTGGATCAGACAACCTATCAAACTCCATTTATATGAATAAAAACCATTCTATTTTTTTCTGATCCTACATTTTATTGTAAGATATTTTAGCTGTTTAATGTGTTCTCTATAATAGTTGTTTTCAAGTGTGTCTCTTATCCATTATCAAACCAGTGCTCGGTCCATTACCATAACCCTATTCAAATACCAGCTCGAACACTTGGTGGTCAGTGTAGCATAAAAGTGAGCAATCCAAAGCGAAGCGGTCACTCCAAACAACGCCCTAATGATCTTGGGCCTGCAACTAGGGGAAAATCGGGGTGGGGTAGTGGTTTCCCTAATAGTCTGGTTCAGGGATGAAAAATTTACGAATACATTTGTTATTATTATTGTATTGTATACATTCGCAGCAAGAAAGGTAAAAAAGCGCGATATCTTTGGGATTCGATCACACATCTTCGGTCTGCCGGACTGATGCTCTACCAATTAAGTCACGATACTTAAAAGGTGAATTATCTGAAAGCTATAGCGAAGGATGCTCTTTTAGGATTATTTTCGGAGACATCGGCGTCATAGAGTTGAGTCAACACAGATTTCCGAAATTGCCCATGACAATTCCATGAAAGTTATTTATCTGTTAATACACCAGGTGAAAATAATTTCTAGGTGCTAATCTTATACTGTAGACCATGTAGATTTAGATGATCTTTCATCATGCAGATGAAAAGATTGTGTAATTAACACACAGTTTCACAAATAATACTCTTTTTCTTTCAGGGACGCATTTCGATTTATATTCAAATCATCGTCGGACTGTCCGAAACGCGTCACTGAAGGTAAATTTTATTATAGGTACTTGGATGGTTCCAGAAAGGAAGCCAAACATCGCACGGAGTAAAACATCGTATAAGATACCATGGAACTCAAAAACTCAATTTTCATCGTTCAATCTCTGTAATATTGTCACTCTACTGACTTTCCGCCATCAAACCAAATTAATTAGATCAACTGACCCTCTCAGCTAATTTTTCTTCTCTCATTTAGATCCTCAAAGTTGGTGAAAAATGATATAAAAAAACTTCAAAACTTTATAAAAAAATATGGATCGAAATCTAAGCATTCACCTGTGTCAAATGCAAAATTTTACGTTTGATTTGAAAATTCGATCGTGATTAATCTTATCATCATGGTGGAAATTGCAGTTTTTCTTTCATAGAAAAATTACACGATAAATGCTCCTAGAGTTTTTGAATTCGGATTAAAGAAAATCTATATCTAACCCATATTTCAAGCCCTTAACAACCAAGGCTGCTCTTTCACCTAACCCAGTACAAAAGAAAGACGAGATGCACCCTAACATATGCTCTGTGGTAAGTATACTGTAAAAAGGAGCGTTTTTTGGGAATACAACCATATCAAATTAAAGCAATTAGCTTCTCTAGTTTCTCTGCTGGCTCATTAGAGATTGTATAAATTTTATTCTGAAAGCTGACTTATTAAATACTGCTCAAAATGCTAGTTAAAGTAAAATTTAGCGATGTGATTTGAGATGAAAAAAATAGCAGAGGGTTTCTGTTCAACCTGACTAGTTGCCTGGAGGCAAATAAAGCATCCTGCGTCGACGGGCGTCGAGCGTGGGGCGTCGGGCGCACAGCAGCGGGTGGAATCTGGATAGAGTTGCGGACCCGTCTGGAATATGTAAGCGTCGGAGATTATTTGGCACCCGGGAGAGGGGGTGGGGGCCACGCCAGCCGGAATTGGATTAGAGCTGATTGTGTTGAGGATAAGGAAGACGCTTGCTTGCTCTGCCGTGAAGGTGAAAGTTACTTCCCGGATACAACAAGGTTCCGATACGGAGAGAAGCAGCACCAGTACAAAGGAGATTCGAAAAAAAAAGTGACAGCGGGAAGGTCGAGCTGGAGTTGAGGTTAACTGTATAGAAAAGCAAGAAGAGGTAGGCGAGACGACAAAGAAACTTTATTCATTACATGACAGAGAGGGTGGGAAACAACATAATATACAGGGTGACGAGATATGTGAGCCTTCAAAAATAATGTGATAAGTTCCTTTTCGAAATATTTCACTACTCTCCACTACGGAGATGGAAGCCCAGTATAGTGGAGGTCATATAACGTCATCAATAATCTTTATCCGTGAAGGTATCTGAAACAAAGTCACATCCCATTGCATGCCGATTTAATTGATATCATGGAGAGATTCATTCAGACAAATTGAATTTTCAAAGGGCGAGGTCAGGATCCTTAAAGAACACTTTTTCCGTTTGCTGAATGGAGGCATGAACACTCCAATTTCAAAAAGGGGACGATGCAACAAAAGTTTGGAAATTACTGGTGCAGATAGAAGGATACTCAATACCAGAGTCATTTGAAACTTGTAGACAAGGTGGATTTATCAAAAGTTTGATTTCGGACTTCCATTGTCTATAAAATTTTGAGTATCACGACGTTTCGATTTATGTGCTATCTTCAATCGTCTTCACCTGAAGTCCGAAATCAAACTTTTGACCAGAGTCATCTTCAATGAATATTCTGAAGAGTAACCACAACTGTAGAGCTCGATCCTGTTATCGGCCATGTACTAGGTCGAACTCCCAACACCTCGAATGAGCCTCTTACAAAAGAGAAAGACAATGCTGGAAGAATTCATATATAGTGCTGCAGGAACTCACTTCTTGTGAGAAAACAAAATAAGGCAAAAAGGGAAGGCAATTCGTAATCAGAACAACAAAAAAGATGGTTATGGAGCGCCTATTTTTTATCAAGCCCTTTGCCTTATAAGCCGTACGACGAAGCGGGACAGCCAGCGGCCCTCAGGAGTTGCGTGAATAATTTTCCGCAATTTGTTAGAGTGCACTTCGGACCGGAAAAAATTGCGTAGGTAAATAATCTCGAGCACTTTCTGGTAGACAAAAAGTTAATAGGCCTTCAGCGGGTCTGGTGAAAATAAGAAGGATCGGCTTCCTAAGAATAGGGTCTTGGTATATCATAGCAAGACATGCATGAATCGTTCAAAAAAAAAATAGTTCAGTTTGGCAGGGAGGAATCAAAATTTTCCAAAGAATAGCATACTAAACCGGAAATTTTCCAATCTGGGATAGAATTCAGACCAATTAATTACCATATTTTGGACGAAAGCTCAATGCTTGAGACATCAGTTAAATCTTCTAGTATGTATCGATACTTATTCGTTGTGGCGGATGCACCTGCTTCCGATGTACTTACCATCAACGCCGGCATTCCCCAAGGGTCTGTTCTCTCTCTAACGCTCTCTTCGCTGTACATCATCAGAACTCGAGAAGAGGGTTGATATCAAAAATAAGATGTCCTGGATCAATGATGTTATGGACCTTGATATGTTGGTGTCCAGAAGATTGTGTTTCCGGAAATAGGTACTAGGACTAATATTCTACAAAGCTCGTATCACACCATAACTGGAGTCCTCACTCCTTGGACTCAATCCAGAAAACGAGTCTGACAATATAAAGGACTTACACGGTTTGGAGCATTGCACAAAACTGGCTGAGCTGTCTCTATACATTCTACCAAAATAAATTTTTGACCGAGATGTCACAGAATGAATCTCTTATAAAATGGTTCTCTTGCAAAACCTACGTAAGTGGTGTGAAGTTTATTATCGGATAATTACAATTTGAAGCGTTTCAAGATCAATATTAATAGATATTTATCCCCTCACAGCGCTTCTGGAGTGCGATAGCCTTTCTGTATCTGTGAGAGGTTGTATATGGAAAAAGTATCATTGTAATATTCATTTATTTTGTACTGCCAGGTTAGCCAAAACTTCAGTTGATTTATAGCAAGAAAAGGAGGGAATCAGATAAAAAACTACAGCAAACATTACCAAGCCTTACTTACTGCTGAGACCATAAATAAATATATGTGGCGGCACTTCATAAAGAAAAGTATCAATTTGAACTGATTCCTCCATAATAGTCATTCTTCATGAAGAAGGACACTCTTCCAACTAAAGTAATAACGCGTCAAAAAGTTGCTAAAAGTTTCGCCAGCCAATTATCCCCGGAGCTGAAATCGCCTTACTTCGCCCAAGTCCAATAAATAAAGTCCACCGACCACCGCAAATAGCTTTTCTCAGATAATAAGAAATCTAAAAAATCGTGGCGCACATCGAATCAATGGCGCATAACAGTTCGTCGAAGCGAGTTAAACAGATTGGTTACGAGACCAGGATGAAGAATCAGCTGCTGTCGATGCAGCGGATCTCGGTCCTGACTCCCATCCCTCAGGACTGGGGACAGGAAATGGGGCTGCTCCCTTACCTGGGTGCATTCGCGCGTTAGACGCCTGTATGGGTCGTTAAGAGCTGGATGGTTTTTGGAATAGGAAATCGTTTTATCTGCATTTAATTAATTTACTTGCATTAAGGCGTTTTCTTACAAGAGTTTGTTGTAATGAAGGAAGTTTCAAGCCATAACTTCTGGCCCGAAACATAACCGATCGCCCATCACTATTATGACAGAGTTGACAGCTGTCAACTGCCATTTTGGTCTGCTCCGGACTCTACGATTTTGCAGAATAATACATTCAAATGTAAGCTTCCCGAATTGAGAAGTTAACCACGTGAGTGCAACAGTTTAACATGTACAGTACAAGGAAACTAGTTATATCAGAATACGTACAACTGCAATGTTTTGAACTAATATCCATTTCTCTTTTTAATAGGTATCTATTATGTCCCACAAAACTCATTTTGGCAACAAAAATTGTTCTCGTGCGGCCATAAAAATGCAATTACCAAGTTTGAAACAGATATTGCACAGTGTTCAGCTCACGAACTGAGCTAGAAAGTTAGAGCATAACCTTAGTTTGATTACGTACTGTAGAAATTGCAATATATGTGATTGTTATCTACCGTTTGGAAAATATAGGATTATAGACAGCTTCACAAGGAATTTGTAAAATGTATTTTCAACACAAAGCTTGCAAAATGAAACATAACCAAATTTTTCCTGACCCAGTTTTCACTGATGCTGTATTGGTACCTAATTTTACTTATTAAACGAGAGGAACAAACTTCATTTCAGATAAAAGACAACCTCTAGCATCATCAGATATTTCAAAATTTGAAACACATTTCTATGTCGATGTACAATATTTTAGGCGGTTGCACCAAAACATGCAACAACGGATATGAATGAAAGGTATTTTTTCATTCAAGTTCATTTGATTACTATCACGACAAGGATATGCAATTTATCCTATCGATAGTAACGTGTTTTGTACACCAACTAATTTGAATTGATGGTATGTGAAGCTCTGATTTATACTGTTTCCGTTTTACTGACAGACGAAATCAAAATAGCTTCCAATAAAATGATGACGACAGGTGGAAGGACGGTTTTTGTTTATCGTTAATGCCCGCGTAATCTGTTTTAATGTTTCGTTTCTCGTTTTGTATGGGATAAAACAATGTCAACAGACGATGCTATTTTCTTAACCGTAGGTTTGTGTCTCACTGTAGCCAGTCAGCACATAAGAAGCCGAATATAGACTACTTACAAATGTACATCTATTCTTTATAATAACCCAACATGCAAGGGTAGGTTGCAAGTACAAAATGAACGACAAAAAATATGGTCGATGGTGGATTAATCAAACTTTAGCAAAATCGCGTTCAAGGAATTTTAGATCTAAAATTCCTTCAGAATTTGATGATTGACAATAGCTCTCCCAACTGTATTTGAAGCCCATTAGGAGTGTAAATTTTTTCCAGAGAAGAAATTCGTGTTCCATGAATAAATTATGCTAATGCTACACGGCACCACTTTGGATGGAATTTAAACGACATCATCTGCTTTAAGAAATTCGGAAGGAATTCCGGCAGGGCTCCGGAATCCCACGACGTGTATGGGTGCGTAAACCAGGGATATTTTTCACGGATAAGGCGTTACTGAACGATTCTGTGGTCGATGCGCATGTCAAATTGCATTTATTGCAGACAATGCACATATTCTTGCGGATGAGCTTCTCATATACCTTGTACCAAGTACGAGGGACAGTCTTCAGATATTCCTAATCTATACAAGTTTGAGCACGCAGCTATTTAGTCTAAAGTTGTACGTGCTTACGCGCAAAGGCAGCGTTTGAATCGTTCAGTAGTTGCCTTGCCACGGTCTCGAATGCATCCAAGTGTTGGCCTAATTTTAACGTGAACCGGGTAGTCGCGATTCTCGAGCCATGATTATAAAAAGGGACTAAAACAAGCGGAATATCACGAAAGTTTAGTGAGTTGCTTTGGGGACTCCGCCCCTTCTAGGGCTATAGTTTTTAATTGGTTTGCTGTGTTGAAAAGGGGCTGGGTCTCACTCGACGATGAACCACCTCGCACAGGTCAACCGCTCACTGCTGTTATTCCGGAAACTGTAGAAGCTGTGCAAAATATGGTAAAAAAAGAATCGACATGTAACCTACACCGAGATTGAGGCTTCTCTGGAGATTGGATCGGCCGCGGTCCGAACAATCGTTCATGATCACCTTCGCCTAAGGAAGCGGTGTTCCAGATGGGTGCCACATTTGTTGACCACGGAGCAAAAAGCAACAAGAGTTGATTGGGATAAGTTCATGCTTGAAAAAATTGATAATGGGCACGGTTATATAATTATGATCCGAAACTAAACAGTAGTCATTAGTTTGGTGCTTTGAAAGTGAGCAGCCTCCAACGAAAAATCGTCGTTCCAAAAGTGAGTATGGCATCGAATGGGAGTAGAATGCTCCATTACAAAAAAATTGGAAAACAGAGCACTGCAATGGTATGGTCATGTCCAAAGAATGCCAGAACACAGATGGCCAAAAAGAATATTAGCGTGAGAACCCCCAGGAAGTAGACGTAGGAGAAGACCTGCTCTAAAATGGGAAACATATATTGGACATACTACGGTAGATAGAGACCTCGGGGTAGGTGACTGGGAAGTTAGGAATTTATGGAGGGCAAAAACGGCGAACTCGTAACGGAAAAATGCCGTAGAAGAAGAACAAGTCTTAGCCAGCGCAATTTTAATGGTGGATGAGCTTCTATGAGTAAGAGAATCTAAGATCTACAAAAATAAAAGGTCCCATAAAAGAGACTGAGCTTTACTTGATGCCCATTCCGACAATACGTTACTACCCCCTCATAAAAATCCGAGCTGCAAACCGGCATAAAATCTAAAACGATCCCAATCGCGGACCGATCGGTCAGAAACAATTGACTGCAGTTGCGGGGCGGACAAAAAATCCATACGGAACGGACGTGTCTATTTTTACAAGGCGCTGGCGCTCCTGCCTCGATGCTGAAGAACACGATGGAGAGAAAAGAAAGGGCAATAATTGGAGTCCGATGCGCGTCTTGAATTTGAATGAGCCGCGGAATAGATGAAACCGACGCTGTTGGTCACAGAAAACATATCAACTTGCCACGATACTGCTATTGCGGGAAAGGGCGTTTCGATAAAAAAAACAACGTCTGACATGCTGAGAAATGAAACAAAAATGCTCAAAATCTGATAGTGACACATTTCAAAATTAAACACTACTTTTTCATGACATATGAATCACATGAATAACCATGTGACTCATTTCCATCGGTCCGTTTGTCTATCTGTCTGTACTTTGTCCGGTAACGCTAACCCTCCCATAATTCGGAAAGGTTTATTCGATTTTTCATAACATTTCAACGCCATTGTCTATAAAATTTTTGAGTATCACAACGTTTCGATTGATATGCTATTTTCATTCGTCTTCAGGTGAATTGAAGTCCGAAATCAAACTTTTGTAGAATGTATAGTATAGGGACAGATGCGCCACTGTTCTTTGGTATTATAGCCTGTGAAGGTCCTTTGCAATGAAGAGAGAGAAAGATATTAAGAATTCATTCAGGAATAGATTCCACCAGGTCAAATAAAATCAGTGCTCGAATCACCTGGTATGTGGCCAACTATCACTGAATATTCACTGACGTTCGCCGTAGAAAATAAAGGGCAATAATCCGATCAAAGACCAACTAACAAGTTGAGTCAGAGTGCTAGGCATTCGATGGAGCGTAAGGAGCATATTTAAGAGGATTACAAGATGGAAGACTCTATAATACCTTTAACGTGGGTTATGTCTTCCTGAGAAGCAACACTGGTCAGTAGCGGCACTTTGGTTCATTGCTTAGATACCGGTATGAAATAGGTCTTGTGGTGGCAGCCAGTGATCTATGAACAGCTTCTACCGCCTTCTCTTGCCATCTTCTACATGATTTCAGCGTTTTGATTTTCATCTTTTTCTTTTTGTGGCCGGGATCCTCTAATATATTTTCCCTGGAAATCCATCCTTCCGACACTTCCAGATTAAATACTTTAGGCATTAGGTGACTTCGATCAGGTCTTTCTCTAAATGGAACAAGTTACCTTTGTCCTAGTTGTATTCTTTACGGGTATTTTTCTCGAAAGTATGGATCACTGAAGTTGTTTTTCGTTCCATTTTCCAGTAACGTTCGTCAAAAATTTTTATAATTTTTTTCTTATTAGTGCATTGAAGGCGTGTTAGCAGCCACTTCTTCAACAATTTTCAGTCGCTAGTGTAGCTCTATAACTGTTTAATGCGTAGATATGTGAGTAAATTTCGTCCAGAGGTTTGTATTTATCTATGGCTCTAGATCCGAACAACGTACAGCTTAGAAAGTTGATAAAAGATGGCTTTAATGCCATAGAATTTCCTGAATCAATCAATTTTCCTCTTCTCATGGGATAACGGTTCTATTTTGTGAAAATCAATAGCTAATATCTGGTCAAGCACTTCAACCCTCGAAGATACAACCCTTGGAGTGCCATGGGACTTGTTTTCGTCAGGACACCACTGTCTACCGACAAAAGGCGCAACGTCAAGAAATCCTTGGCAGCTGAAACTAAGGAATGAGACAACTCTTTGATGAGGTTCTGTCAGCACTAATTAGCTGAGGCTTATATATGTACAGGCGTATTTTCGTTTCAATTGTGCTGAAAGCGGGTTACGTTATTATTATTCGGAGACGGCGCCAGTGGAGTTCTAGCCTAGACTGACATATAACATATGGTATGAAATAGCATCTAGGATATAACACACAGAGTCTCCATAAAATATAGCACGGCGTTTCACACGGGATGTGCAGAAAATTTGAATCGAATTATGCATATGGCATACACAATACGTACAAGCTGTCACGTTTGGTGGTAGTGGAATGGTCCGAATCTGCTTCATGTAGATTGTAGATGCTCTTATTTGGTGAAAGTTTTCCATCATGTAAATAAAGAGTTGTGTAATTAACACACAGTTTCACAAATAAAACTCTTTTTCTTTCAGTAACGCGTTTCGATATATATTTAAATCATCGTCGGACTGCCAGATTTGACTGCTAACAAGCTACCCAGTTTCAACAGTACATGATTTCATGATATGCCCAAGGCATGCAAATAATTAATTGAAATAATAATCAAAGTAGATTTCACTATCTACACAAATTGAAGGTTTTTTCTAATGCTTTTCGATTAAATATTTAAACTATCGTCTGAGGGAGGAGCAAGAATTGTCGAATGGGGATTCACAAATTAAATCCAGTTCACCGCACAAAAGAATATTCAATACAAAATGCGAGAAAATAATATGTTGGGATTAACATCAACATGTGCTGGCAAGATCAGGCTGCTGATAGGTCCAGCTAGGTTGGCATCCCAGCAGGGCTGGCCCTAGAAACTATTGCGCCTAGGGCTAAAATGAAATATATTGCCCCTATCTAGAATTTTTCAATTTCAATGGGGTCTAGCAAATATCTACGAACGAGGCTTTTCATAGCTTGTCGCCCGGAGTAATAATTCCTTTTTCACATGACTGCACACAATCATTCTTAGAAATTTCATTGAAAAAAGTCATTGTCTCCCGTATTCCTTCCTCTTCACATCTCATTCGTGACGACTTGAGGGTAATCGAGGTCTGCATGAATATGCAGAAATTCAGTAATTGGCACGATGACACCGCACAAAAAACCTTCATCCTTTGTGTTTTTCGCACAAATAAACGGCGACCGCGGAAGGATAACGGGATGAAAGTTTTTAATAAGCTCTGCCGGCTTTTCTTGCTTATTGGCCTACGACTTTCACAGATTTATGCAAGCGCAGCTGGGTTCGCCTGCTGTATCGCGGGATAAGCGGGGGCTTTAGGGTAGCAGGAAGTGCGGAAAAATGCAACTGCCAGCAGGATAATGCAGCCAGGATCGGTTGATGGGGTCTGGAAAGTAGGACAGAGATGAAAATGGCTTGATTGTTTTGTGGAGGCTGGATACGCGAGAAATTACTTCGTGAGTAGAGCTATAAGAGCTAATTCCTATGGTACAATGAGGCCTAGGAGGGGGAATATCTTTTATATCTTTTCTCCAGTTCAATACAGCAGCGACAGTTCATTAGATATGAAGGAACAAAAACTCAATGAACATATTGATTGTTGAGCAAAATGTCAATATTCGTGATACATAATTACTTGCTTTTCTCCGCAAGATAGAGTTTTTGATACATAAATTCGCATTTAGAAAACCGAAAAGAAGACCCAGATGAGGTCGAGATACGAACGACGCGCGTAGTTTGAAATTCGGAAGAATGGCTTTAGGGGGATTCTGCTTGACATATCATCCGCGCTCTGTAACGACTGACCAGCTACCCAGTTGGTTCAGTTGGTCAGAGCGTCCGACATGAAATCGGAAGATGCAGGTTCGAATCCCGCACTGGGTCTTCTTTTCGAATTTCTAAATGCGAATTAATGTGTCAATATTCGTGTTGCGAATTAACAAATAACTTGGTTACCTCAAATATTCTTTGATCTATTATCCATTCAGGTTTGCAATCTTAGTGAGTATTACTTTAGACCGCGTATGTCTAGTAGCAGTTGACTTATTATGGATTTGTTCCAAGCTTCACCACCTGGTTGCGTTGTGCGCAAATTCTGTCTACACGTCTTGTGACTGATGATTAACCGATTAGCTACTCAGGTTTACAGCCTAAGTGACTCTAATACTGAAAGCAGGAATTTGAAAACCGACTGCAACGCCGAGTGGCAGCTTCCCGTATAAATGTTCTTCAAGGCGATAGGGGTGTCTTTTAATAGATAGAGTGTCAACGGGGGTTTCGACAAAAGCTTCAGACCGCAATTTGAGATGCTTTAATGGCGTACACCACCCCCTTCCTACCCCTTTATGCGGTGTATTGAAATGGAGGCTTTGGAGGGATCACGCCAATTAGAAGTGAGCTTTGGGCTTGTACAAAAATTAATAAGATGGATTATATACTTTCAAACTGGGTGGGGAAGGTACGTAGTGATTTGGGTAGGTGACATTTCTAAGCTTCGTATCGTTTTCAGTTAGTTTAGCGAGGTTATTACTCATCATACCAGTGCACAACCACTTAATAGTAGTATGCATTAGACCCCTCTGAATCATACTACACACGCTTTTATTAGAACTTGTCGTTTCTATTTGAAATTTTCGACTACTGAATAGAAACCACCCTATCATGAATTAGACTGCTGGCTGAGAGACAATGATTGGACTATACTCCGAACCAGGGGTCACCAGTTAGTTTGATTTGGGGTCTGTTTTGTACTCTCTACTTTACTGTTGCGGTTTGCACTTTTCACGCTCAGGTAGGAATTGTGGCATCCAGGGGCAGACATGAAGGTCTGAATACCTTTAGAGAAAGTATTTCCCACCTAATAGGATATACATCCTGTGTAAAAAAAGTTGAAGAGCAAAAAAACCTCTTCTTCTACATCTTCTGGCACCTGCAGGGCAATAAGAACCTCCTGACACTACATCGAAGACAAGATGTCCGCGGTCCACTCAACCTGACTTAGCGCTGCCCCGAACTGTCGTCTAAATTCAGAAAACAACGTAGATTCCTCAAATGGATTACACGTCCATTATCTGTATAAATATATTACAGTTGGTGTTATTCGTGTTCTGGTAAACTGACCAATACAATCTATTCCTAGCTATTTATATCCCTTCCAGTTCATGTGCTGTGTGGTGCGTTCTAATTGATCCAGCCAGCGCTTCACAGGAACCAATCAGGATAGATTACACAGGGGAGCTTGTCATTCGGAGAGAGTATAAATAACTATGTGTATGAGTTAGCCTTCACTCGAAGAAGGTTCACAATATTACACCAATCAAAACGTTGCGACTAACACCCAAATTTTTACAAAATGGTGTATCCATATAGCGATATAATCAGCTGGCTGAATATGATGTGTGAGGATATATGTGAAGTTTTTCAAAATATATAATATCAAGAAAGTTATCAACTTCGTTTTATGGCCATTGTCAAACTTGATATGATATGCTCATGTGAAGGGAATATCATTTATAAAATAACGGAATCCCGAAAAGATATTACGTGAACAAGCAACTATTGCTTCTTTATAAGCACTAAAATTTCACAAACAAACATCAGTAACACCAGTCTCCAATAAATTAACGACTATATGAAAGAATAGTTCTTTGTAAGGAGTTTCATAATATCACATGAATCGAAACGTCATCAATAAATAAATTTAAACCATAAAACCATGTAAAGGTGAAATGATATTGATAAAAAATACGACATAAGCAAATAAAAATCAATCCTTCACATCACAACTATTTTACAACCAGAAACGAATCATAAATTCCCAACAAACTAACAACTAAATAGAAAGATCGTAGAAATGTGATAAGCGATCTCAAACTAAAAGGCGATGTGAGTCAGCGCTTAAATAATCCTGAATAAATCAGTATCAGTACCCCAGAGTGAATTATCACCCTCAATCAATCACCCAATCAGCGCTGCTCGGTGTAGTAATCAATTTCAACCCCTTGCTCCAGATACTGCTCCCTCGTCGCTATCTTGAATGCTTCTTTACGGACGATACTAAAGAACGTCGAAAATATGCATAGTGATCAGTCTTAGACGGTATGTTGGCACAAATTGGATGAGGTTGAGGTATTCTGGTTTTTGAACCAATAGAAAATAATAACAAATCATTATTTGTCATGCAATTCTTCTATCATGAAGATCAACTTTTGCAATTTATGAAAGGTAGTTCCTAAGATCCTTCCTTCTCACGAAGGTGGGTACAGCTTTGGGTCATACCTATCCTTCGTCTCCAGGTTCCAGAATAGTAGTATATTTCTTACCCTGATATCCTAATATCTCACTGTGACCATGCACGCCACAGCATACGCATCACTTATCACCCTCATAATATGCATGTGACTAAGATTATTGTGACCAGGCATCAAGTCCCACCAACAATCTCGTTTCCTATTGAGGGAGAGGCAAAATCGACCAACCTTTTTAGCATGCCGCTCGATAAACTTCCGTGTCCGACGAAGATCTCCGGAAATGTTTCTGTATTTCAGGGAGTGCTGATTATAAATCCACTCCTTTCACTTTCTGATTGATCTAAGTTCAGATACCTATGAGCCTGTCGCTGGCCCGAAGAAAGCTTCTTTCAATCCCGCTCTGGCGAAAGCATCCACGGTTTCATTGCCACATATCCCAGAGTGTCCAGGTACCCACATTAATGTGACCTGATACCTCAATTAGATATCATTAGTGCCTCTCTACACCGTAGAGGTAATACCTTATGAGTACTTGATGCCTTGGGTGCAGAAGTGCATAAATATGCACCTAGAAAACAGCACCGCATCGTAAGGACAAATAACAGTCCTGTAATGGGTCCAAAACCACAAAAACAGAGCCTCGGTTTGTCAGCCATATGTAGACTTCTAGAAGACAGTTAATGTGAGACGAAGAACTATCTTAAAACCAGAGGTCGTCGACAACATTTTGCCAGTGATCTTCTTACATCAAACGTTCATATATGTTTTGAATCGGCCATGTCAGCTGTAAAGGTACCTTATTAACGTTGCTTCCATTTCTTCGCGGTGAAGATGCTTAGTCAAGAGCGGCAATATAGCTGAATTAGTTATGAACGAATTCTTTTAGATAAACACACGTGTCGTCGCGATGATGCGAGGGAGAGCGACTATCGAAGCGCTGGTTTCCCTACGGTATAATCCGATATATTAGACGTAAAATAGGCGGCTAATTCTTCGGACCCCTATCAATCACGTTGCGGTGCACAGCGCTGGCGAGTGGGGCTGCGAGCATCGACAACACCGCCCCAATCTCCTCTGAGACCACGGAACGAAACCCCCAATCAGCTTCAATTATCATGCCGCTGTTCTGCTGATCGTGCCACATAGCACCCATAATGTCCACGTTGATTGACTGATGGATTCAACACACATTTCTTGTGACAGTTATTTACTTGCTTGTCCACAAGAGGCAGATAAACAAAAACATTTTCAATCAAGAAAGTTGGAAAGAGTCTATTACTAGCAAGGTTGAAACTGTCTGGAATTTAATCTACTGACGTTTTTGACAGTTAGGCGACAATGCTCTATACATACGCAGATCCAAACGCAATTGACTGGATCGTTGCTGCTCCTGAATCCACCTTTGAACTGTGTATTTCTCTATAGAGAAACAGTTAAACTTACAAAGCTCGTTAAACAGTTGATATACCATTAGTGCATGTTCACCCTTTATTTTTAAGCTGATCCCACTGCGAGGTATGTTCAAAGGCAACCAACCATTTTTTATCGCAACGGTTGATTTGATTGAAATCGTTCAGTTCTTCTCAACTGCCGGAAAACTTGACATTGAGATTGAGTACTGTGATCGTGAGCGAGATTGACATTTATTGACCTCTGTTCACCCTGTACAATATTACCGATTATACCAGAATGCCGTGATAAACATATCTATATATACAAATAAATGTGAAAGACATCGTGAAATGCAATTTAGGCGCATGAGTAGGAGAGAGATAAATAGGATAGAACTGGACCCATACTTTGCAATCGTCCGGTGGAATTAGTGGAGAAATGCCACTCAATGTAGGCGATTGCTCGTTTGGTCGACTGGGATTTATTGTTGTCATTGCAGTACTGGCGGTAGACGATTTGCTGCACTGATTTTTAAAAATTATGAAGTTTTTCCTTCCTTGTCAATGTATGAGCCCAGTACCCGAAATTTATTAACGTCTCAATGCTGCTGAACAATGAGGGATCGGCAAAAAGTGTAAAAGTTGTTGATAAATATATGAATATATCTAGACTTTGATCTTCATTGAGATTTTAAATCCCGTTAGGAATAGCAATTCTTGGGACCGTATCAAGTTAACCACTTCAAATGGGCCAATTGTTTAGTTATATTGATTATATTGCATGAAGAAAATATTTGATAACCTCAAACCTTCATTGAAAATTGCAAGAATTACGAATTTTGTACATCTTTTATTTCATAAATAATTCAACTTTATGTCACATTTTCATCTATCAATTTGATTGCAATTCACCCTCTTGAGTCTGTGTGTGAAAATATTTTCCAACAAATGGGAACAGGTATCTTTTCCCAATATTGGCGGAAATGTTGTTTTATGAAGTCAGATTTCTCAAAAGTATATTCTTAGGTACACAATTTATTTACATATTTTCATATATCTTTCCGGTCTCACCTTTCCAACTCCGGTGACCTCTTTGACCCCTATCCTCCTGAGCAGTGCTGGTGGAACAGGAGGTGGTGACCTCTGCAGCGCTCCACAGAACCCCGTCGCGTCACCATCTTCTGAATTGTATCTCTTCTTTCTGTGAGAAGGAGACGACGAGAGGTTCAACTTCTGGGCTGCCCTGTAATAGAAACATGATCATCAGACTTTGCTCCGTTGATCTGTCTTTACTTTATGGAAAGCAGCTCTCTGGTATTAATTACGAAATAAAAATACTAATATCTTTATGGTGGAAAGGCGCTACCTAAAATAGAAATATTAAGACATACTCGTATCATTATCAGAGCTTGAGGTTTTCGGTGTAAAAATTTGTGCACGCATTCACCATTTTTTATATTTTTATGCGCTCTCAAATTTTTGCATTAGTTCCCTTAATTACCCAATCAAATGAACTACTCGTATAATCTCGAAGTAGTCTAGTAGAACGATTCAGTACTTCCTAGGCATTCATGTTTTTGAAATATGTAAAGTGTAGCGGCTTCCGTTACCTGAAAAAAACTATTACGCCGGATAATCATTGGGCACTGAAGGAAATATAAAAACAATATAAAAGTTTCCATAGTTTTTTTTTAAAATGTATCTATCATCATTGCTTACGCATGAGAAATAGACCATCTGGGGTTCAGGTTTATGGAAGTAAAGCGTACCAAATCAGAACGGCGACACGTAGTTCTTTGCATAACAGTCCACATTACAACCATAAACCTCCTCTTACGTATGCAAAATTCTGTTCACAGCTGACTGGATCGCGAGCCTCGGACCAGATTACGCTCGGAGTGCCATCCTCCTTTATGGCTGTTTATAGTTTTCAGAATACATTATCACGATACCGAGCGACCCTCTTGATTTATATTCCTTTGATATCTGTTTTCTCGCTCTCCAAATGGAAATTTTCAAGCAAATCTGATAAACTGTAGCTGTTTTCAAAGCAGTAAGGGAATAATATCTAGTACACTTTTCTGAATTGATTTCCGGTAAAGGTGTAGCAATTTGAAATACTCGTAAAATACTTGTTATTTCTTTGCGATACGATGTGCCTATAATATCTGAGATCACAGGAGGCGGGTATTTGTCAGATTCAGAACAAGTTACGTCACAATGCTTCAAATAGCGACTCTGTTAACGATTTCGTACAAGGTGGCGTGGCGTAATTGGTTAAAAGCGATGGTACGGATTATCGGCGTCGTGGATTTCTCTTCTATGGTTTCTAAAGTGTAAATAAAATTTGAATTATTCAGCTATCTATCTCGTGCACAGCTTGCCATTTCAATTGATAGTGAAGTGGGTTTCTGATATTTTTGGTTAAATGTTTATTTAACAGACGCTTCTGATAGCTAATAAATAGTAACTTCAGGACCGCTTAGTATTTGCTCAAATCTGGGGATTTTAATTTTGTATCCTTTATCAATTTCAACAAATTGGTCGCCTTAAGAAGCTAAATGAATACATTGAAAAAACTATTACGAGTACAAGCAACAAGCCTATTTTGACTGAGATCTATTTTCAAAAGGGCAGTAAACAATGTAACGTAAGTACTTGCTCTATGTATCTATCATCGATATAATTTGGGCCAGAGTACACTGAAAAGGAAAACATTGATAAAGCAAAATTTTCAAGGTGAACCACCCTATAAAACATTCGACGTCGGCATACACACTTTGTAAACTCCGTAATTAAAGCTGATGTCAAAAGAAACAAAGGGAAATATCCACACATAGGCTATCCATATCCCACGTTTAATATAAAACGATTGCTAGCATTAATTAAATATTTCACTCTCTTTTAATTTGTTGCTAACTCACCGACAAATGTAGAAATTCCTCATGAACGTTTAAAAAGCTTAATTGGATGTCGATGTTTTTTTGTTTCGAATCGCAGCAGTAATTACTTCGGTTATTAGTTGATGGTTGGAGGTGTAGAAGAGTACCTTTGCCTATGGGAGTTTCAAGTACCTTGACTTGGAGGGTTTTTTGATGTAATCGTTCAGATTACATCAAAAAACCCTCAGTTTACCGGGTTTCAGCTGAAGAACATGGTAAAAAATCGCCCAAGCGGTACATATATGTCTGGTGTCCTGTTAAAAATTGATTATATGCATAATACGGGTTATGGTATAACTTTTACGAAGCAATGGATTTCAGTCCACATGAATGTCAATTTTTTTCTAAAAGTTCTAAAAAAGTATCGTCATTTTTTATTATTCTTAGGCAAAAACTCAATTTTGGATATTTTTTAGTTATTTTTATCTATGGCATATCCCCATAGTCATAATACTACAGGTAGTTTGCTGCTCATATCATGAAAGAAAAATATATCGGATGGACCCGTATTTCCCGAGTATAGTGCGTTTAGCTCAACGATGGTTACATTACAGCAAGATTCTATTGAAGATGTGTAAGTCAAAAGTCACTTGATGTCTAACTAAGATCGAGCTATCTACAGGTTAGAATGTTGGGACAAAGAATTATAGGAGAGAGGTAGCTTCCATAGCGTTTGGTGGTCTCTCTATATATGAATGGGAAAGCGTCGATCTAGATTGCAAGAAGTTGTAGGTTCGATCCCCAACGACGACAAAATTTTCTTCATAATATTCATAATTTTTAGTTCAATTCCTCCTACGGATAACAGTGGAATTCGATAAAAATCTTTCTGGATTACTATCAATCATGAAAGGTTCATAATTCAAGCAAACTCTGTATTCAATATTAAAAGCCTGCAAACATGTCTGACGCTCCACCCTCAAGAGATCGTGAAGCTCATCAAAATATCCATAACATAGCTAGATTCCGTATGCACCCCTACAAAGAACTGTAATCATCGTACCAGTTTTGATTAATGATTGTCGTTTTAGATGACAAATCTTTTTTCCCACTTTGATTTGCAGGAATGGCATTTTTGTGGGGAGAGAGAAGCAATGTAGATAGTGTAGATCCATTACCTTCAGAATGATAGTAGTAGTAGTGACGGGGAATCACTGGTCGACAACTAGCCTACCCTGCCAGTATTTGATATGCGGTTCTACGTTTTACTGTTCATTGATGTTACACACATAAAAAGGAATTCTCAATTAAATTTTTTTTGATATTCTTGTGAAGGTAATATCTCATCTTACTCTAAGACAATTCATTTCATACATTGTTCAAGTTCCTGGCCAGTGTGAGGACTTGCAAACAAATCTAAGCGACACAAACGTTTCTAAACGCACCAACCCTTTAACATCACGTAACATGAACATCAACAGGGTCTGAGCAGTTTCGAACGAATCAAGTTACTGGAGCCTTAAAGTTCGAAATGGCTTGGATTACATTTCCTTCAGTCAACTAGTTTAAAGCTACATTATGAGGATTTCAGCATGCTATGATTCTTCATGTCAATGTATGCTGACCAATGACAGATGAAAGAGAACGCCAAATATTTTATTGCCGTTCGGCATAAATTATGCGAAGAACTCGTAGAGTGCATGTAAATTCATTATACCACATATATTTTCATATCGTATATTATCATATAGTAGGAAACAGTATTTTCACCGGCCATAAAATGTTTTGAAATGACTGAGTCAAGCTACTTGACTAGATGTTTAACACTATTGCGCCTGATGCCGTGTACTATATGTTGTACAAAACTTTTTTGATGGAATTCCTGGCTTTCCATTGAACTAGACTATGCCCGTTATCATTGCACGCTATTTACACAGAGCAAAAACTAGTTACGCTAAAAAAGAAAAATTATTCGTCCCGCTATCGCGGTGGAAATTTTGTACTGCACGCATTGATACGGGTTCTATAACAGGAATAAATGCTTTCCTTGATCAAAAACTGGTAATTTACGACCTCCCTGCTGTTTTTACTTAGTCGGTTTTTCCTTAATTCCGTGTTTGTCGCCGGCATAAAATATCTCTGGTGTCAACGAGCTTTAACGAATGGCATTCTCGCGATAATCTTGCACGGTCAGAAAAACAGAAGTTGCGGCTTGTCCTTGTGATTGATTTTTGCCCAATTATAAAGCAAACGCAAACCTTAAGAACATCATATTTTAATATTTATCTGAGGGCCGATTTCATCAACATCAGAGAGATAACGAACGGATTGATCAATCACATAAGACCATTGTGAAATGCCATTAAACTTTGTACTGTCAAAGGTCTCTGAAAATCATTGATTTTCCTTGAATTTCAAAACAAAATGATGGGAAAAGATTTGATTAATGAAAAAGGGCACTTTCTGAACCTCACAGCATGCTTATCAGCCTGGCAATCCAACATATATAAGTGAAAATTACTATTTTCCTCATTTCACAAGCTATAACGACTTGCTATTCTCGACCAATAGGATTTGACGAATGTGAGACATTAGTTGATCGGTTTTCGGGTGTATCAAATTCATAATATTCTAATGGAGAGTATTGCAATGATTTTTATAAAGCTACATAATACTGTAATAATAAAATATAAATACTGATAATTTAGTAAACAAGGATATATAGGAGGTATTGCACAAATATCCTCATTATTTCTATCACTTATTAGGTCCATTCTCATTCTACAAAAATAAATGCCATCCAAAGCCTGCTTGGTGTCCAGCACAGGTATCCAGCATCACAAAAATCCTTATGGTTGAAGGTATAACGATATTAGGTTGCACAGCATTTGAAATATATAATACAAACAACTGGAAAAAAATAATAAAAAAGCTGAGATTCAATTTGGATATTTCTATAAGCTTGGCCCTGCTTTTCAGCAATAATTGCAAAATGAAATTATCAAACACGATAAACAAAAACAGCTGAGAGCTGACTACGCCATCTGTACGTCACAAAGTCACGATTCATATGCGGGTCTAGTGATGGGCGTTTTAAATTTGTTGGTTTTCGTTGCTCAGAGTGAATTTCTGTATTATTCATAGATATACAAAACATTTTGTTCAGGGTTTTGGCATAGATATATATTATCATGGTTTTACTGATACTACAAATGAAATGAATTTATCTGTGTGTATTCCAAATGTATCATTATACGTTTAGAATTATACCCTGACCAATGTTTTCACAAGACTACTGGTTTTACATTACTTGCTGTTTGCTGTATCAAACTTCAGCCACTTCTGGTGAATGTTATCTCATAATCACATTATATATATTGTTAATATATTGTTAATAAGTTAATTTTATCGCGCTTTGTACTGATTAGCGTTCACAGAATCGAAAACCTTTGTGGATTGTTCATTTTTTTGCGCCTGAGTACCAGAATACCAAAATAGTGATTTTACTATATCTAATTAGTCGATTGAAGAGGATGATTACATATGGAGAAAATCTTTTTTTATAGATAACCTCACGCAAAGGCAGATATCTAACGTTGTTAGCGAAACACGTGTCTTGTTTTTCAAAAGTTCTTTGGCTAGTACTAAAGTGTATGTGGTTGCAGCTCCTAAGAATCTAGTATAACATGAACTACCATAAATTGTAGCAGAATATTTTGTTTTCTTTGCCCCCCTCTTGACGTTTCTTTGTTTTTATTTCTTTTTTTTCTCTGGCCGACTATGTTTATTTTGACAGATGAGCTGATATAAGGCGTTACCTTAAATCAAAGGTCATACAGGTCACTTTGACAGACATTGACAAACTGTGGAAATTCGTTTTGTGATAGATTTCTTAAAAAACGCTGGAAATTTTCAAAAACTGTGCCTCCACAGACATGACATTATTATTGTCGTTTGTTCGGGCTACGACCTCAAGCAAGCTGGCCGGACTCATCGAAATTAATGATTTCCTCGATCAAGAAGTGGTAATTCACAATCTCTCTGCTATTTTTACTTCGCCGATTTTTCCTTAATTCCCTGTTTGTCGCAGGCATAAAATATTTCCAGTGTCAGCGAGCTTTAACGAATAGCATTCCGCCGTTCAGCGATAATCTTACACGGTCACAAAAACGGTGTTTCGTATCATTTTTCAGGCGGGATAGATTACGGCTTGTGGTTCAAGTCGCATTACTTTGATAATCTCTTAGCTGTCACGTGAAGGAAGCTCAAGCGCTGATGAAGGGAGCGAGATACCGACGAAACTATGGTCACTGAAACTTGAGATATGAATGACTTTAGGGATAGGGTATCACATAACTGTCACGCCAATTTTAAACACCAATTAACATACAGCAATTTTATAGTTTTGTGAATATATAGTCTTAAAATTACAAAATTTTTCTTTTCAACCATTGATCATTTTTTTATACTTATTGAGTTTTCAGTCAAGGAACTATGACGTAAAAATCAAAATAGAAATGTCATTCTAAGCATGTATTTGAACATTTCAAGACCTCGTTACCGTAGTTTCGATTTTTACAGCTTTGATTGTTCATAGATACAAAAATTACGTCAAATAGTAACTAAAATTTCAGTCTTAAATACCACTTATACATAAATACGATGAGTATCAATATCAGCCGGATCTTGAATCACATTATATTCATTATCTTAAACGTTAGTAAGATATGTTATTCCAAATTGAAACTATTGTATAACAACAGGAACTTATTCTCTTCAAATATGAAGCAAAGGCTATATGACAGTCTAGATATATCAAGCATGTTGTATGGATGTAGAATATACTATCCTTGTTTGATCGGGAAACAGCAACAGGACTCCAAAAAAATACAAAATTCATATTCCTGGTTAATAACAGGACAAAAAGGTATCAACATATTACTCCATCGATTAATAGGGTGGGATGGCTGAAAATTGAACATTTGTATATCTATTATTTCCTAAATTTCCTATTAAAAATTCCCATCACGTCTTCACCACCATATTTGAGAGTTGTTATTTAGGTTTAACGTGCATACTAGGCCTATAAAAGACACAAATATTTTAATCATTGCCATATTATTATTATAATATATATATATATATATATATATATATATATATATATATATATATATATATATATACCCAACCAAGGCAAGGTTGTAATTGTAACATTCATCCCAAAGGGCAGCAAAGCCGCTTCACGTCATACGGCTTCGATCTTTCGGCATCTATGAACAGGGATAATACCATATAAAGACATGATTTGTGTAGCACCCTGTATAGCTATCGATCAGCCACTCGTATCTTAACATGTGAATGAATGAACGAGGGTCTGCATTGTTCCACATAGTAGGCCGTGCGCCTTCGAAAGAGAAGCTCACGGGCCGAGGTGGAGGCATGCCGATCCATCACCACCCTCGACGTTATCGCCACCTGGATCGCTGACGTTTGGGGTTGGGGTTCAGCGGAAAAAGCGACGGAACACTCGCTGATAAATGTCGCAGTCTTTGGAGGAGAGGTGCACCGTAATCCCACGTGGAAGGGGGAAAGAGAGGTTTCAGCAACGAATATGTGTGCTCCTGTTTGCAACCTATATGTTCAAAATGTGGCTCTCCTGCCCAGGGGACAAAAAGCTGTTGGAAAGTATTCAAACTCCATTTTCACATATTTCACAAGGCCTTGACTAATTAAAGGCGTAGCCAGTAAAGAACATTTTGAGAGATTCTGTACTATATAATAATGATAATGATGATTATAATGGCATAGAAAACAGTAGCAAGTTAGGAGATGTTCCAAATCTTGTAATATTTGTTCCTAAACACCCTGTAAATGCGTCATTATTTATAATTCACGCTATCAGAACTTTTCTTTCATGAATACACGTTATACATGCCACTGTTAATAGTGTAAACAAAACAAGGATTCACCCAATTTAGTAAAAAAGGAGGGGTCTTTTGAAGGCAGTCAACCGCACAACATCCGTCACTGCTTTGTACGTAATCGGATTGTTTGCAGTCCCTTCCGGCACTTCAAAGTGTTCCGAAATTTAAACAAAACAGCAAACAGAGTCCCTGACAGGATCCTCTTCAACAATAAATATCCCGGCGGTACATGCCGAGACCGTGTATCCCGCATTACTTGGAATCACATGCAATAGATTGCAAAATTACATATAATTTTTTAGAGTACACTGAATTAAGAGATGCCTGTTTCACTGTAATAGAATGGTCTAACATTGAGATGGAATATTTGTAAATAAATAGATACTCAAAAGGTATTCGAATAATGGAATTTGCAGAGCCAGAGTCAATTCGTATGATTTTATTCATCTTTGATGAGTGGGAGGAACGATATAAGATCAAATATTTCTTACACCAGGTTAAGAGTTTTTTTTATTTGTGAATATTGGCAAAGTGTTTATCTAGAACCTGAATCTGCAATCATGAAACTACGTTACGTGGTAAGGACGATATAGTTCTATCGTTTTTAAAAATTAGCCTTGGCTCTCTGCAGCTTGGGAATTACTGAATTAAAATTTTTGTGGTAGGTTAATACTGAGGCAAGGACGAAAAACCTTGTAATACTAAAGCAACATATAGGTATCAAAACTTGCGATATATATCTCAGTAGAGCTCAACCGCATTCTCATTCTACCATTCAATCGATACTGGCAAACGGTTGGATCGGGAGTCTATACCTATATATACACGCTCACCAGTTCCCAGGTATTTTTTTTTTTGGAAATATGGTCACAAGTAGCTTGGGTGTGAGCTATGGATATTCAACCAGAAGAGGGATTCACCCCACTTGTAAGTAGGGATCCCCACAGGTCATTGCAAATTGAACAGGCACTTGACACTCATAGGTGTGGTCAAAGACCCAATATGTTTGAAGTGCTGGGAGGAGGACGAGACCTCGTTCCACTTTCTGGGTGAGTGTGCCATATAAAGAGGCATTAGGGCTGAGGTGTTCGGCACAGCAGAGTTTGACAGGGAGGAGTGCTACTCGGCGGAATGGTTGGACATAATGCTCTTCATTAAAAGGTCGGGAAGGTTCGACACAAAGAAGCTATCATTGCTGCCATAGTTCTAGTGATGACCTTCGGGGTCGGCAAAAAGGGCCAAAAAAAGGGACTAATACTGCTGCATGGGAACTGCTATGTGAATATACTTGACGCAAGTCTTTGAAAATGCATTTTACATATACGAATTCTTCCGGCGTAGCACTTCAAAGCAGTACGAGATTCAAACACACCAGCAAACAATAAATACTTTCGCTTTGCGGCAGTGGCGGCTGACAGATGTCTCATGTATCCAGAACCATGAACGTCGTGTGGTATTTCCAGGATGGCGGCGAAAGACGTTAGATTGACGGAGAACACGCCACTCGCTCACACATTTGTAAATAAACACTAGACGCTTTATCTGCGGCACTTTGTTGCCCGATTTGTGTGGCTTATGAGGGACATTAAAAGCTGATATGCTTAAGAGCTTAAAAAGTGAGACAGTACACACTTCCAAGAATACCCGAACTGTGTTTGAAAACATTTTTATTTAATTGTAGTCGAATTTAGGCCGGATTCACTTATTCGAACATTGAGGTTATTTTTAAAATCAGTTTGTTTTGAGTTGTTCCCTTTTAGAATATTCATGATAATAAATAAGAGCCGGTTGTTTCTCTGTTTCATTCATTTTCTACTGGCAGGTAATTGACATAACATACGATTGACAGGAATATCTATACTAACGTTTCGGCTGGTTCGACAGCCATTTTCAAACTACAAAATATGAAAAACTTATTTTTTGAAATTATACTGACATTGACATTTTTTGACTGCTTACAGGACACCAGTTTTGTTTTTAAACGAGATCTTAGTATGAATAACTATAAAAGGCTGATATAGAGATGATGGATTTGCATTCTTGATTAAACCAAAACAAAGCTATGCTATGAGAGAAAAATAAACATGCAGTAATGCTATTCCCAGGCAATAATAAAATATCCTCCCATTTAGGTTGCAAGAAAGAAACACAAGAGAAAGAGAATAACTTATGATCCATCTTCGGGTTTCGGGAACATTGATCATCAAATTGGTACCTTGAACATGTCAACCAAACTGGGTCACCATTAAACTTTATAAAGGCACATTCTTTGAACTTTTTTTTTTTAATTTCAATTTCAAAAGGAAAGTCAAAGAAGCTGCCTTCACAAATTTGAACAATAATTTTTAATTCCTCAGTAGATTGTGACCCAGTATGATTCAGTATGCAAAGGTTTAATTAATTATCTCGAAAGCTACAGATATTTTTCTCTAGGCTTCCTTATGGTTCGTTCTTGGATCCCCAATGGGGGGATATTGTATTGTTGCCTTGAAATTACACTGCTGTATGTTTCGTTTTATCACAAGGACGGGCGTTGTGTTTGTTGTGGGGCGTCAAGTTCCTTGCTTTGCTATTAACAATGCAAATTCGTTATCTGTTTGCTAGGTTCTTATAATAGCTCATAATAAGATCTTGTGAAAATGAATTTATTCCCCTGGTGGTGCTCAAAAAATATAAATGTCAACATAATTTTGAAGATATTTTTCATACTTTGCCCTCTGAAAAAGGTTGTTGAGGCAGCCGAAATGTCAGAAAATATCATTTGTAGGCGGTTTGGATCAGCAGCCAGTGGAACATAGGTCTTCTTAGGTTTTACTTGAAGTTTCCATGGATAGTAACAGTTTTACACGTTACAGAGGAGTTTCAAATTATCACGTTATAAATGTTTGCATAAAGACTGTTGAAAAGTCATAAGTTATATCCTAGTTATTGTGGTAGACGAATTAATAAAACCACAAAGCATATTCTTTTGTATTTTGTCAGCTTCACTTTATATCGTCATATATATTCCTTGTCTATTGAAATTTAATATATTTTCAATTTTCTACTAGCCGCTTCCAACAGCCTATACATTTTTCTTTTCCTTTCCGTTTAATCGAAAAAGTGACCTTTCGACGGCCGCCCGGGAATTCTGCCGCCAAGTTTAAGGATAAAGGTCTGCCCTTTCCTTTACTCCCAGTTAGATGATAGCTATATAAGTGTATGAAATATAAAACAGTTGCATGAGACGAAGAAGGTTATTTGAGTTTATAGCACACTACAGTTTTCAACTTCCCGTGATGTCATTTTATGCATATAAGTAACAAAGCGCATACGATAGTGGACCATTGATCAGAGCACGTACAAATTTTGACATATAACCTATATAACTGGCTAACGTGTCTTGAACGTTATAGCTTAATCAAACATATAGACAGACAGACAGACAGGCAGGCAGGCAGGCAGACAGACAGACAGACAGACAGACAGACAGACAGACAGACAGACAGACAGACAGACAGACAGACAGACAGACAGACAGACAGACAGACAGACAGACAGACAGACAGACAGACAGACAGACAGACAGACAGACAGACAGACAGACAGACAGACAGGCAGATAGACAGACAGACAGGCAGGCAGGCAGACAGACAGACAGGCAGGCAGACAGACAGGCAGGCAGGCAGGCAGACAGAGACAGACAGACAGACAGACAGACAGACAGACAGAAAAAGGTAAAAGAATCAACCATAGGTTCAAATTGAATGACCTTCGGATTCAGCTTCAATGACCTAAATAACAATTAAAAGGTACAACTTTTTTTGTATCGTATCCTGTATATATTCCTTTTATTTAGATGTAGTCTTCTGAAATGGATGAATATAATACAGAAACACTATGGACTCGCCCTATATTATGCGACGTGGGTTGTTTCGAAATACTGCATCCAGAATTGCACTTGACCGCAGTGTCCTGAAGTTTCGAGAGTCAGATTTCTCTCCACTGATTAATTTACCTACCTGATAGAATATCGACCATCACGACGAATTGGTCTAATCAATGAAAACTAAAAACAGTTAAGATTAATTTTTTGTTCGCAATATTGCAAGGCATTTTCACTGATAAGATATGTCAAAAAATGACTGTTATAGCTGAGGTCAAGCATTGATTTCGTATCTTTTCTAAAACCATCCGTGGTTGATACAATATCGATAAATGAGATATCGATGTCACGATCAGGCGATTATCGATCGGTCGATACGTATTCGATATACTTGACTTATATCGAAACATCCCAGGGCGCTAACTAAAAATTGAATGCCCGGTAAATGCCTCGCGATAAATCATCATTATGGGCCGTGTGATCGGTGTCCGCAACCCAGATATCTGCCGGTATCACGGTGAAATTTAATTCTTCCCAGAACGTTAACGTCGGAATTTTATTGTCAGTTGTGGAGAATTTATGCTACTTGCATCGAGTCGATTAAAGGAAATTGGATGGTGTCTCAAAGTATAAAATATTTATAATGTCAACGTATTTACAGCTACCTCAATTAATATATGATACAGGGTTCCCCAAAAGACGTTACTTGTATTTTTTATATAAAACCTAACCTAACCAAACCTAAACTAACCTAACCTAACCTAACCTAACCTAAGATATATAGATGTTATAGATTGAAATTGATAATTGACAATTGGTGATTTTAAAAATTACTTCTCCTATGGGAGCAGAAACAGGATTTTTTAAATATTTAATTAAATCAAATACTCTTTCACCCTTAGATACAATTTCATTGTGACAAGTGCTATTTAAATCGATTATGAAATATAGGAAATTACAGAGGAGCACGCCGCATGATGGAAAAATGTAACACTTTTTTACGCCTTTTAAGTTCTCGCTCAAGTTAGATCGCAGTCAAAAAAATATTCAAAAAGCTAGTATATTTATCGGTATCTTTAAATTCATGTTGTTTATTGTTTGTTAATTGATAAATTTTTTAGGATTTAGTTGAAGTAGAACTTATCCTTCTTGAATGGAATGGATGCAGAAGACGAGTTGACGAGGCAACATTAAACAACTCCACAACTGTTACTCTTTGTGTTATGGTACTCTTGATAAAAAGAGTCTTGTTCAGAAAAAAATTATTATAGTTAAAGCTTTAATCTGATTCATAGAATCACAATGACACTTATAAAACTTGTACCAGTCCGGTTCTGTGATTCGAATGGCATAGCAAGAACCCGTGCTGAGAAAGCTGATTATACTCGAATGCAGAGAAATTGTCATGCATCTTATCTGCAAATTTGCAGTTAGCCAAAAAACACCAAAACGGCTAATTGGATTGCGTTTTTTAATACCCGGTTAAATAACTGGACCTTTCGATAAGTACTAAGCGAGAGCTCACTTCAGAGACATTGATAAGGATGTACAATGTAGCTTTCTCAATATGTTGATATACACAGTTGTTGTTGTTGATTCAGTTTCAAATACTTTTGATTTTCACAGCACTGACAGTGGAAAAGAGAAAAGTACGGGATATTATAAATCATGAGAAGCTCGAAAATAATGAAAAAAGCTTAAAACGGAGAAGAAAAAAGAGAAAATAAAGTACGAAACTTTAAAGAATCCCAAAACAAAATTACTATCGTCAGGAACTAAAAAACTATGCATAACAAATGTTCAATGTGTTCTGATATTTTAAAACCGCTTTATCAGCTTCACTTGTTTTTTGTTTATAACGAAATTTTACATTGTAATTATCGCCGAATTCAAGATGTCTTATTAATTAGAAACTTTGCACATGTATTAAGAATCAAAGATAATACAATTATTTGAAAAAAAATGGAAATTATTACAATAATGACGTTTTACTGCTTGGATTTGTATTTGATGTCTGCCACGCCATCTGTGATTGATATGTGTAAGCTTGACACGTAATTTGCGATATTTTCCTTTTTAACATTGGTCATCTGGTAACAATAACATTTGAGTTTGCTTTAAGTCTAAAATATTGAACATCATTCATAGTTTGAAAAAAACACGCTTTAACAGCAAACAGGACTTAAGGCAAAAAATAATTCTCTCAAATAAAAAATTATGTCTCACAAATATTTGTGTGAAACTTTGTGTTAAACATACAATTATTTATCTGAATGATGGAACAGTTTCATCTATTAAGAACATCTACAATCTACATGAATAATTCTCTATTATTCAAAACTTGTGGTTGATATTAGTAAAAAAAAACGTTGGGTGCTTGATATCAATTTATTTAATATTTCATTGATAGCTATTTGGAAAGTAGCGTTCACATAAAATCAGCAACAAAATGTTAATAATTGCACATTTTTATAGATCTATTAGTGTAGCTGTCATTAAAATGCGTTTTTATATTTTGTTAACTATAAGATATTTCGATTTATTGTTAATCATTATTTTTCAAAGATCAAATATTATTTACAGAATATTTGTGTTGTATTACATTATATTGTATGATACTGTTGTATTTACAATCTGCGTTACCCATGGTTGAGTGAAATCAATTCAAGGTAAATGTTTCAAGTCTCTAGAAGCTCTCTCTCTCTCAACCTAATACCTAAAATCAGGTCAACGAAGCAATGTGTCTCGATAACATAAAACTCTGAAAAGAAAATTGAAAATCACAGTGCAGACCCTACAAAAGAGAGTGAAAATAATTAGCCAAGTTTCAGGCATTCGAGACATGGCGTTGTGTGTAGGACAGAAGCTGAGATTGTGAAAGTAAACATTATAAAAGAAAACACAAAGCCTCCTTTCAAAGCAGAAAAAAGTTTTATAAGACCCGTTCTTCAGCGTAATAGAAAGTTAGCGGGGAACTTTACACTTGTATTACGTTGACGTAACTTCGTTTTTGTTGATTGCTTGTATATATTATGTAAAATATACACTGATTAGTTGTAGACATTGTCTTCATAAGCCATTTTTATAATATAACAGTTATATAATTTATATAATTATCTTTGACTTATTCAGTATTTAAGGCATTAGTAAATTAAGGCCTATGACTGACAAATAATGATAATTTCCTTTTGATGGTTTATTTTCATACAAGCATCTACTTCAAATCTAGCATGGAAACGGAATATTCTGATGAAGGATAATAAGTGGGATGATTTTTTTTTCAAGATTACAATCTATTCCAATCTATAAATGCTTTCAAAATTATCGGTTCAACCTTTGTCAAGGTTTGGCTGATTTTTGGTCAAAATAAAGCTTTTTTAAGCCCTTATCGTCCGAAAACGATAATCGGCGTTGATTATATGAAGTAGCCTTCTCCGCGTGAAGTTAAAGACTCTCCTCAAAGTACTGTGCGATGTAGGGGTCGATTCGCCGTTTCCGTCAATAATTTTCTTACATATGTTATTATTCTGATCATGGACGTTATAGCATCATCCCTTCAACTGAGTAAAGAACATTTTCAGTTCACATATCAGTTCCATCGGTAAAATTTGCGATTGGTGGCAGTTTTAGTGCAGCTATGTTCTTCCTGTCATGTGAGCACTTTTGAAAATATAACACTCGTTGTTCACAGTAAGGTCCTCGAAGCACTGGTCAGTGGTAGGGAGTTGCTAGAGATTTCAGACAGGAACAGAGATTACGACTTCACACACTGACAACACACAGGCGCATTCTGCGGACAGGGTATGGAAATTCCTCTCAAGTCATTAATTTTAATCAGAACAAAGTACGTATATAATTAAACTCTTAACCCTTCCCTGTATGTGGATTTTGACCATGGACGTATCTTAAGGGTATCTATATGGAGGGATTAACCATTTGAAAATGTTAATGTAAAAATAAATTTTTGATCCAAGAAGACTGCCACGTTCTCAGATTACAAGCTCATACTGAAAATAATCAAATCTCGAAATTCTTTTTTCAATCTTCAGTGCAACGTATAAACACATTTTTGACGGTCTGTCTGTAGGTGCGTTTCTCTATCAGCATTTTTGTTACCGAGTAATATTATTAACTGCTGCACCGATTTTGATTAAATTGTGGGAGAAATATGCCGTGGCATGTTCTAGTGTTGTTTTATTTTCAATAGGTGCTTTGGCGACGTGGTTCAGATTCAGTCGTTATGAAAATTACATAATGTCGCTTGAACACAAAAAGTGTAGAGCATCTATGAGGAAACCTCATAAAATTCTGATTTAATTATGCCTAACAATGAAGAAGAACCTCGGCTTCGTTCAATGCTAGGGAGTTGTGAATGTGAGCAGATATGTGTCCTCTCACAGCGCTTCTGGAGCGCAATAGTCTGTAGTAGAAAAAAAAGCTTAGACACTTATATTAATAAATTATATCAATCAGTCTCATCGACGGTAAGAGGCAGACTCATCAGACAGGCAGGATGATGGAAATGTTGTGTGCACTGAAGTCTAATACATGGCGTTGTAGTGAGGTTTAACTACTGTCTAATAGATGGCGCTTTAGTGAATCTGACTAACATCAAAATTCATCTTGTATATCTTATATATTAAAAAAAATGGGTAATTTTAACCCCTTCAAACAAATTCATCAAATACAGTCAGGATGATGGAAATGTTGTCTGTTTATAATTTTGGATAAAATCATCAACATGCCATACTTAACGGGATTTGACTTTTCATTTCATTTACCTACATACTTGTAGACCAACTTTCTCAAAAAGCCCCTTTCAACTCGATTAAAGGTACAAGTATCGAATTCTGCCTTAGCTGCGTAGTTTCCAGCACGTCAATGTGTTCGTTTCTCCCCTATCACATTCCATTACAGGTTATGAGCGTCCGGGTGACCATGTTGGCCCTGTCCGTCGGTCGGTGTGTCTGTGTCTACGTGTTGTAGGCGTAGAGCGCGTGCTGGTCTCCTTTCAGCCCCACCATATTATAAAAAATGTATGGCATACAAGGACCTCGTCTGAATGGGGTTATGGATGGCTTGATTTCATACGTCTCCTGGGAAGTTTCAATGTCGCCTCGAAATATCGCCCGTTGGAGCTTGTAGAGATCGCTAGGTGGTTACGGAAATAGTCTTTTCATGACTGGCTATTCAGTTTTTAGAAATATTACTGAAGAATGGAGAGGTATGACAGTTTTCCATATTTTTAATGACACATCTCTTGAAGGAAGCCAATGAAGCTTCATGAATTCTGGTTTTGATTGACATTGTCTTCCATCTCCTAGCGGGGGTCGGATGTTATCATGGCAATCCCGACTTTGTTTGCAGCTGTTCTAAACAATTGATTTGACGTCATTCCAAACCAATCCCTCAAGTTTTTCAGCCAAGAGGTTATTTGTCTTCCTTTATCATAATAATACCTAAAAATACAGCTTAGAACATGTAGATGGTGGATGCTCTTACTTAGATAACTGGCAAAATATTGCAATTTTATTAATAACTTTAGCCCAGGACTAACACTGACTGTACGTCTGGCAGCATTGCTTTGAGGACACCTATCCTTTGGCAGACGAAGACACGTAGACGAATAAAAATAATTTCCGACATCCCCGAGTGAGATAAATCGGCCTTTTTCCACAATGAACTCTTTCAAAGGCGCACAGAATCGAAATTAGATGCTCATTATGCAGGCAGAGTCTTTGTGAGCTCTGGCTTTGATTAATGGGATCTTGACGGTTTTTTCTGCCACAGACAGACGTTCGGTCTGTGTGTGTCGGTGCTGTAAATATTTAAATTGTTGCGCTCCGAAGATTTACAGTGCATGTAGTAAGTAGACTCGGCAGAGTATATATACTCTATTCAGATTTCATTTCGACTGCGTTAAAACCAACAAGGGACAAGAATATCGTAATTCTTGAATTGAGAATTTATTTTTATCTGTATAGTTTGGTATCATTGATCTCCCAGTAGCAGAAGCAGATCCAGTAGTTATGTTAGAGAGATGTAGTGGCCATATAGCTACTCATCTCCTTCCGCACCGTCGTAGATTTGGCAGCACTGCCTCAAGTTTCAACTTAACAGAACACAACCAGGAAAAGTGGTTAAAAAAAGTTAACCAGCTATCTTTCTATCCATCTACCGCATATCGTAGATAGGGATCAGGATTGCATTGACGTATCTGGTAAACATGTAGATGCGATTCGGCATTTTGAAAAAAACCGAGAGGATTCCCTTTGAGCTTCTAATGAGCAAGTCTGATAAACCCGAAGTTGAGCTAAAAATACGCGTGTGCTTGCAAGAATTGCAGACATTTCTTTGATGGCTGAGCTAGATAGGACCTTTTATGTTTGTGTGAAAAGTTAGTGTGGTACGGGGACAGGACTGGAATTGAAACAGGATGCAGCGGTGATCCAAATAGCTGGATGCTGTTGCGATGGACGTCGAAATATACAATAGGTCTTTCTTAGATCGTAATAACAAGATAAATAAAATGCCATTCCTTATCTTGCCCTTAATGTATTATTACTTAGACCATAAAATTCGCCAGCAAATGATTATTCAAAAGTTCCTATAAACAATGTTTCAGAATAAAACTGCTTTCAGTGACGCGTTTATGGGACAAACTTATCAAACTATTGTCATCAATCCCTGCTAAGTATGCAAAATTTAAAATTAATCTGACGTTTGGAAGTGGGTGAAAATAGCCTCCGAAGATTCCGTACAAACATACATACATACAGAAGAAGCTAATAAAAAGCGTGTTAAAAGATACCTTTAGATGAGTGATCCAACTCAATTCTGTAAACTTTACCTATATATTGTGTCAACCTGCTGACACACCTCAAAGCTAAATATATCTCGAGAGGCGTCAAATTGAAAATAAATCCAGCACCAATCAGAGATTGAAACATCAAGACGTAGCGCGATAACTTAATGTACAGAGAAAGAGCTGGAAGTAATCGTAGTTGGAACCTGAGTGAGTATTTATAAACATCAACGTCGATTAGAGAAGTGCACTAAGGCGACATAGTCCAGCGCCCTCTGTGTCGTCCCGACGTCTTTCATCAAACGCACCGTTGCCATTTGCTATATAAATAAAACCAAATGGCTCTTCTGTGTTTACCCGAAGTATATTGAGCTTGAAAGATAATTACACTACAGCCTTTTATTCGCATCAGATGTTGAGAGGCGTATTTGCTTGAAGACGTGAGGCATTTAATTTTTTCTATGTCAAGTGAACTATTACTGTACTCATTCCATGAAGGATGAAATATTTTATTTAGATTTCGGATATCTGGATGAAATCCAACTTGATGGGTGATGATATGAGATTCAGGTTACTTAGCAGTAGATGATAAATAAAACAAGGATTACTTCCCCGTCAATGGGCGTCGAAAGTAAAGACGAGAATGTATCATGTCGGCATCAGAAGATTTGTTAGTTTCAAGCATTGACAACACAAATCTTGTTGCTATCAACTATACAAAACAAAGAATGCTTCAGTATTGCATTTTGGCTTATTTCTTTATTAAACCATAATCAGGTTTCTTCTGTGATCTGCAAAATATGCACCACAATCCTGAGAACTATTATACTCGAGTCTCAATTTTGCACCCGGACTAAAAGCAGAGCCTCTGCCAGTCTCAACTTTGCACCCAGACTCAAAAAAGAGCCTCTGGCAAGCCGCTCAGTGCCCAGATGATGACTTATGCCTTTCTAATTGTCATATTCTTGATTAGCGACCCAAAATTGCCCGGAAAACACATTTTTGGCCTGTTTCAAGGAAATCGATTTTTTCTTTCTGATTTCTGGAATCGCTAAAAGTGTAAAGTAGATTGTGGATTTTTTCAGTCGAAAATTGAATTCTTTCAAACAAAACGATAAATCGTTTCCCATCTAATTCGGGGGCGCTGATTACGAATCCGTTCTCAATTTTGCACCCGGACTAAAAGCAGAGCCCCTGAAGGTCTTAATTTGGCACCCGGACTAAAAGCAGAACCCCCGCAGGTCTAAGTATTGCATCAGGATGCAAAGGAGGGCCTCTTATACTCATTTTTTAGTACAGTACGCCTTGGAAGTGCTTCAAAAATATCTGATTCATATTTCAAACCATGAAACAAACTGAGAGTTTTTATCAAACATCTGCTTTTCATCTTGTTCACCTGAAACAAATACAAATTTACTGTATACACTCTCCACCAAGCATCAGACCTGCTATAGACATGCATGTTTCGTCTTTAGCCTAGACTCGTCAGTATAGCCTGGCGGTCTAGCAACTGGGTGGTATATACGTAACCCAGTCTACATCAAATCTGCTGGGCACATGATCATAATTCAGATCTTCAAGTATTTGCATTGGATGGTCCAAATGCGATAGGGCACGTTCAGCTTGCAAGTAGTAACCAGTAGGGCATTTTGTAATTAGAACGGATGCCATTTAAATTATATAGCATACATGCACGTACCATGGTGCATCGTCCTAATCAAACGACTACAAGGATCGATGAAATTCGGGCGGATCTTTCTAAATTTACGAACCCAGCAACGAGTGAGGACCGATTTCACGTATTCAGGTGTGCACTCTGGCTAGCTGTCGTTAAAAAGGTCATGTGCATTAATAGCTTGGTCGATAACGTGACTGAGTGCTAAAGAATGAAATGGCGAATACACGAAAAGGTTTAACTCACTGTTTCTGAAAAGTATGAAGTAATTACTGCTACTATTACTACTAATACAACTGTCTAAGTTGTTCTTAAATAGATGATTTTTCCTGTAAGTTATTATGTTATTGTCTATCTGTTTTATGTCATACTCTGTACTTGTTGGTTATTAAAATCACATACGTTTGATTAAATAGCTTTTCTAGCACTTCAGTTGCCTCGGCAATCTTTAACAAAGTACCAAATATGAAAAAATTAGGTTTAATGTGTCACTGTATCAGATGGTAGCTTGTTCTACGAATTAAGCAATGGTTGAAGAGGAAGGTCTTACGTCTATACCGCTGCTTTCTTCATCTTTCAGTTATGTCCACGTACATTTTAATCCTTCAGCTGCAACATGCTGGACATATCACCAAAACACCAAGTTTTGATTTAGGACTCTAAAACTGACTATGAGATGCCATCACCCCATAAAAGTCACTTTTTTATAGACAATCGCTCGCAAAAAAGGAAAGGCTATATTGCAGTCCCTGCAGTACAAGAAGATAAATATGTAATCACATTGATTTTGTAAATTGTACTCACTGGGGATCAAACTCTCCAGCAGCTCATTTCACAGCAATGAGTATCTCAAAAAGAATTACTTTTTGAAGAAGCTCGTTTTGGTAATTGGAAGTCAACCTTGTTTGCTGTGCCCCTAGAGTACTCCTTGTACCGATGGTTTGGTCAAACATTTGTCATAGTATTGGACCTTCGTCTTTAAGGTCAAGCGCACCCATTAGATGCATGGTTCTTTTCTGGATTGAGTCCAGAACCTTCAGGGAGTGCTTAGGAGCAGACCCCCAAACATGCAAATGGTATTCCAGAGATGGTCTCATCTAAGACCTGTAGAGTAGCAGTAGTTGTTTTCGTGGATACAATTTTCTGGAGCGGTAGAGAAATATCGCATCCTCCAACTGATATGCAAGGTCAAATTGGAGGCAACAAAAGGCCATGTAGCAGAAGAAGATCGTGGCAAAAAAATCTTAGGCGCTGCACAGAAATGACATTCGCGACAATAATCAGTTCAGCTGTTAACAAAGTGATGATTTGGACATCCATAGAGGAAAATCATCAATAGAGGAAACAGAACCCCAGCTTTTGAGACATTGATCTAGCAAGGTTTTAATTGTCAGAAGCTTGATGGAAGATGACCTGAGTAATGGGCTTCCCTCTATCACCACGGCTGGCAGACAAGCATGTGATTCTTTTGTGATTAATCATTTTCAGTCAGCGATGGATATTTTCGAAATCCCGGCCATATTTCTTGTGATATAATCTGCTTCATCAGTTGGAATTTGCTACATCTTATCTTTGTCCATCCCGAAAGTTGCCTGATGGTGATTTGCTGACCGTACTAAGGATGTCATGGACAGCTATACACGAAAGGTCGTAAAGTCGCACCACTATCGCTAATTACCAATGCCGGAAATATACTAACTACGAATTCTCGCAGCGTACGAGTACAGGCAACGCAACGAGCAACACAAAATATTGCTTTTGTTGCTCGGAACAGGACAGAGTCCATGTCGTTCGTTTATTGGTCAGGCCCATCACGACCTCTGTTCATTTTTATGCCGGCATTGAAGTAAAGTAGGTAGGTGCTTCAGATGTCGTAGGTTATTGCAGCTTTTCAATACTGCACTCTATATTACGTTTGTAATATCAATCACCTACACATATAAAAATAAATTCTCAGACCAAGAATATGTACTTTCATTCAGGTATACCATATCTTCCTACATGCGCAAAGCTATAATATTCTTAATGTTGGAATACTGTATATTTGATCACATAGAGTAAATTCAAGTCAATATATTCAATTCAATCCTGGGAAAGTCTTGGAAGTGAGAACATTAAAATCCCAAATTGCGCATATCATAATCTTGCCATAAAAAAGAGAAAATCTAACCTAGAATAATACTATAGTGTTGACTGAAGCATTTCATGATCTTGGCGCAAATAGTTCAACTATATCATGTAATTTATTATTGGTATGAGCATTCGGTAATTTTGATGAGCTGTTATCAAAGCTACTGTTGGCTCCTTAGCTTCTAAAAGAAGAACCGAAAAGTATCAAAACTGTACCAATGAAACTTATTTCTTATATTTATCTCCGTCATATAGTATTTTTCCTTATTCAAGTTTGAAAGGTGTTGTACAGATAACCAGAATATAAAAAATATGTACTTATAATCAGGCCAAAAGATATACGACCACCATTCGTAATAGAACTTATTCACAACTCACATATCACTCATAGCACATCGACACCTGTACCCGTATGAGATCGTCACAACAGTCACAACCTCAACTTTTCAATAGCACATTCATCCTGCGAGGTGGTTGGTAAAAGTTGAATGCAATAGAAATACACGCATGCCGCTGAATTGGGGTTGACGAATATGGCGATGCCAAACAAGTTAATGAATTACTCGGAGGGAATCACAAGAATTCCTGTGAGGATAATGTCTCACGCGCAAAATCAGAATCTGTCACGGGCCCACATCATATTTTCCAAAATGGTATTCAAATCGGTGCAGCAGTTACTGACATAAACTGAATAACAATTGAATATTTTTTGAAATTTGTTGCAATTTTCGATTGCAGTAGCACCATGTACTCTCTCAGTTCAGATTTTTTTGAAAGCGAATGATATATTGCCAAACTCTGTTCCTCTAGTGGTAGTCCTAATTTTCTAATTTATTATTTGGAATGTCAAACTAGTCAAGTCATCCGACAATCAAAATTTAATATGAAAAACAAGTTTGGTGTATCCATAAGCCACACTGTTGTATGTAACTCATCCTTGTGACTCAAGGACCCACCTACGTATAGCAAGATTAGCTTGCGAAATTGATGTGCAGTAATTTGGTGTACACAGAACACACATTTGGCACTCAGCGTTCGGAACGCAGAAACGCGAATTACTCACCACGCCTCTAGCAAGGAGAAATTGAGGGTTTCGTTGACATGCAACCCGACAAAAATGTTAAATAGCTACATTTCCCGCGGCTCTCATCGAAGCGACAGTGATCGTGGATCTCGGCAACGTGAACGATGAGGTACTTAGTGAGGAACACGTGACAAAAACATAGAACACGCTTTAAACACGTATGTATGCATTTGCTCTTGTCGTTAATGTCCTCCTTTCGTCTTTAAGCTGAGACCCAGTGACAAGGTACAAGAAAACATTAATCTATTCTGTATTTGGAATGAAAGTAATCGTTGAAGAATGTCCTAGCATTGTGTTTTGGATATTTTGAACCTGTTGTTATTGAATATACAACAACGTCACACCTGTAGCATATCCTACTTCTCAGATCAGTAAAGCGGGAATGCGGAAACTCCCAAATCTTCTGTGTATAAAAATAGTTTAAGTTCTCTCCTTTCAAAGTACAGAATGAAAAACATATATTTCGAAATTATATTGAAGTTGACGAAATCATGTCATCAAATAACGTTCAATTTTATTGAAAAAAAATATACTTTATATAATTTTCTACTTCAGAAAGAGCTGCTGAGGCAGCAGAAACGTTAGTGAAGATATTTCGATGAATTGCATGGTTTCAGCTTGTGGCCAGTAGAAAATATCATGAACTAGGGAAGTAGTTTAGTTTGAATATTCGCAAAAGGAAGTATCATTACTTTCTTTCTAACATATAGATGAAAAGTTGTGTAATTATCACATGATGGAAGAGTTTCACTAAGTAAGAGCATCTACAATCAACATGATGAAGTATCTAAGTATAATCATCTGACTACTACTTATTACCACCCTTCTGAAACTATTGCTTAGTTTCAAGTACTTCTCACACAAGTACCCATACCCTGATATGAATAACTGCCTTCTAAAGTTACTCATTGTGGAGTACTCACGAGTACCTTACTGCTCAGCTCTGTCTGGAACTTCTGCGTTACTACCAATCTGCTTCTACGTATGAAAAATAGAAACGACCTAGAGACCCAAACAGCGGGAGTGAGTGGTTTGAGTGATCGATATCACAAAGGCAGGAGGGCAGAGAGAAAAGGTAGGATCGCACACACAAGTGCGTGACTTGGGCATCCAGAATATGCAGGTATGCCAGACCTGACGAAATTCGATTTCATATAATGGACGCGGCACGTCTTTTCCTTTTGTGCGAAGGGGGAAAGTAGGACGAATAGGATGCGACGCTTGGAAACTTCTGGAGCAATCAAGATGATTGAAAAGATATCCTTCTACAGTCAGGAGTTTTCGAGGTGAAACTATATTCGCCACATCGTCCTGCAGTCACAGTGACGAAGATATCCTACAAGAATTGGGAAAACTGGCTTCTAATAGAGTGACCAAACGTAAAGGTTTTGCACCAAAAAAATATATATTTGACTATAGTCAAAAATGATGAATTTTTTCGATTCAACACTATCATGTTCAAATACGATGAATAATAAAATAAGAGTATTGATTCCTTATTTCATACTTACAGCTTGAAGTAAGCACCCAAATTTGTTATAGATTTACCTGACAAAAAACCTCAACGTTCCATCGATTATGCAGATATCGCAAAATAAAAGATAGATGCCAAGTGGTATTTGATCCTGGAAACTCTATTCATGACTGGGAAATTGTCAGTTATATACAGTATCCAAGGAAACTCTTAGTTGGTTAGCCTAAACTACCTTTAAGCCACGATAATCCAGTATTGAAAATATTTTATTATACTGAACAACTGGAATTGGAAAAGTAACCTGGATATTAATGCTACAAGATCCTAACCAATTTGAACTCTTAGCGAAGATATAAATGTATAAAACCGGAAATACCTAAATATTTCCATGTAAAAGTTTCCGTAATGATTGCTAGGTAAATACCTTTGAAGGGTTTTCACTCGCCTTTATCATCGCATAGAGGAAAAGCGCACTTCGCTACTTGAAAACTTATTTGAATATGAAATGCGGAAATGGATGGATAGGGCAACGCATACAGTGGTGTAACTTGAGGATAGGTTTTAAATTCTTCTAAGGTATTTTTCACAAAACGAGTATGATAACATTGAAGAAGCAGCCTTCCGAAATACATTTTCAGTTAGACTGACACGCGGAAACTGGATCATTTTCTAATATAGATAATTGAGGACGTTACAGCAACAGCTGGTGCTTCTCATCTTATACTTACTGCATGCTACTTGAACCCACATTTAATTTGATAGACAGCTTTACTAACGTTTCGGCTTCGTCGGAAGAGCTTGAAACTTTATAAAAGAACAAATTCTATCCAAGAATGAACCATAGGGAAACTGGAACACTACATGTAGGTTTCCAGAACTCTGATTATATTTTTCCCTGAAGCGTTTTCAATCAAACTGGGTTAATTCAGCTCTGAAAAAAGAAACTGTTTTTGTGACGACGCTTCATCAAAGTTCTTTTTCAGGTTCTCTATCACATCATGTCACAACGACGATCAATTCAAACGATGTTCTGATGGATAGTGATATGCATTTCTGATGATGCATCATTGATATATTACTATATTTCTGTTACCTTTGTACCACCTGGTCCTTCAAGGAGAAACCCAATTGGAATATTGTTTTGTTATACCTATGCATATGCATAGGCCCATTCGTCAAATCTTTATGGTAAGGCCAAACCAAAGTTATATATGTTGATGGAAAGTTTTCTAATGTTGGTATTGACAAGTACTAGTATCTCCATTTTTATCTACAATGATGTAACTGTCAATAATTCAAAAATTTCCAGAGTATCTCAAAAATATATTTGATAAGGGACATAGCTTTCTTTTGCAGTAAAAAGATTTATAGATTATGCCAACTAAATCTCCAGATGTAAAATATTATGCTATCAGCATTCCATGGTTTGCTACGGATACTGGAAGGATCACAAATTAGCTTTCATCCGTGTCCTATGAAAATCAAAAACGCCACTGCTGCACATGTCGGCTTTGAAAGGGATAGTTTTTGATTTTCCAAGGAGCTTGTGAAAGTGCAAAGCTATTGGGAATTCCGGTTGAGGAGATATGAATGTTGCAAAAAACATCTTGTCCCGACAAGGGATAACGTAAGATATATAAATGTACATCTGAAGCTATGCAGATGTTGAAAGAATTCGAAAAATGTCTAACAAAACAGCTTATGGACGACGCGATGCTTCTGGATGTGAGATTCTGAAAAGGACTTGCAAATTTATTTACGTTCCGAACATTCATTCACCTGATTCAGCCTTTGATGTGAATCTCTTTCTTCATCTTCGTAGCTGCTTCCTTAATATGATAGCATATAACTTGTATGTATGAATAGGGGATTTTAAGTATGCTGGAATTGAAAATTATACATTTTAAGTCAAACAGATTTTGTTACAAAAACTAACTGCAACAATAATACGGATAATTTATCGAGTACTATCCTTATAATAATTTCATAGAGTGATGATTCCATTTCATATTCCCCATGAAATGAGATGTTCTATTCTTTACCATAAAACAGCCCCCTTTTCCACTAACTTAGTAACAACCTTCAAAAAGGACATAAAACACTTATAAAAACATTCCCCTCCTACCAAATTCTATTTCGTCTTTTGTTAACGTTTGTTTTAGTTTTTCCTGCAGCCGCGGAAGCCGCTCTATTATTGCTTTCCAAAGGCCGCTCTCCCCAAAGAAATATACGCTTTTCCGTTAGAACAGGAAAAGTGGTTTCACGTACTATTTCTGAAATCAATCGAAGAACAACTTTGAATAACCACGATTTACCGGGAGAACATAATCTTCCTGTGCTGTATGTCAACATCCTCTCATCTCTCTTTTTGGCCGGATATTTTCTTTGGGTCACCGAGTAAGTGGATTTTTGTTTCATTTTCCCCATTTTCACCTGGTAGGCCTTTGACACGTATACATGTAATGTACGTGCTCGGAGTACGGGAATAAGGGATGCGGATCTGAACAGACGGCTGTACAAAAGAATAACGTTCCTCTGCAAATTAATAGCCCAGATGTGTAGCGGAATAGTAGATCTCTCTTAGTGCAAGCAGCGCTGTATGTACACATATAATTTGTCACTGGGTCTTGAGTGTTATAGCATAAAGGATAAGATGTATTCCCTAATAATTTCTTTCAGTGGGCCATATCTTTCGTTAAAAGCAAAAAAACAAGATTTCGGAGTGAATAAACTGAATAATGGACACTCTCTCAACAGTGCTGGGAGGAGGACGAGACCTTGTTCTACTTCCTGGGCGAGTGTGCCGTATACAGCGGAGGTTGGAGTTGATGTTGTAGTCTATACTTATAATAACTGTTTATAAAACGTGTTTAGTCAGTTTCTTAAAGGACTGATGCTTTTGTTGATTTTCAGTAGCTCCATACCTGTACTCTCTTGCCTCTTCTTTGCAGTAATACGGAACTTTCCCAAGGGCTGCTTCCCCCTTCTTCTGCCCTTTTCCGGTCTATGATCTACGCGGTCGCTTTATTAGATTATAAATACAGAGGTGCTGGAACAGCGAAAAGGGCGCAGATTTGCCCTAGGCATTCCATCGCGATATGTATACAGAAAGGTTATGTATGAATCCATGAGGGCAACTCAGCTCTCATACTAATAAATCATATTTATAAGCGGTATTTCAAACTTGCATACTATAGAACATATTGCAATAAATATACAGTTCATGTAATTGCCTTAAGCCGAGATCATCAAAAAATATGGGGCACATATGGTTGGAGAGGAACAGATTTTAGTAACTATTGATAGCATTCGCTTGACCTGATGAGATTTGACTTATTCATGTTCAGGCCAAGTTGTTATCCCAATCTTATTGCTGGCTCTTTTCAGGTATCGGTAGAAGTTTTGGTTAATAGTTTCGGGAAGCAGCGGAATAATGTTCACAGTACAGTAGTTGCTGAAAATGCAAGTAACAATTCCGAAGAACAATATAATTGATAATGGTAATGTTTCACAATAACGTGTGGGAAAAATCGTTAGAATAAATATAATGTAGTTCAAAAGCACTTCTGCCACTGCTACTTTCTGCGATCATGGTATAAAGCGTGCAGTAGAAAGCAACTTTCACAACGCTTCAGGCGATTTACAACTTACTCCATTTGAAACTTACTAAAATATTAGACTATATATTAGCTTTGCCATACGATTTCTGCGAAACTTCTGTAAAGCACCAGAGGCATGCTCGGAGAAAAATGTCTAGAACCCTTTAATTTTTCTCTCCCCCAGGTTAGCAGTCTCGCTAAAGTAGAAAGTGTAAAGTTGTGGAACCTCTCAAAAAGTCTACCCTCTTTTGGTGAAGTTTGTTGGAAACTAATTTTGATAACAAGAATAAAAGTTGGAAAAGTAGAGGAACTACTTTGTGGCAAGTATACAGGCGATACAAGTCTTAAGAGGTATATATAAAAATTGTTATAAAGGTTAACATTCATTCGAAAGGGTCGCCCAAAATGGTGCTGCCCAATGGCATCTTCACGGGGTCAAGGTCGTAATAGTTTGGACTATGAATTAACCTTACCTGAGATAGGGATATACAACTGACAGTCAGACCGCCTGGTTATACTGACGAGTCTAGGCTTAAGACGAAACATCCTCGTCTATAGCAGGACATAGCAGGTTAGAAATTAGAGATAAAATCCAGTAGTTGCGGGATTCGAACCCACATCTCCAACTTTACATGCATTTCTCAGTGTTGGATCTTAATCCTTGCATTTTTGAGTCCATGCTAATAGTAGAGGATGGAGTATGAATTTGGAAGTCTATTTAAAAATTGACAGGAAATACGTGCCCCAAGGGTTCAGCATTTTCTTTGGGAGTGGATGGCGTGAATCCATTCTCTATCATCTTTGTTTTTGAGAAGTTTCTCTAGTATATACAGAATTGAGAAAATTAAAAATAGAAATATCTTAGGCAGAGACACGATTATGACATTTTTCAAATAGAAAGCAGATAACCAATGTAGTTGACAATAGATACATCGATCTCTGAGACGATAACACTCACTTCTTGTAACTGATATGTTATCTTACTGTCATCCTTATCCTAATATAAATTTTACCCTCCTGTATTTCTCACAAAAATTGCTCCAAGGGTAATATTACCTGAATGGACAGTTCTGTACTGGAGTATTTTTCCCCATTCGCGTGTTCAATCCTTAGGCCATTGTATAACTTTGTTATGAATGCGAATTAAATCAGTCCTGTAATTTATCGTTTCATTATTTTGAGCTTTTTGTTTCTAACTGGCTGCCGTTTATGTATATTCCGTTGGAATGTAAAGGAACTTCACATAGTGAGTAATGCCAGCACGGATTGCGGGATCTTGTGGAATTTTGGCTTCTTGCCCTTAAGGTGAATTTATTGTAGTTTACTTTGCTTACGTTGGAAGAGCCACCGGAAAATACGAGTATTTACATTGATAAAGGTTTTCGGGGTTGTTAATTCTATGGCATTCAAGGACACGTTGAACCTGTATTTCTGAAAGGTTCACGGCTTGCGCTAGTGACAAAGAAAGATTGTAAGGGTACAAACTTAAACAAGGAAGGTTGTCGACTATGAACTAGATAACTTGCTGTTGTTTGAAACTTGTAGACAAGGTGGATTTATCAAAAGTTTGATTTCGGACTTCCATTGTCTATAAAATTTTGAGATTCACGACGTTTCGATTCATGTGCTATCTTCAATCGTCTTCAGGTGAACTGGCGAACACGTTCCTTTCATGCCTATTTATACCCCGTCCGGTGACGTGTCGTTGTGCGCGGTCTGTTCTGATTGGTTCCCGATGCGCGGTATTCCGGTCTGCTGACGTGGCTGTTTGTCGGTCATTGTTTGTTGTCTGGTCCAGTCGTAGTCTATTTTAGTCCCTTTTTATATGCATATAAAATTAAGGCTCGAAAATCGCGACTACCCGGTTCCATTTTCACGTTAAAATTCGGCCAACACTTAGACACTTAGATGCATTCGAGACCGTGGCAAGGCAACTATTAAACGATTCAAATGCCGCCTTTGCGTGTAAGCACTCACAACTTTAGACAAAATAGCTGCGTGCTCAAACTTGTTTGAACTTGTATAGATTAGGAATATCTAAAGACTATCAGCGTGACTCACGGATCTATAGAAGAAAAGGAGAATCCACTGTATGGTGCAGCTACGCATTAAATTTTATATAATCGATAGAACATATATTATTGAGGAGATAGAACATGGTAATTGTTATTAGTGAAGGATGCCAGCAGTTATTGTGTAATCATTTCACTCCACGAAAAAATGATTTATTGTCAGCTGTTTTTTGAGTTCGTATATTGTAAATTCCTGGCTGCTGGATTTTCGACAGTGGGGTCATTCAAAGAATATATCATCTTGAATATGACTTTCGATGCGGTAGAAATTCAAAACCTCAGGGAGCGTGAATGCCGAATGATGCTGATAAAAATTTTGAAGAATGCTTTTTCATACAGTCGCAGCAAAATTGACGATATAAGCAGTATTTACGTTAACTGTAGGATACAGTTTTCTTCAATTTGTGACTTTAATTTCCCTATAACAGAGTAACTATTAATTATCCAACCAAAAAGTGAAATTATGACCAAATCTTTGGTTATTCGGTTGAAATCGACATTAATTCAATCCCTTCTTTCCTGGGGTAGGATTTTCGCCGGCCTTACCGACAGAATTGCGGTTCACCTAAAATTTCCGCGTTTCAGCGGCAACGAAATGTAAATTGGCCGTAGAATATTCCGTGTTCTGCTGGGGGTGCGATTTAGCCGCTTTCGGCACGTACCGTGCCGTATGATCCCTCAAACCAGCTACAACTCGGCTGAAGGTTATAATTATGCCCGACGTTACACTGCTCTGTTTCGTTAGCACTCTGATATTATGTGATGGATGATTATGGATTCATTGAAATGGCAGGATTAGGGGTAACGCGAGAATGACACGTTAAGTTGCTACTGCAGCCTAAGCCCCGCATCACACGTGAGTAGAGAACTTCACGATTTTGCGTTCCGTTGTAGTTGTCGTTATACTGCGCATGCACAGTACAGTGAAGACATGACGGGTCTTGTACCAGAATGGGTTCATGTATTCACAAAAACATAAGGAACAGATATCGTTATTCTTAACTCTCCCTCATCATTTTTGGGAGCAATCAAACGTTTATGGAATTATTTGTTTTTGCTCTAGCAATTTCAGTATTTTAGAATTTGAAGACAATTTAAAAGATACTATCCAACGTCCGTACAAATTGCATTTTTGTATGCTTGCAGAGTAGCGATTCCATGTTTAGGTCGTATACCAGGTGTTCCATTTAACTTGAGACAGCCATCAAAAACGGTGAGTTTTTAGATGAAAACGTTCAGATGAAAGTCCTTGAGTGCAATGAGAGAGAGTAAATGATGACATTGACAGGGATTTCAAGGTTTTTTCAAGGTCAACCATATTTTTTTTAATGGAAACATATATTTTTTATTGCAGAATCTGACTACGAGAAAAAACAAATATTTTTTGTTCACATTGTGCTTAATTATGTTCTATATAGACTCTCATTCAATATTTTAGAAATATGTAATTCGAAATTGTTTTTTCATTAAGCAGGCTTTCGGTGATTGACGGAGAAAACTCCAGTCGCTATTATAATCTGAAAATACACACATATATCTTCATACATTTCAGAAAGGAAAAATATTTAAATACTAGTATATTTGATAATAAAAAGAGAAGTTCTACACAGTTCTTTGCTAAGCTGGATAACAATATGTCAGATTCAATTTTCGCTATTCGTTCGGATTTCAGCCACACCTCTATCATCAATTCTTGAAGTTTTATGGATAGCGCTAACTTCGGTGCACTTTGAAACATATTGCTGTTTGTTCGAGCTTCCATGACCCATCTCACAAGAAGTTACTACTATCCTTTTTCCTCTATTATTTGTAAAACTGCCAAGTCTAATTCTCGCTTTCTTGACTTTACCACTCTCCGTTCATGTTACGGAAAATATAGCGTAGTCAATACAGATTTTCTCCATGGAAAAAATCGACGAGGTGGTAACTTTTGCGAATAGGCATGAAAATATACAAACAATAGTTCTCGAGGGCATATTTTATAAATTAAATGAAAAAAATCCAGTTTTTATTAAATATGATGTGAAGCATTTTTATTCAGAATATCAATTCTACCAAACAGATTCACCAGTAACCAGGACGTCATCACAACAATCAGAAGGGGTCAAACAGGAGAGGCGTAGGTAGCCACAGCAAGAGAATATTAATTCAACCATATCCATATACATGTTTTGATTTATTGCTTTCACTATACGATACTTCAGGAAGGAAAAGTCGTTCTGTGCAGTGGAAATTTCTGCAGTAGCTGCATCTAAACCGCAGCCACTATCTAGGAAAACTCGCAAAAAGGATTTGCAGGAAGAGACCACCACCAACAAAAAAATTGTGGAAGATGAATCTGACCAAACAGCTTATGACAGGACTAAAGCTGTGGAAAATGCTTCTGAGAAAAAATAAATATCTGATGCAAAACTTGACCTGAAAGTAAGTGAAGATATGCTAGCGATGTTTTGAAGCACATCAATGATTCTTCTGTTGTGGTAAATATGTCTTATATAGTATAAGATATATTTGTTGTTTCTATAGAGATGTAATCATCTCATTGTTCCTTTTCTGATTATTTTGTGTGAACAAATTGAATATATTCCAATTGTTTTTATTAAAGTCCTCAATGATATGGAAACTCTGACTGCTGTTGAAAGCCATGATGAAGAGAGTGACGTGGGTACCTTGATCCTCCCCGACCATTCATATGATTCAAGGAAAACGGAAAAGGACGCCTAACTATATCTATTGTTGGTAAAACTTTAAAATTTCATGTATTTGCATAAAGAAGAGAAATTTTTTGACACAACGTACAATGAATTGCGACTAAGAGCACTGAATCATAACAGAGAAAACTGTAAGAGAGACTTATCCACCGCCCCCAATGTCAAAATGACTGAAAACGTCTGTGAAATTGAAAGATGGATATGCTTTGAGGCGTTCTGGGCCTCGCCTGAAGTCGTATGGGATTTCAGGTTTTTGTTCTACTTCGAAGTTATTCGAGAAATGCATTTATTATTTAACGGCCGCCAGAGGAAGTCATAGGATCGATACACTGTTCTCTCTTCTTCTCGTTACCTGCTATAAATAATATAAAAATAAAATTGCCAAAACCTCGACTTATTTTCAATTTAATAGATTAATACAGATTGAAATGAAAAAAGTCCAGGAAAATTGTTGTTGCGTACAGGACTCGATTTCGAATATCCTTATTCACTGATGATGTGACTAAACGATCTGGTAGGCTCTAATTTACACCATCGGCTTTTTGAAACGTTCTCACTCCAACCGTGTGACCAGAAGGACATTGAAGCGACCACGTGATTTCATTGTGCGTTAGCGCGTGGCGCCACCTTGTGGGAAACTGGTCCAACAAGTGATTTGTATGCACACAGGAGAGGATGAGTTAGAGACATATATTGGTGTGAACTGTACTCTAACCCACGTTTATGGTATTTCGCGCTTACGCCGTAGCCGTTAAGCCAACGCACGACTCTATATATGATTGGAGTTCCGAATTTGTGTTTCACGTCTCAATTGATACTGGCTAATCGGCTCTTATTGTGGGTATCAATGTACATTTATATACCGATTAGGGGGTCTCTTCTAAAGCCTGTCCTGATTGGTGTAACCGGCATACCATTCGAGTTTGACATCTTTTGCATGTCAGAGGTGATGTCATATTCTGTTGTGATAACGTATCATCATCAAGGTTGAATATATTCGGTATTTTATTATCTGTACCTTCTGTATGGCTGGCTGGTTTGATTTCAATCAAAACAATGCTGTCACCGTAAAAAGAAAAAGAAAAAAAATAATGGAATATTTCATTGAAAACCTGAAGGGGTTAGGAGAATGTTAGACGTGCTATTTCAGACAGCGAATTTTGATAGTTGGTATTAATTTATTGAAGATTTATGAGATTTCAAAAATGCTTGTCCACAGGATCCAAAATAAATAATAAACTGATACAGTTGCGTAGGAAGTGCGGTGTCAACCCACTTGACGCATTTTTTGCTTTGGTTCACGATATTTTGAGTGATGCTACCATGCAAAAAAATATCGATTCGCTCCATTCATCTTGAAAAAGATTTGTACCATAGACGAAAAGCTCGTTACCTCGAAAAGTACGTCGATGTATTCGAAAATATGTCGTCAGCGGTATTATTCAAAACATCTTCCGATACGAGCCATTGTTCAGGCTCAACGTTAGGGATAAGCTTGATTTTCGTCTTCTTCAGATAAACGAGATTTATATCAGCATTATAAAAATCTCGCTTTACACGGCAGACTTGCTGATCTGAGAGAAAAAAGGAAAACGGAAATGCGTGGGATGATAAGAACGCTGGGGTTAGGGAGAGCTTTATGATAAAACGGGCTATGTGGGATATTTTTTATACTCTGGATGAAAGATGGATCAATGATTACAGTAGGTTTCGAAAAGCTTATTGTTAGTTAAATACGCAAATGGCTGTATCAATCATATGCATAATTGACACCTACACGGTTACTGGACGTCCTGAACCCCCATCGGACTTCTACCTAGTCAAACTGTAACCGTTTTGCGCCTAATATTCACCCCAAATCCCTAGCGCACACTTATCGGGGCGATCAACCCCCTTGCTTTTATTTCCGGCCGCCGCCAATAAGTAGAAGCAATAACACATTAGATCCGATCCCCAAAACGCAATATTTTGACAGGATCCTCCGTAAACACACTGCGCATCTGGATTACGTATGGACGTCACGTCACAGATCAGGGGATGGAAGGGGTGGGAAGTGGGAGAGCAGGAATCTGTGGAATTGGGAAGGTCTCCGCACCAGATTAGCTTTGTGCCCTTGCACAGTCACTTTTCATGCAAATTGTGATTTTATTTGCCGCGTATAGGCCAGGGAGGTATTGTGACTGGGGCACACAGCACAATTAAGCTTTGGCCAAGTATAGAAGACCAGCGTATATGTATATTTGTGACATTAGATAGCTGGATATCCATATAATATGAGGAAAGAAGGAAGAATAAGGTGGGTGAGGCAACACGATGTTCAACAAAAAAATCTTGAAACGACAAATTTTCGTTGGAGGCTGCTCACTTTCAAAGCACCAAACTAACGACTGCTGTTTAGTTTCGGCATCATAATGATATTAAAAGTATTTTTACATTCACACATTCACATTTTTCAAGCATAAAATTAGCTCAATAAACTCTTGTTGCTTTTTCTTCACTGGTCAACAAATGTGGCATCCATCTGGAACACCGCTTCCTTAGGCGAAGGTGATCATGAATGATTGTTCGGACTGGTGCCGATCCAATCCCCAGAGAAGCCTCAATCTCGTTGTAGGTTATATGTCGATCTGTTTTTACCATATTTTGCAGCAGCTTCTACAGTTTTCGGAGTAACAGCAGTGGGCGGTCCACTTGTGTAAGGTTCATCATCGACTGAGACCTGGCCCTTTTCAAACTCAGCAAACCAATTAAAAACTGTAGCCCTAGAAGGGGCAGAGTCCACAAAGCAACTCCCTAATCTTTCGTGACATTCCGCTAGTTTTAGTCTCTTGTTCTAGTCATACAAAATCATGGTTCGAAAATCGCGACTACCCGGTTCCATTTTCACGATAAAATTCCACTTACAACTTTAGACAAAATAGCTGCGTGCTCAATCTTGTTTAAACTTGTATAGATTAGGAATATTTGAAGACTTTCAGCGTGACCTGCGTAAAGTAATTCCGCACTCACAAAATTATTCATCACAGAAACATGAGCCTGCGTACATGACCTCCTTTGATAATCATGCGTATAACCGAAGTCCGCCTTCTCAGTGCGGATGCGCTAATTATCCTTGACTATCCCAATACAGAATCAGCCTCAATATACAGCATGCTACGAAGGCGGCTGCTTGGCAAGTGATTTAGATCAAAGCATGTGGGATCTTCAGAGGCTCGTTATTTGTCTTTTAGATGAGCCGTTGAAATCGATACACCGTGAAACTAAATGAGAGATTTTATGGTTCGAGTTGTTATTTTTAGGGGCAATACATCAGTGTTCTGGGAAAGAAACAGATAATACTGGGCCAGGCAAATAAGGAATTGAATGATTCAAATTTCATTGATACAATGGCAAACTTGATCGATTTCTGTATTTTAATCATCAGATTTTCAAGGTGTTTCAGTAGTTTCAATATTTTTTCATTGCATTTATTTATAGCTATTATTTTCTTCGTCATTTTATTTTCGTTCTAGTCCATGCCATCCAAAGCCTCCATAAAATGAAAGTCGTGGATCTGGAAACGTTCGAATTCTGCGAACTCAAATCCTGTTTATTTCCTCTCTAAGCAGGTAAACAGTTTAAGTAGTCAACTACTGCTGCTGCTGAAAATCCGCCTGACAAATTCAGTTAGCTCTCTGTCGTCGGATAGAGCCTTTGATTACTCGCCAGACAAAGTTTGCCAACGGCAAATACGAGAATGTAATTTTCTTAACTGTCTTAATTACTGTATTATTCAAATTGAAAAGAATCAGGGAGCGCTCAGCTTTTTTTGGGTGAATTAGGGAGTAATCTTGAGGGCATATAAAAGCTGTTCTTTGTTACCGTGCCTCTAGGTAAAAAAAGCGCGTACAGTTTCAAAGTAGAACTGGTTTCGGACGTGATTTTTTATATTGGCGACCATGGGAACAGAATCAACATAGTAGCCGATATTTTAGCAAGTAGAGAAACAACATATGTTTAGCTAATTCAATTCTCAAGATATTCAAAAAATTGGTCAACATCGCTAGCCTCAAGCCGGACTTGTTAGAGCGGCGTCATACAAAAAACTGTATCCACCAGAATCGTGACAGTTACAATGAATCATCCAGATAAAACCATCATTTGCATGTGTGGAGATGCATTCCGAAGCAGTCTCTGGAGCTTCTGGACTCAATAGAAACGAAGAATACGTCCAGCGTACGCACCTAAGATTATAAAGGACCGCAACAGTTTGGAACATCTACATGGCAAAAGTAGCCAATTCTAAGTTCTACATTCTACACCTAGAATACAACGAGTTCAACTTTACCTGGTCAATTTTTGAATTCGAACGAGGGTGTTGCAAAAGTGGAATCTCAGCGTTGTGGAAAAGAGCTGTAGGGTTACAATTTACAGCACTTTAAGGTCAATACCAATGGAAATTTATCTCCTGGGAGCGCTATTGTAGTGCGATAAGCATTCTGGCCTTTTTTAAGTAATATTAGAATAATGGATTGATTATCATAGCTACATGAAACAGTAAACTCGATTAACTTATTCGTTTATGTCTGTTAATAAATTATTTCATGGTATCAATTGGAATGGCAAATCAAACAATTACTTTAATGTCAAATATATTCCCGGCTATTTAATTTCTGATAATGTGGTGGCTCATGATTATTATTTGCTTTTAATTTTGTTGGAAATGTTATTTTTCGGCAAAAATTATACCTGATAATGAGCCTGTTATCGCATATATAATGTATGCGGAGTCTGATGAAAATTTGCAAATATTTGTCCAAAGAATTAAACGTAACATACCTGGATATTTCATTAAAATACCTTTCCTGCCCACATATTAAAATGTTCCATGCATGAGCTGAAATTATGAAAATGAATTTCGAATTGCATATTTCATAAGTCGCCAAAAACTAGCAGGTTCATGTGAGTATTTGCAGTATTCATCATATAACGGTGGGGTGATGGAACAAAGTGAGGCCGGTGTTTTGTTAAACAATAAAACTACGTTGATGTGAAGGGTGGAACCTTTCCTTTGCATTTTGCGCAATTACGTTCTTGTCAGTTTGCTATTTAACTGTACATACTCGTACAAGAATTAGCAATACATGATTCAATAAATGAATCCTCAGTATTATAGTTTTGAAAGTAGATCTTTACTGCACCTTGACATGTAATATTATATAATATTTTTTTAAACGAATCTTGAGTTTATTCATAAATTCCAAGTAAGAGTTAAAATGTCACCCAGCTAGTGTCGACTAGAATATAATAGAAGATAATCAAAGCTCCAAATAATGATACAGTCGTCCATGTGAGGTGTTAAACGCCTATGCCCAAGTTCCCCTACCGCCCGTTTCCCTGTGCTGTTCCCATTATCCTGTTGAATCCCGTCGCGATAGGCATAACGTTAAACACATCCACCGTTCGCAGAGCATTTAGCAAAGGTCCTTTTATCTTATCATCTTTTCAGACTCTGGAGTGTCGGCAGAGGCGCTGTGCACCGTGCGGGGATAGGATAGGATGGAAAGCTCATTTCATATCCCATTTACCTCCTTAAAATCCGTGAAATAAAAAAGGGGACGCCGACGGCGACTACGAGAACCGGCTGAATTTATGGGTTGTCAGTTTTTGCTTCCTTGGTGCAGCGACCCATCTTGATGTTGTCTGAATATATTGGATTAGCGTGACGACAAAACGCTGCTGAGTATCATCTTGTTGTTTTTGCATTAACCCCAAACCGCTCGCCAAGTCACATCAAAATGAACCACTCATACACTTTGTCACAGCTGTCGGTCATCTTGACAGAAATGCAAAGGGAGGGTCCTATTCTATTACGAGGAGTAGGGTTGTAAGGATTTGTTTTAATGCACATTTATGGTGGAATAATCCTTGAAGAGAAATGTCCGTCAATGTGGTTTGCACATCACCCAAAGAACATAGGACAGGTGTGTTTCTAGTAAGCTGTTCCGTACTGAGAAGGCCTCAGCCCAGAACAAGATCCTCACTACCTTTTGGGGGATACACAAATGATGTTCAGACAGATATTTATGCAGCTCTTGAGGCTTTGTCCACAATGATCAAAGGCTCATGTCTCGAGAACAGATTCCTGCGAAACTCTGCATCTCAATTTTTGGCACCAGGGTGATATTATTACTTAAAATAGTGACATCACTGGTGACTTTGAACAAGGATAAAGGGTCAAATATAACATTGACATCCCAATCTTAATTTTAAATATTATACATCGCCCTAAAACAAAAAACTGAACAATCTAGCAGCCGCAGGTTTCCACTTCTGTTTATAAACTAAACTAACACGTCTAGCAAAAGGAAACAAAGCTCCTGCCATTATTCTTCCGGGACAACCGCATCTTGCCTACTAAGGGTGAGAAAATAGAAAGACTCCACCAACAGTCGTTGTGCATAAATGTATCCTCGCTATCCAGCCCCAGCGGTGATAAAAACATCGGAATTTCAAGGTAGATGGTTTTACTGGGACTCATACATACATATGAGCAGACGTTAGAAGCGCTGCATGGCCCATTTAAATCCTGATGACGATAAATCTGGTGAGTAAATGGGATTCTTTGGTGCGCCATGTCGCTCTCACCTCTGCGGTGCGCTGATGCTATTACGCTTATTTGTTGGGCTAATTAGGAAAAGATGTGCGTTATGTTTTACATAAGATAATTGAGGGGATACTGAAGCTTGGAATGTCTGGCGATTACTGGTACAAATATAGGAAGATTATATGTACATGTTAGTGAGGCTGGAGGAGCAACAGTTAGGTATGTTTAATAGGTACAGTAATCAGGCTATTCTATGGAGGTGTTAGATAGAATCATCTGGTGAAATCATTTATTAGGTTTTTTGGAGCATGTTCTTACCGAGATTAATTATATTGAATTTAAATCGGTATTTCTCTCTCTCTCTCTCTCTCTCTCTCTCTCTCTCTCTCTTTATTGACGATGAATCACTTAAGAGGAGCCTTTTTCCTATGGGCTTATTCGAAGGAAGCCCCTTTTCAGTCCCCACCATTCAAATCATGGTCTATGAATGCGTCTGATTTTGAAATCAGTGGCATTCAGTCCATTAGATACAAAATTGATAAATGTAACGCAAAACAAAATTCATCACACATAGCATTCCTATCAATAGCAAGAACCATAAACCTCTAAATTTTCACTACCATCTGGATCAGTCAGTAGTGTTTTACATGGAGCTCTTCCTCTAATTCGAAGTGAGGTTAGAGCAAAACGTTATCGAGTACAGTAACTAAAATGTCGCCCAATCGCGATTTCGTTACATATGCAGATAGCTGAACTTACAACAAGAAATCAACCGAGTTCAAAACTTTCCCAAAAACTTTCTCTCGCCCGGTTTCCGGACAATCAATGCTTCCATGGCCGCTGATAGTAAATCTAAAAACTATATTTACCCGTTCGTTAAGAAAATGCTGGAAACAGCGCTGGCTCTATCTTCTGCGACGACGCTAATTCGATTTTAGTAGCAGGACTAGGGTAGATTCGATTAGGGGACGTGAGAGGAATCAGTAGTTTGTGTGTCTAGTCGTGCTAGAACGAAGACTGTTCTTCTGAATCTGGTGCTCGGAATACCTCAATACGCTGTCAGTCATATACTACGCTTCTATATTGTATGGAATACATTTTAAACATGTACAGAAAATGCATTACACTGCATAAGAAGTGTTTAAGTCAATGTCAGTACAGTTGGAATTGAAGTAGAGCTAGTTGCATTTTTAATCCGATAAATATGATGGAACATGGAATTCAATATTATTCCAATATTCCCTGATTTTTACTATGTGATCAATATCTCAAAAGGATTAGAAACGTATCTAATTTTCCATTAAATTATATGCAGTTTCAGCTATTGTGGTTGATATCACCTATTTAGTTCTTTCAAAAAGTATACATCGCAGATAATATTGATTGCCTCAGAAAACTTACAACATTAATTTATATGAAAATGTAATATAAATGACACTTTCATTACTATTCCAGAGCTTTTCACAGGAGTGCTCGAAATAAAGTATGAATATTTTAATACAAGGAATACAATCTCGAATAGAATATCAAAATAAAGTAGAACTTCAGTAACGTGTGAGATCTCGAATTTACATCATCGATAAGTGAATCTCATGCTTGTTGTCTCTCAAATTAATCGCATTGTCTTCTCATTTCTTATCCAGGAAACTGACTGGAGCCTTACTAATACTTAGAAATATGTTCTATTGAGAGCATTTCAATACACGCACTCGTAAACGACTCTTCAAAATTCAAAACTACAACCGTACCTCCTTTTTATATTCAGATCTCGACCTAATGAATTCCAGCTGGAATCCCAGCAGAATCCTGTGCCAAAGCAAAAAGCCATGCCAGGCGGCCGACCAAAGATTTTCCAATTTCACAGTTTCCTGCCCTTTGCGCACCCTTGGAGTACCCTATTCCTCCTGCTCTGCGCGTGATGTCCATATCTAATTCAGATGTCATTTACTTCCCACGTCAATAAGCCGGGAAGGTATATAATCGAAAAAATGAACAATTTTATATGGATTCGTTGCATGAAAAGATCATTTCTTTGGTCCTCTCTAATTCATGACGCCAGTTGAATTTTTTTATTTAATATTTGGGGTCATGATAAAGTAAGGAGTCATTCAACGGATAAAAAACTAGCACAAAGGAAATAAAAACATTGTTGCTATGTGAGAAAAAATAAAACTCTTAGGATCGTCCGATATTAACCCACCGAGTTATTGGCTGTGGGGTTATTTGAGATATTGGTGTTCCGAACACGACCATTGATGCTGGAGGCATTGAATAACTCTTAGTGAGCTAATTGTTACTGTAATTATACCAGAAATGGTAAGTAATGCTATATATGGGAAACTTTAGCGGAACGGTTGGTGTTAGTAAAACAGCAAAATGTCGACGTATCAAACAGTTCTCGTTAAACACTGTTGGATACAAGAAATCCTGCCGGTTGAAGCAGTCCAATATCTGATATATTGCCATATTCCACCAGTTGTATTCACTTGGATTCTACCAGATACTAGAAAGTTTTCCAGGAAGCCTGTCGTCGGATGGACGAAAGTCAGTAACATTGATTTTATTTGTGTACACCCTGGAAACTATTATACCCTTTCCGTCTCCCAGTTGTTGCTGCAGGGTGGAGGCTAAAGCATTATTTATATCTACATACTTTTCATCAGCTTATGGATGCAAAAAAATCTTGGTCCCAAACGGGATTTCAAACCCCATCTTAATAAAGATTTACACGAAAAGGACACAGCCATAAATCGTGCTGCATATGTCGGTAGCAGCTCGGGTGCGCAAGATGTGTACCCTCAAAACAGGTCCGTATTAGCCTACGGTCATACCTTGGACTTTACTGCATAAGATGAAGAACTGTTGTCAACTGAAACCAAACCAAACCGCGGAGAATAGAGACGGCGTTTTGAGAAGGAAAGGTTATTTAGTCAATGTTACCTATGAAGTTGATTGCCTTCATGTTATCAAATTGCATAATATAGAAGAAAGGTAAATCTTAAATCTGAATTAACATTGACATTAAATGAATATCTCTTTCCAGGATAACGTTGCAACTAAAAAAGCAGTTACAGGCGGGGATGAAAAATAAATTTTTACGGACATTCACTATGATTTACGAAATAAATATCGAGCCTTTTTTAACATAGCCTGTCTTATTGTCATCATTATATGCTTCTTGTTTAGGTAGTGCTGATGTGATAACCAGTGTAGTTCCTGAATGCAATGCATTGGGAGGATACATGATCAGATGATAAAAAATTTAGAGCAAATGAAGCAAGTCAATAACGCAAAATACAAAAGTAATCTACTCAGGAAGTAAAAACGTAAATACATTCATAGATCTAGTGTTAATAGTCGTTGGATCTGGAAGCCCGCCTATTGAACTGTATATTTAGCATATAGTGCCATCTACTGACGTCTGGCCATACCTTCAGCGATAGTTGCTTTTTGTTTTGAAGTGGAATATGTCTTGGTTTTCAACCGAACGTTATTAAAAGTTCTGTATGATACATGAATACGTAGAACGCGATGAAAAAGGTTTTATAAATTTGTCAGTACGACTCTGACATCTGCTGAACTTCCTGCTGAAATCCCCTCCTGCGACTTGGCAGCGAGATTGTCGAAAAAACCCCTGAAACTAAACTTATAACCCCACTTACCGGGTCCCTGTCGTCGCTTTCGTTGATTTTTATTTCGGCGTTACGATGCGATCGAAACTCCTTTTTTCGGGGAGTTTCAGGAGTTGCCTTTTTATTCGATGAGCCGTTTAGACTCCTGCTTTAGCGCGTTTTTACGCAATCGGATTTGAGGTTTTTACTGAAGGTACTTTACACTTCTCAAGACGGTCTGCTTTCGATAAGGCTTTGAACGCAGGGTAGAGTTTTGGAAAAATGCCTTTTAGGATGCATACATTTTATGGATGCTTGAAGTAGATGTTTTTTGGAATATCTTCGATATATTTGTTAGAATAACTGTACATTCTCTTGCATGTCTAATTATTCTATGGGCTCAAAGTTATAGTTACCCTAAGATTAATGAATGAGAATCAGTAAGAGTATTAAGATTATTATATATAACAATGTCGAATATGGAATATCTTAATTGAGACTGGGTTATTGTAACATTTTACTTCAAGGCGTCAATGTACATACGTTCATACTGACACAAAACGATTCTTATGAAATTTGCTCCAATTGGCATCAAATTGGTTTATAAATAATGGTTATCCTCAAATTTTGAGACAGTCCATTTTTTCAACTGACTTTAAAATCTAGTAAATATCAAATAGTTCAAAAATCTTACAGCCCTAGAAAACAACAAAATGTTAGAGGTTTCCAAAATTCATAATATTTCCAAATCATACTTCAATTAGAGCAACCCTAATCCGAATAATATATTCAGCAAACCACTACAGGTGGAATACAGAATCAACTTACTTGATTTTATTTGTTAGGACGCTAAATATTAGTTATATAATTCTTTATGATCCTTAATATGCAGTAATTTCTTTTGATAGTTGCTAAAAAAGGAACAGAATAAACTAACCTCCTTGAAGGAATAAGTTAAACACGCCATTAAATACCTTCGCTACAGCTTATGAAATAACGAAATGGTTTAACTTGTTTGGAACATTCGAAACTCCGTCAAAATTTAATATTTTAATTAGTCGAATGAATCGTAAAATGCTAAATCCCACAGAATACTGAAAGTCGTTTCTGTATATTGAAGGCAAACGTGGGAAGAATCATGTATGTCCCCGGAAATTACCAGAATTCCCAAAAAAAATATCACGACGAAGTTTAGGGATGTTGTCATATCTTATAACATCGAAATTTAGAAACTGTTTATCGAGATTGCGTGATTCAAAACCTCAACAGAGCGACAATATGTGTGCCGCATTGCTAAATATTTTGGAAGGCCAATCAAATCCTAATTAAGTTTAATCTAACCCGAAGGTTGTCATCAAAAACGTGGGATACCTATATAAAGTTTGTCTTAATGATAAATTGTTGAAAACTACAAAAAAAATTAACCATGCCCATAAATGATCAGCAACTGTAGACCTACACCTACTAAGGAAGTCGAGAGATTTTAAATTCTTATACTAGCAGTAGTAATGGTGAGACAAAGCCTGGAAAATAGGCCACATTTGGCCCTTTTTGCCGACCTGAAGGCCATCGCTAGAACTACTGCAGACATGGTAGTTCCTTAGTGTCGAACCTTACAGACGTTTCAATAAAGGTCATGATGTCCGCCTATTACGCTAAGTAGCACTCCTCCCTGGCAAACTCTGCTGTGCCGAACACCTCAGCTCCAAGGCTAGTGTATACGGTACACTCACCCAGGAAGTAGAACGGGGTTTCGTCCTCCTCCCAGCACTTCTGACAGATTGGGTCTTTGACCATTCCTATGAGTGTCAGGTGCCTATTCAATTTGCAGTGACCTGTGAGGATCCCTTAACAAGTGGAGTGAATCCCTCTTCCGGTTCAATAGCCATAGCTCCATACGTTTGTTAGGGCCTGCTATGAACCTCTTGGACTGCCTGCAGTCATCTTTCTCCAACGAAATTCTTATACTAACTATACCGCCACCTCTGTAGAAATTTTGAGAGTGAAGCAGCTTAACCCACCATGATATTGAAGCATATTCTTTTTTAATTGTATCAAAATCGATTAGTGAGGGAGTGAGAAAAATATTCAGACCGACATACAAACGATATAAATTAATAATAAGTTGTAACTAAATTTATAACAGCGACGCCCCTACTATAATTACATAATACCTTAATTAAAAGTAACTGTTTCTGGGTATTAATCTTATTAAAAATAACACTCCCAATCATGGCCATATCGAATTTATGACTGTAAATGGCGAGACTTTAATGCTTTTCTTCCTGCTGCCAACTTGTTCCTTTTTTCTTTTTTCTCGCTATGTAGTGAGTTAATAGCTGTCGTCGATTAAAATGCTAATGAGCCTTACAAAAAGTGTGTATCTTAATCATTGCGCTAATTAAAAACATCTTTCGTTTTGCTCACGATCGAGGCGAATATTATACGATAATTAAATGCTTTATGGGCAACATGATCGAGATGTGCTGTGAAGATGCTTAGCAAAATTGTGATCCAGACTTTTATTACAGCATTTTGCGCTGTGGGAAGATTGATCAGGTGAATAAGGATCATGAAACATATGATCAAAACGTACCTACCACACATTAATCTTAATTCTCTGTGCATCGAAATTTGTGCAGTATGTTTTTTCCCAAATATCAGAGAGGAATCACGCATCATACAAAAAAATGGGCGATTTTGAATTTACTTAGAGACTATAATGTTTCGGACTTGACCTATACGCTCGTCAGTGCAGCGCTGGCCTTGTTATATATATATATATCGTATTATGGGTATGAAAATTTTGTTTTTGACGAATACAGGAATTGGTCGGAAAATATTTGGAATGTATATTTTTATCATGGTTACAGTACAAGACTCGGACGTTAGCATTTAAAAATATCGGTTTCAAATGAGAAGTTACTAGTATATAGTTCACCACCACATCAAAAATTTACAGCTCGTTTTCAGTACGCTAAATTCGCTTTAATATTGTAGACGTCCCATCGCTCTTCCACCTGAAAAAAATGTTAAACAATTTATCGCTGCCCGTTTTTTCACCTTGATTCCTGCTTTTTTTAGAGCTCTGAATAAATGATTGACCATTATCATTTTTCCAGTAGAAATCATTCGAACGGTAATTGTTGTCAATAGTATCGAATGCTGCGAATTCTTTCAATTCTTCAAACATTGGATAAATGGCTGGAAAATGCATGAAAAATTCCACTGTTCGACGTGTATTATGCAAAGGATGCTACGAATTTTTATTTTCAGCATGGACCTTTATATTCGATGTACATTAATAACAGGAAAGCCAGTACTAAAACAATCACTGATCAAAGATTTTCGGTAAGTTAATCACAAATAAAACTCTTTTTCTTTCAGTGACGCGTTTCGATTTATATTTAAATCATCGACACTGAAAGAAAAGGTGTTTTATTTGTGAAACTGTGTTGAGTATACAATTATTTTACCTACATGATGAAAGAGCATTTACAATTTACACGAGTTAAAATAATGACAATATTTTAGACATATGTCTCAAAACACTTAATTTGTTATAATACAATTTTCTGTATACAAGTCATCTGCCAGTTGGACAATCCACATAAAATTGGGGTCAAGTAGCCAGACTTCGTAGTTCTCAAACCAAAGTATTAATTCAGAAATAAAAATTTGGATTGGACTTTGTAACTATAGATATTTTAGATGAATTAGTTAAAAAAAATAGAATAATGGTCAACTTGAAAGAGCTTGAAGCTTCAACATTGTTGCGTTTAAAAACATTTCCATCACTTTCCCAAAACATATTTTAAGTTCATCAGCAGTCCTAAAATCTGACCAAATCCCCAATAAAATGACCTCATTGCAGGTAAGACAAAGAGTCAACCTACTTTACGAGACTCTTTAAAGCGTATAATAACACTTTCGCAATAATGTTTTATCCTTATTCGATTTAAATGCAGTAATTTCTGGTAGCAGTTGCTAAAACGGAAGCGAAACAAATCATTCCGCTTGAGAAAGAAAAAGCGATCACAGTAATTTTCATCCCTCATGCATGCAAATAAAAAGAAAGTGCTAGCACATAAACAATGTGATATTTCATTAATAATAATAACTCCAAATAACAACAAAATATTAATAGATATTGAAAGATTTCTGGAATAAAAATGAAATAATTATTTCCTTAGATACTGACGCATGAACGGCAACATTGAAAAAAAAAGATTACCTGACATCCCTGCTTGGTGAAGATTCATTGCTTCCTGATGCCATATCGATTCTCCTAAGTTGCTCCGTAAACTAATTTGCAAGAATTAATTAAAACAACAGTTCTTGCATCTCAAGACTCCACCTTGCACTCAAAAACTTGAACAGAACACACAATTTTTTCGAGAATATAACGCTTCCTCAGTGTAAGTCTTTCAGTTCAGGAAAACGTCTTTTACACCATTCATTTAAAGTCTTAGTGACAATGAGATGATGATGATGATACAGAGAAACACGCCAAATGATCTACAATACTTTCAACAGTCAACAAAATGAATAAAGGAGGACAAAACAACAACCTAAACTCAACAGTTCTGTCACATTGTCACTTAAAAAACAAGAGAATTTGTTTCAGATTATTCTTTGGTGCACGTGCATACGGTTTCTTTGATGAAGACAAACACATAGCATCTAAAAGAACAAAAATAATTTTGGAGTAGAAAAAAATATTATTATAAGCAGAAAGAAAGGGAAAGTCTTAATTTGTTTAATACTCTGCCGATCTCAGGATAAATCATATTTGGAGACAATACCCTCAAAGATTATAGATACGCTTACTTCCCTAAACTCTTTTATACGTATGATTGAAGTATGCCAGTCTAACAGTCAATAATTAACAGAATAACTGTGTGCCTGGCAAGTGGAACAACAATCAAGTACATTGATTTTAATGATTTGTCGGTTTATATTTTTTTGATAAGATTGCTAACTTAAATATTCCACATAGCATAACCCACCCAAAATTCAGTGTAAGTCAGTTTTCTGGATTTTCTGTTCGTTATTGCAATAGAAGTCGTACTGGGGTTTGAGATATTCCAAGAGTACATTGAAATTACAAAATTTACTCAAAGGTATAACGATTATAAAAATATATTTTTACAAATGCTTCATGATGAGCTCATATTCAGTCGATACACTGCGAGACACTTATTATGGTGGACAGACTGAACATCCCAATTAAATATTCTGACAACTGAAATTTTCAGGTGAAAACTTGCAACTATTCATTCAACTTTTACCGTGAATAAAGTAAGAATTTATAATATTTGATAATTATTTTAATAGCAGTTTTCTATCTATGGATTATGGAATTGAAACGCGTCACAAAGAATGAGATTCATTTGTGAAACCTTTCATCTAAATTAAATATTGACATCTCAATGATGGAAGAGTTCCACCAAGTAAGAGCATCTAAAATCCACATGAAAAAGTTTGTAGAGCGGGAAAAAAATTACTCCACAAAGTTACACAATTTGACATTACCGCTAATAAACCCTCGCATGATTGATAAAAAAATCACATAAATCACAAATACACTAGTGGTGGAAGTTGCGGTGTGCGAGGTCGCGTGTCATGCGGCGTCGACGTCGGCGACGGCGGCGCCGCTGCGGATGCGTCGCGACGGAGGATCGACGCGCAACTGGCGGCCAATGTCGGCGGCGTCGTCGGCCGCGCTCTTATCCCGGCAGGCGTCCGCGAAGAGATGCGCCGTCCGGACGGCGAAAGGGAAGCACCTGTCACTTTCCGTGAATGTCATTGTCGTCTCGGCCTAGAGACAACGTCAGTGCGGTTTCTTTTACAGGCATCCACAAAAACGGTGCCCTGAGGGCTGACAACTTAAAGCAGCAGTCGCGTCAAAGAATGTTGAAAAGTTACGAATTCTGTGCTGCTACATGAAACTAAGACCTTCTCTAAAGGCCGATACCATGAATCGACTTGGAGCGTTCGAGATATGGTTGCATATCACAATGCTCCAAATACCCTGAATTCATACTTATAGCGGCAACGAGTACGATGGTCACGCTGAAAGTGTTTAGATGTTACACTATACAAGTTTAAACAAGTTTTAGCACGCAGCTATTTTGTCGAAGTGTTGGCCGAATTTTAATGTGAAACTTGAACCGGGTAGTCGCGATTTCCGAGCCATGATTTTGTATGATTATAAAAAGGGACTAAAACAAGCGTAATGTCATGAAAGTTTAGTGAGCTGCTTTGGGGACTCCGCCCCTTGTAGGGCTACAGTTTTTAATTGGTTTGCTGAGTTTAAAAGGGGCCGGGTCTCACTCGATGATGAACCTCGCACAGGTCGATCGCCCACTGCTGTTACTCCGGAAACTGTAGAAGCTGTGCAAAATATGGTAAAATAATATAACCTACACCGAGAGTAAGGCTTCTCTGGGGATTGGATCGGCAGCGGTCCGGACAATCATTCCTGATCACCTTCGCCTAAGGAAGCGGTGTTCCAGATGGGTGTCACATTTGTTGACCAGTGAGCAGAATGCATAAGTTGATTGGGCTAAGTTTATGTTTGAAAAATTTGTTAATGGGGACAGTAAAAACACTTTTATTATCATAACCGGAAACGAAACATAGTTATATCATTGTGATCCCGAAACTAAACAGCAGTCATTCGTTTGGTGCTTTGAAAGTGAGCAGCCTCCAACGAAAATTCGTTGTTCCAAGAGTGTTGGAAAGAAAATGTTTGCATCATTTTTTTTCTAAAAGTGGATCACAAGAGTGTCGTTCTTGAATCATTGAAACTATTAAGATAAGGAAGGTATCATATCTTCTAAGAGGCCGATACATGATTCTCATAATAACAAGTAAAACCGAGGGCTGCAGAGGCATTGGAAGGAAGGTGTGGCTAAAAGACATTTGTGATTTGACGGTGTTGATATGAAAAGACATACACTCAAAACCAAACTTTAATATATTTAACATTGACATCCTCTCTTGGGAACCTTGACTAGTAGAATTTCTCTGCTACCAGTAGAACACAACGGCCTATAATTCTTGCAAATTTTCCCTCCTTCGTGCTTTCGATGGTGGTGTTGCAATTGATTGAGTGCGTCGTACTGAGACTGAGTTATCTCGATTGGGTCTTTGAACACTATCCATTCCACACACTCTATACAAGGAGGGCGAGCCAGGGAACCATGGTACCGGAAATAATGGCTGCTCTGAGGTATCAGCTTCTTAAAATCAACTGGTTTGTCCAACGTAAATGACTTGCCCTTGAATTCGCAGTGTTTCAATCCTGCCAATATTTCAGCCAATTCAGGTTGTTCTTTGGTGCCAACTTTCAAGAAGACAGCTAGCACGCAAACACCATCGTCGTGGTCCATTGCTGCGGATAGTTTCTTGTACCTATTACTTATATGCGAAAAGTGAAGTTCTGCATCGTACTTTTTTCCATCCACAGCGTGTTCTGATCCGTTTCCCAATTCGCTACTATCGCCCCAGTGGCAATGGATATGATCCAGTGTGTAATGAGATTTCAAGGGTCCACCTAGTTGAAATACATTTCATGAGTTACAAATACTTGTTACGTGTTTCGGCGCCAGCCTCGAACGATACCGCAGCGTGTATGCTCTTTCTGGCTAGATTGCAGCAAAAAAAGTTTCCTTACATACACAGATACACACCTTTGGCACAACGCTCTTGTTTTTTTCATACCTTGCTTGTCTAATTAGCTTATTCGCTACCATCGTTGTCATACGTCAGGCAAGAAAAATAGATAATCTCTTTGTCGAAATTTTACAGCTTGATGTACCAGCCTAGTTTCTGTAAAGTTGGCAAGCTTGTCTCTGTCTTACTCACGTTGAGCTTACCGTTTAAATATCATATTTGTTTTGTGAATGGCGCGTCCTAAAGCTACAATGAAAATATTGAACGCGTCAAACTTATGCTATCTCTCGAAACGGTCTGAAAGGCGTGTTTTTCATCATTTAGCTTGGGAATAATCATAAAAATTTATCAAATAAATATTTTCATGGAAAATTTATACAAATAGAAAATTTTATTTCTTTGTTTCAGGGTGTGCAAGAGAATTTCCAATGCTTTCGTAAAAGTATCAAAGAAAACGAATAGCAAGTGCTACCTTAAGACCAGGACCCTTTGAGAGAAAATAGCAACAATAGGTGCAAAATAAGTCGAAGGCATGTCAGCCTTTTTATGTATGTTTTGCAGAATATTGTTGGAAGCATCAGTTATAACCAGATAGAAGATACTCTCCAGGGCATCAAAACAAGCTGTATTTCATTAGTCAATTTTTTAGCTTGATTGAAAACTAATTAACTACAACCCAGTTTTTTCAATTTGCATGCGTACCCATTACAAATAGCAATGCGAAAATAATGTAACGTTGTTTACTAACCGTACTAACCCCACATTTGTAAATCTTCAGACTTTCCTTCCAGACATAACTTCCAGGAATACCCCACATTTACGACCATTTGATTGAGATTGCTAGGATTGTATCTAACCTCAAGCTCCTTCAGAATAACCTGTTTGGCGCTGCCAGATGGAATGTCTATAGGGCTCTGGCGCTTGCCTTTGGAAGCAGGATATTTATTTGTCCATGTATCAGGTCCTTTTTCCCAGTAATCCCAGTAGGACATTCCAGATTTGTCTAATACACTCTTACAGATTTTGATTCAAAATAGGCCATCGCGTAATGACAGTGACGTAATGACGTAGAATCTGTCATTTTTGGACCACAGAAAAAAGTGACATATCGAATAGCAATTACGATTTCGAAAGTGTAAGTTAACGGATTTAAGGATAATTATCGTTGGACTTGGAGATAAGTCTAACTAATACAGTGTGACAGTTACATTTTTATATTGAATCAATGTTCGGTGATTGCTGGAGTGAAATCAATGAATGAAAGGAGTTCATAGCGTTCAAAATGAGTAAGACATAACTGTTTCCTAATATCTCGGATAACTTTCTTTCATTTTGAGGTTATAATTTCTAATCACGGTATTTTTTCATTTTTCTTGAGTATGCGCTGGCTTCGAATGAATAAGGTATAATTTTCAGACCTTAAATAACGATCAGATCCAGTGCAACACAAAAAGTGCATTTGCATCTCAGCGAAGATTTTTCCAGTAGACTTCATTTCCTTTTACCGCCGTAATACTCGACAATTACAGCCTTCCACTTCCCTATACAGTTCTCGGTACTTAAATCCGTGCTAAAATTTAAATCACACCTCCCTTTCCTGCCCTTCCTTCCTCCCTGCATTCCTCTCAGATCTTTAAGCCTCCCGTCTTGAGACAATGGATACTAAATGCCTGATCGTCTATTCGAGCAAAGGTAGTAAAATCCTCAAGTCGTCCGAGTAAATTCTGGTGAATTAGCAGGCCATGAGAGGCTGAACAGTGCCGGTTCTAAGGCGTATGTTGGGGGAACAGAAATGGAACATATCTGCACTGGTTATTATTTGGCCACCCTCTGTATTTAAAATGATAAAATATCTTCATTTTGTCGAATAGATGCTGTATCATTGCCATGTCACTGAATCAATTTGATCGACAATCGAATGCAATATTGACTCAAAGCCATTTTGCATAAGCTGTACCTGTTCTTCCCATCAAAAGGCACAACAAACATACAGAGATATATTTTTTCCCTTCTAGCGGATTAGATGGTTAGGTAAATTCCTCCACATTTTAATTCTATGCTCTCCACTATGCATCAGACCTGCTATAGACATGGGTGTTTCGTCTTTAGCCTAGGCTCGTCAGTATAGTATGACGGTCTAACTGTAGAAAGCAATCGGGTGGTTATACGTAACCCAGTGGGTCAAGGGTATGATAAGCAGCATCAACTCATCTCCAAGTGTCGCCTCCTATATGAATGAGCCGAGATACCGGTACATCGTAAATAGTGTTTGCGAAGAACAATGGATGTCGCTGTAAATCAGTTCACCCTTGTCGAAAGATGTCGTGAGGGACATCTATTGCCGCTTCAAGGCGGTCCAGGTCTTAGCACCTTTGACTTCGTGAGTTGTCAATGGGTGTCCCTATAGAGACACTTGGAGATGAGTTGATGTTACCTTAACATATTTTGCCTACGTACTGTTGTGGTACCATGATTGAGTAAACGCGATTGGAGGTTAGATTGACAAACAACTGGCGCTGTGTCTCCAGATGAGAATATAGCGTGCAGTTTGGAAGGCAAATTAAAAACCGTTTCACCGAAGAGTTCCGCTCCAAAGTCGGTCAGGTCGATTCGGCAATATGTCAATGTATGTATGTATGTGAGTGGCTATCTGATTAGCAGGAAATATATCGGCTTAATCCATGTTGTCAGGTATTTGTATCCATATTTCCAACTCTAACTAGAGTTTGAGAATATTTCAAAACAATTTTAGCTCCCCAAAAGCTTAGTAACTAACAAATTCCATCACAATCGGTACAGCAGATATTGCGATTACGTGGTGGAACCACGAACAGATCGACAAACAGACAGGACGAACGAATCGGCGGATATGAATGGCATGAATTTAATGATAAATAAAGCGTTTGAAAAAAGAATTATTTCGAATCCGAAAATTTTCGCGATTTAATTTTACCAATATATGCAAACGTCTCTGGATACACCTAAAAAGAGATTAGTAGATTGAAATGCCCAAATAGTCAATTTTTATTCTATTTTTTGGCAATAAATCAACGCACCGACCTAAAACATATACCGATTACTATCACTCCAGATCTCATAAATTGCACTAAATCAGTACAGCGGTTACTGGAAGCATGCGTTGTCAAAGAAACTACTAACCCTGATATACAGACCGACGGAAACGAGTAACTTTTGTGATGGAAAAACCATCTAAAAGCCGTTTCTCAATTCAACAAATGATATAATCATAATATCAATGTTCGTTGCTTATAAGTCGAATAAAAATACTGACACACCCTTAGTCTCAATATTACAATTTTTCGACTGTTTTGACAGATGGATGATCATGTAGATTGTAGATGCTCTTACTTGGTGACACACTTCCATTAAGCAGATGGATGATGGTTGTTGATTGTCCGCGTTAGATATACAAGCAATAGTTTGAACACTTTTGCAAATGTATGTTTTTCTTCCTCCCGTGAAATCCGACTCTGTTTCAGTAAATGTTTAGATATAGTCCTGAACCGGAGTCTCTTTAGCCGTCTTTTATTCGTAGCGTCGTTATTTTAACATCCTGTCGTTTAGTGTGCCAATTTGCTAGGGTAACTTCATTCGAACTCCTCGAGCTACGATGTGCCTTCATTACAGCGGTAGATCACGCTATCCCAAATTCTGTTAACAGTAGGAAGGCAGCAGGTTTCTAACCAAAACATATTTCACTTGGAAACGTCGAATAGCATGCAAGCATCATGTCAATGCTTGTGTGGATACCAAGAACTTTAAAACAATAGGTTTAACGTCCTTGGTGGATACAAAGTATTTTTGACTTACAACAACATACAAAGTCACGCACCTTCCGCTTGCCAGAAAGACTCTCTTACCAATTGAGCTATGCAGGTACGTCCGTCGATCAGTCCAAATATTGCAAGCTAGAGGAAGAATGTCAGTGTTTATAAAACGGTGAAGATTTCTGAACAAATAAACAGTGTCACTAAAAATTTTTAATTTTTGTGTACTTGGATTGAGGCTAACGAAGCAGCCGAGACGTTCAGAAAGTGACTTATTCAATCAACTATTGCTTTATTTAACAACCAGCTCAGGTATAAGATTCTCATACCCATTTCGCCGTCATTAATTAACGCTTCAGGCATAGTTGTTGAAAACCCGAAAACTCCTGTAAACTAATAGTACGTCAAATGCATATACTTCCACCATCCAAAACTTTTTCAAAATGTAGCTCTTCGCACCCAAAAAAATAATAATGTGGAAGCCGCATCCGGCGAAATATATTAACGAACTTTTTAAACAAACGGTAATTGAACTAGGTGGGATCTGAGTTCCCGCCTCTGTGACCATTAAAAATAACGATTTTCACGTTGATTCCCGTTCGCGTTTTCATCCCGAAAAAACTCACGTTCTCCGGTGCTTTAAGTTTCAATGGAGTCGCAATTAAATATTGTTGCGAAAGGTTGCACCATCGACGGGCAGGTAATCCTCACTAGTGCAGGTGCTTATCTCACAGATCGATCTAGTAAGGTCATACAGTTATTTGGAGTCTCCTAAGTCGTTGCTTCTGAATACGAAGGTCACGCTACAAGCTTTTAGATACAGAAAAACTACAAGGGTTTTAAAAAAAACTTTATTCTGTTTTTTCAACATATTCTCCCCCTACGTAAATACATTTACGCATTCGGTAAAACCACTTGTCAAATTCTTATGACCAACGTTCTTTTGAAAGGTTGCTAACTTCCTCCGCAAATGCAGCGATTGCCTCTTCATCGGTGAAAAAATTGCGACCTTGTAACTTTTCTTTGATCTGAGGGAATAAGAAGTCGCACGGAACTAGGTCTGGAGAATAAGGTGAATGAGGCAACAGTTTGACACCCTGTTCAGCAAAAAACTCGATTGTTCTAGCAGCGCTGTGGGCGGGTGCTTTGTCATGGTGCCATTGAATACCCTGCAGACCAGTCTTTGGATGGCTCTTGCATAGTTCTTGAAAGACTACAGGAACACATTTGGATATATACCATTCAGAAGTAACTGTCCTTTGATTTTCCAAGGCTACCGATGTGATGTATACACTTTTAGAAAAAAAAGATGCGACCATGTCCTCAGTCTTGGAACGACGAATTTTCGTTGGAGGCTGCTCACTTTCAAAGCACCAAACTAATGACTGCTGTTTAGTTTCGGGATCATAATGATATATCCATGTTTCGTCTCCGGCTACGATATTAAAAGTGTTTTTACTGTGCCCCTTATGAAATTTTTCTAGCATAAACTTAGCCCAATCAACTCTTGTCGCGTTTTGCTTACTGAATGATTGTTCGGACCACTGTTCCCTAAAGTTTCGATTTTTAACGTCTCGCTCTTCCAAAAAGGCGGGGGTTGTAAAGCGTGGCTAAAAACATACACGCGGGATGAGCTTATGCTTCTATTTTATTTCAACTAAACGACTCTTATCTTTCAGATTTGAATATAATCACTGAATTTATGTCATTTGGATAGCAATTTATATTAATATACACTACTTAGTACGACCGTTTAGATTGGCGTGCATTTTTGTAGATACTATATAACCTTTCTTGACAGTCATATAAATGGTTCAACAGAAACTGTCGCTATTCATTTTGTTACTATCAAGGCTTTTAATCAACTATGTTGCACAGCTGTATTGAACAAAAAAACTAGTCTACTTTTTAAATACATCTCATGCTTTTACTGCTAATTGAATCCATATGTCACAATAAATAAATTTACAAATTCCTTCATCACCTTGGCACGTTATCCAAAGTACAAAAGATGAAAACACTATTTTACTAAAATTCAATAAATTATTGGAGTAATGAAATTCCATGTAATTTTTGCTACTACTTTAAGATGACTTCATATGTTTACATGTGTGTGATTTGGATGGAATTTCAGTCGGAATTCGATGACATTCTAAGCAAACGCATTGTGGCAGATAACAAAGCAGAAAAAGGTATTGCTACATGCTGTAAAAAACATGAATGTGTATGAAGTACTGAGTCGAAACACTTGACTCCATATTTATGCCATGAACTCACACTGAATGTCGTTTCTTTGATATCAAGCAGCTCAGAAAACAAGATTTTACTATTCCTGATATGCTATGGAGAAGGCTGAATAAAATATGTTTTATTAGGCAATTACCTTCATAGCAGATCCCATGTATACCTGCGGCGCATCGCATTCTAGCTTTTCCAGGCAGACCTGCGTTACTGTGGTCGTATTCCGTAATTAGATATCCCTCTAATTGCTCCCCTATAATTAGAAAAGTCGACAAGAGGCTAAATTTTAATGAAGGTGTCCTTTCGTGACCCGCCATCCGACAATGCTGGGCAGTGAACGTTGATCTGCCTGCACTACAGCCTTTTAGTCATTATAGCCTCGAACTGCTATCAACTTCAAAAAAAGGTAGAAATGCCGATCAACGACGTGGATCAGAGTGTGAGAAGTAAAATATAAAGAAGCAATTAGGTATATTTCGTTTAAAAATTGTAGACATCAACACGCATCTCCTAACGTCGCGCACGGTGGCATTGCCCATTGCCAATTTTCGCTGCTTCTGTTGTACATTTAATCTTACAAAATACAGGGAAGCGTTTAAAGAAGTGATTGCCAACGATCGTTAAACACGGCAGCATCATTAGAAGAAGAAGCCGACATCAAAAGACAGCTGTCGTTTATGCATTTAGAAAAATATGTTATACATACATGCATCAAATCCAGCTTGGAGAAACACTGGCGATAGAAAGAATATTCGCTTTCCTTGAACAGACGTTGCCGGAAGCTGTGTAACTAACTCCGTACAGTCGATAACAAATATTTAAGTGCCCGGAAGGTGCCTTAAACCGCTTCGCCAAGACCAGGGAGGTTTTCCTTGAAAGCAGCAACAACCCCGTCGGAAGCCAGGTACCAACGATACAGCCCTGCAGGGGTGATAATGATGCTATCACGACTTCGTTCATTTACAAGACTTGTTTAAATCCGCTGTTATCTGAGCGATAAAAAGACGTTGCATAGCGGCAGCTTGGGGAACGACTTCGGATGACTTCTTTTGGTAAGCCCAAGGTTTGGATAAAGATATATGTTTACTTTGATGGTGGATCTACCATCATAACTATTTAGGTACAATGTGTACAATGCTGTCTGTGTAGCAGCATCATAATGGTGCAATTGAAGTTGGAGATTTTGCCAAGTACCTAGCTGTTAATTACCTTCAAATTTTTATTTTTAAGTAATAGCCACTTTTTACAGCGCTATTTACCGATTAAGGAGGTAAATATCATAGGTTGCTCTTAGGCTATGAAATAAGTGACAATTGATGTATCAAGCCGTCTGTGCCGAACTGTCAAATTGACACTGCAAACAATGATCAAAACCTTAGCATTGCTTAGCCTCTGAATTATTTGAGAATAAATTCCCATCTAACGTAGCTTGTATATTATTCTTTATCTTTTGACGAGTCTTTTTTGTCTATATTTTTCAATAGGATGACATTTTTCATAGAAAGCGTCGTATGGACTGAGAAGTGTTTGTGAAATATCAATATCAACATAGTTTCTAAGACATCACATGCAGCAGGATCCATTTTCTGCTTTGAAGACAACAAATAAAAAAGATGATACAAAAACCCAGCACACACATACAAAATAGAACTTGTTTGTAGCAAATTATGTATTGACGATCTTATTGTTCTATCAAGTTTAGAGTAAAAAATACAAAAGTTATGCAAACGAAGAGAGAAACACGGAAATCTGAGCTTAGTGGAGATGTTTGGAAACAATACACAGAGTAAAATGGGAGCAAGTTCCTAAATCAAACAAAGAAGATAAAAATAATAAATTTAAGAGGAAAGAACCAACTTTGAATCATTATTATCGTTTCTTCGTAGACCATGACATTTTATGGTTAAGTATGCTCTAAAGTAAGGTCTAGGTAATGTTACCCAGACCTACAGATGTAGCCTATAATTTTCGATAGATTGTTCATTTCTTATATATGATTATTTCAGAAAGATACAGGGCTGTGTCAAAGTAATCATATAAGAAATATAATAAATATTACTCAATAACGATTAGTAACTCGATAGCAATGAAATTCATTTCTACTGCGTATTTGTCTTTAATCTCTATCTACATAACTCGAACGGTGAAATGGTGACATTGCCCTCTAAACCCCCCGTCCACATTTAAATAGCGCGGGTCGAGTTGATCACGTTTCCGGGCAATCCGCAATCTCTAACTTTTGCTTAACGGCCCTTCAGAGCTGCCTACTCCTCTAGTACGGGCCCCCCAGCTCCGGCCCTCCCAACCACTCGCATTCTAATTATTTCCGAGAATATTTCCATTTTGATTGCGGTCTCGCCACAGGACGACGAACAAGTCACGGAGTTTCGGTCAATTTTCAGTTATTGAGGCTCACGAAGTGGGGAGATTTGGGAAGGATGATTATGTGAACAATCGAGGAACATGAGGTTAAAAGTTACGTGAGGTTCATAGTGACAAGCTTGCAAAAATGTCAGATAGATAGGTGGCCAAAGTCAACTGGAATAAGTGATCCGTGAGGCGATCACTAATAATAATTTTACTGTCAGTTGTTATGATTCGCATCATTTATATGACAGGAGAAGAAACCAACCACAGTTGCATATTCAGGTAAAAAAGCTAGCTATATGTATGAGTGGAGCAAAGGTAGATCGAAAAATGCTTTTGGTATGATCTAAAACACGACATTGTGAGATTGACAGTTATGACAGTTTTCTTGTCATTATAATTTTAAAATCTTATCATTTCGAACTTTAAAATATGCTGCCGGAGCAACCGTAATGTTATTGAAGATATTTCAGTCAAGTGTATGTGGTTTCAATTAGATGCCAATAGAAAATAGCACGCACCAGAGTGACAACCACCGACCACAGGATACGTTTTAGGAATTACATTAAGTTATTCGTTATGTTTCACACACTAATCAAACATAATAACGTTTTTACTCATTACTCCTCCCTGTAGAGTATCGAAAAATAAAATTATCATTACCTACTATGGCCTCACATCGATACATCGAGTGACAGACAGACAGACATACATCAGTGACATTGTATTTCGTGGCATTAACGTCCTAAGACATTGAATAAATTACAGTGAGATTTTTCTCCTTTATTATCAACGTATAACGTCATCACACAATTCATATGATATAAAAGCTTGTAGCGGGATTTAGGTACTCGTATTTACTTGAATTTTAAAAATTAAAATCAATCAGATCCAGTTATTTAATTACTTGTGGAAGTGAGTGAAATATTTATTGTAAGATTTCAGGGCATACATACATGGATGTGCAGTTAAATAAAAGCTTTTTTATTCTTTTTCAAAGAATCTATTATCTGGAATTCAAGGCTGTTTCTGATCACAATGCTTACGCTTGGATAGTAAAAAGCAAAACGTCGTGGCACGTAGATAGATACACTATAATTTTTTGACACACGTTTTCCAGTCGGTGTAGAAGTCGTGAAAGCTTATTTTGAGAAATACCAAGAATTTTACAAAAGCTGACTACAATTTTACACAAAACTCTGGTATTTTAACTAGATTAATGCAAAAAGTACGGTGTGAGGCTCAAATGATACTGCAAAAACGCGGTGTTGGTATTCGATATAGCTTAGTACCAACCCACCTTTCCTTGCCTCAACAAACCAAAAAAGATTCCTCCACAATTTATGTGAAGTTCGAGCCCGAGATCTCATTCGCACAAGATCTGAAAGGCGCCAGACACGGAATATTCATTGTCATTTTTGATCAGGGTAGCAGTGCTAGCGTCGTGTCGTCTACTGCTTGCGATAACATTTCTTGAATCTTTAAAGGACTTCCTAAAGAGAACCGAAAACATTCGGCGGGCATCTCCGGAGAATATCCCGTTGTCTGGATTGCGATTGGCTTCGTTTGTGCTGTCAAGTATTTTCTTTTGTTATACAGGGTGGGCTATCCGAAAACTTCAATGACTCAAATAGTGCCTATCTTAGTCATAATGTAGTTTTACAGATGTACCAAAATGCTTTGCAGATAGTTGTAAATTTATGAAACCTAATTTTTTTATTATTAAATTTCAGTTTCATTCCGGCTATATACAAAGTGAACATGGAAACATTTGAATTCATATAAACCAGTAACTCCATTTCAACTTACATAATCTACATAATATATTGTAGATGTTCATGTGAATAGGCAAATAAACTAATTGTTTTTTTTCTTCTAAATATTCGTTCCAAAGACCGAAATAAAGAGTAAAGGTATTAATGAGATAGAAATTAATTAAATTGATTCCATACTACTTAAAATGAAAAAAACATAAAAAGCATCATTGAAAATTGTTGGTATTGTGGTGCCAGTGACAGGCGAAAGCAAACAATTAACAAAAAAAGTAAGTGTACTCGGAGGTGAATCAACATCCCATATACATAAAATATTGAATCTCAATTTATTTCCAACCTTTTTGGATAGATTTTAAGATGGTGATTTGATATCTTCAAATTATTCCTCTCTTTTTCTGTTCATTGGCGATGTAATCTACTTGACTCCATTTTATTTGATACACACTCCAAAGTACATATTTCAAATACAAAATTTTCGCGATGACAATACTACTCCCGCCTATTCGCATGTTTGGATCTAAATATTTGAACTCCATCTCGTTCTGAAGCGTCACCCTCTATAGAGGAATAGAGCTTTATCACTTTAACAGGTAGGACTGTCTGCCTTCACTTCCTAGTAAAAAGACGTTGAGTGCTTCGGTATGCAAAGAGAATCATAACAATTCTCGATGTGGGGTTTATTCTATTTCAGGTGTAGTAGAACAGTCAGATTTCTATTCATTACGACTCCGCTAGAGCGTAATATACTAGTACGGAGAGATGCACAGAACAAAATAGATTGAGATACTGAATGCAATGATACTTTTCTATGAAATAAAAGATACGTAACCTAAATGTGTGATGTTCTACATTCAGATGTATGCAGGTACTAACCTAGTTCTTATTTTCCTGTTCAGAGACACGATATCAGTATCCTAGAAAAAGGGGCATTGCAATCTTCATCAAACTACAAGCAAAAAAGGACAGCAAGCAGCCAAATTTATGATAGCCGATCAACAACTATCCACATTCAAAGTCAGAGGTATTCTTGTCTTGTCCTACCTATTTATATTTTGTTGAGGAAACAGTCAGGAATTCGCAGGGATTTAGGTAGGGCGAGTACGGTGGACGCGGTAGCAACTTGTAACTTGGCCATGACAATTTATGACGTACGGTCTGATGCATTATCGTGGTGGAATAGCAATACTGTACCTCCTTATTAACTAAATTAGTCCATCTTCTTTATTTTATCCATCCAATAACTCGCTGTAATAGTGTCCCATGATCGTTCATCTTCCTACAGAAAGTCCACCACCCCGACAGACGAGATCGCCTTCTTATGCCTGTAGCAGATTCAATCGAAAAATGTATAGGACTGAAACGAACTTTGGTCTTTGGTGTACGATAATGTGTGCAGGTTTCATCAACGACTGGGAATTTACGCATAAAGATGTCCAAGCATTGCTTCATTATTGACCGCTGTGAGGACCCTTCGGACCATTTTTACTGAGTCCTATTTATATATCCCCATCCTATTCTAGTAGAAATATTTTTTTGACATTTAGCCAAGCTACCTGTACGTACATTATACTTTTAATCAATTCCCATTCAACTTACAATCAATTTTTATAACACATAACCATCACATTTCAGTTTACAACACCCTAATCATGATACCATTCTAATTTTATCTCCAAAGGCACTTCTATATCATCTGTAACTAAAAACCGAACACATTCATATTTTGTATCAATTAAAATTTCAAACGCTTCAACAACCATGTGAGAAATACGCTCTCTATAATTTTTATGAAGACATCGAGTCTCGTATCATTAATTTCGACTGGTAACAAATTTGATATAGTGTAATATAAAACTCAAGTGATGACTTCCATATGGGTGAGATAGCCTGTCATATTTAATATGAAATAAACGTTTGGTTTTATAAATAGTTCTAGTCTTTCTTTCATCTATCATCACACACTCACGGTGTATGGGGCTGACAGAAAGAGAAATAGGGAAAGGATTTCTATAGCCTCGTTAGGATATAAAAAATATTGTTACCTTAAGTTCCAGATATGTAATGTCATAATTTGACTTTTTATATATATAGGATTCCATTCAACATCTAAATATGGTTAATTTTTACTTTTGGAAATGAGCATAGTTATCATGAAGATTATAAAATGATTACGGAGTTTCCCAACCCAGATTTTATGTACCTGGATTCCTTCATTTTTCTAGGACATAATCAAAATAATTCTATTGAACGACGTAATGACTAAGTAATGCATATCTTTGTGGTAATATCATTTCACAGTGATCAAGTTGTTTTGCAGAGTTTTATGATTTATGCAGCAAAAAACTCACCATTAGATGATTGGATGGATAGGTGGGTACAGTGGATCAATCATTTAACTGGGACTCTGATCTATTGTGGCTCGAATTGTGAGGTATTGATATCTCCTCTGGATGATTGTCTTACCTGAATTAAAGAATATTTATTAGCTATAGGTGATCTGGAGGATTCTAAATATTCAAGTCGCAACAACTCGATTGGTCTATCTCTTTGGATAATAATAGACAACAATAAACTATATTATTAAAAGTAACTAATCTTGTGCAAACAGCTTTTGTATACCGTCTCTGACAGATGCTCGGAATACAACTGTCATTTCACAGGATTCAAATCAATCAAAATGAGCATGAAACTGCACTAGGGCGTTTGCAATTACCAAAACAGTTACGGAACTAACCATAAACCGAACCGAACATTGCAAAGTACTCACAGGGCAATATCAGCGGCAATAACAGAAAAAGAATCCCTCCTCGAGCGAACGGGGGGTAATTGACACCCCCGCTGTCGAAAAATGGCACCGGCTCTTAACCCAATTGCGGGAACGAAGGCCCCCCGACGTTACCCGCCGTTCCCAGGAAATTATTTCGAAAAAGTCCCATAAATAAGCGTTCAAGCGTAGCAAATGCCAACAGACGTTTGTGAAATGAGGAGTGCGCCTTAGGGAGGCCAGATTTCAAGGGGGTTGTGCGAATGCTTTCTCTCACTTTGGATGATGCCACCGGGGAGAATGTACGATTTGATTCGAGTGGAGTATTTGTCCGAAGATCATAACAGTTAGATGAAGTGAATTAAAAAAACTAATTTTCACTAGAATCCATGAACCGCAAGATCTCGAAACTCCAGGAAATTCTAAAAATGATCAATGAAAGAAAAATCGAGGGGTTGATGGGGAAGGAAATTATCAATGACATTTGTAATGTAAAATAGGTTTTTCAGGCGAAACTATAATTCGTATCGCAATAATTTGAATACTTTGAGGTCTATGATCTTTGCATCAACCATACTTGAACATAACTGCCAAATTATGGAATAAAACCCCTTTTTCTCTCTTTACAAAGCATATATTTTTTTCTTACAAATCTTACAGAAAGTTTTGTACAAATATTTTGCATGGCATTGATTTTTATCAATAAAATGCATGGCGAATTAGTTACCTCAAAATATAATATTTATTAATTAATAAAAAAGCACAGCTCAACAGAAAGCTCATTGATGATTGTCATATTTTAGAATAACGATACAGGATTTATTGACAATACTTTTTTGCGCTATGTAACATGGAAATAAAATTTTAATTACCCTTTAAAGATCGATCTGTAGATATTCAAATCAAGCTAAAACAAATACAATATTCTTCATGTAAAATATTTTGAAGTAGATCACGTAAAAATCATCAAAACTTTAGTAGCAAAGCAGATCGAATTATCGTAACCATTAATGCAGTCTAGACTATATTTTTAAATTAGCTAACTAGCCAAAGTTCACGTCTAAGATCGCAACTTTCTAATAGAAACATATGGAGCACTGCGGAATTCCGAAACTTTATAAGATTCAAGTCGCATAGAGCAAATTAATAAATGTGTATGTACGTGAGCATGTGCATGTTCGGCGGTAAGTTTGCATAATGTCTACTAAGTAGTGGAAGAGTGTGTTCGAATTGGTATCCTCCATAATCAAAATTTAACCTTCCTAATGCAATTATGCTACATTCAGGATCTGAGGGGAACAATACTCTTCAGTAGTATCCATGACAATATTCTTTAATAGGCACGTACTGAAAGATATCGTGGCTTGGAGACCAGAAGGATTTAAATACGCATAATCTATAAAAGTCTCAATATTTTAGTTTCCTAAATTCATACGATTTCCACCTAACCTGGATTTACTGTTCGGAAAATATTAAGTAAAGGTATAACTCTGCACGTGAAATACTGAGTCAACCTACTTGACGTGGCAACTGGCAACCGTGCAAGCCACATAGAGCGAGCATCTGAAGACATACAGACCGACAGACAGCGCAAAACCCGGACGGGAACGTGCAAATTGAAGCGCAAAAATACGGCTAAGAAAAATAATATTTAACGGGCACATCCACAGTGTGAGTGGAAATAGAGCAGACATTGATGATTACAATAGTTCCTCGCCAGTTGGCATGGGAAATAAAATGAATTAGACACAATCACAGGTTGTGTATCTTAATTTCACAGTGTCACTGACTGTCTCAGAACACGGAGATGCTTCCAACAAATTGGATAGGATGAAATTTTAGGAAAAACACTTCCAGCTGTAGACGAAAACAGTCAAACCTACAACGTAACAGACATCCCCCAACGGGCTGACTGATGCAAACCGTATAAATATTAAAACGACGTCAGTGACGACCGTGGGATGGAAGGGTGGGGACGAAGTGTAGGAGGAAGGTGGAGACGGGAAAGAGGGGGAGCTGTCACAACAGTAGATTCCCGCCTACCTGTACCTGTCGAACAGGAGAGTGTGCCGCCCGGCATGACGTGAAGCGATGTTTGGTACAGTGAAATTGTGACTGTTTTGGACAGAAATTTTGAAAATATCCGTAGATTGTTATGAGTAGCCTCTTGCAAGTGGCTCCCTGATCACAGCAGGGTGCCAGGTAATGAGAAAGCCAACTGCCTGGCGAGGATAGGAGCAAGGGGCACATGCATTGGCCCCGAACCCTTGCTGGGTAGAAGCAGAGGTCAGGTCAGTAAAGCCCTAGATGGTTGGGCATATAACGCACTTGCGAAAGCATGGTTGGAGAGAGATGGCTGCAGGCAATCCAAGAGGTTCATAGCAGGCCCCAACAAACGTAGGGAGCTATGGCTATTGAACCGGATGAGGGATTCACTCCACTTGTTGGTAGGGATCCTCAGAGATCATTGCAGATCGAACAGGCACATTTCACCCATAGGAGTGGTTAAATACCCAATCTGTCAAAAGTGCTGGGAAGAGGATGAGAGAGAGTATTTTATGTTAGCATATGAATATCTTTTGTGCGTTGTCGCGTGCTGTCACCATGTAGGAAACTGTGCGGGTGACTAATCGCTGAGTGAGCATTCGTAACTGTGTAAGCACAGCGAGATTGTAATGACAGGCAGTTTGGAGACCCATCGATAACAAAAATAATTTTATGGATTATTTAAACTCCAATTTGTGTCTGCAAACTCTGTTTCTCCTCCAGTATATAGAATATACTTCCTCAAACACTGATCTATATTATAGATTTATTATTATCTACTTTTAATCCTCCCCCCTTTCAAAATATCTATATCTAGACTACATTCATCATAATGATAATCACTATGGAACGACCTTATTTAGGGCGAAGTTTAGATGCAGCTAGTCTACCACTTGACCTCCAGAATATTGGAATATTCTTGGAAAGTCATAAATAGAATATAACATCAAAATATTGGTGATACAGAGATATTACAGTATCAATATTGATGAATCCAAAAGGATCTTCATAAAATACTAACCTTCAAAGCATATAAAAATGGCGCTGTAGTGAGGTTTAGCTACTGTCTAATAGATGGCGTTTTAGCGAATCTGACTAATCAAAATTAATCTTGTATATCTTGTATATCTTATATACAATATATACAATAAAAATGGGAAATTTTAACCCCTTCAAACAAACTCATCAAATCAGGATGATGGAAATGTTGTCTGTTTGCTATCGAATTCAAAAAAAAATTCAAACATAGTTCCACCGCACTAATTCACAAATGCAAATGACATGAAATATTTAGGGCTGCGAATACGTAATGCGGACAAGGAAGATCCATTACGGTAGGATAAATTATAAACCGGGATTATGCGATGCCCTGAAAGCCAGCGCGCACCAAACTGACTGTTAGGTACACCTTTGATCGTAAACAATATTGCTTCACTTGAATCGGGATGTATTAGCTTGATTGAGACGTTCGAGTAACACCTGCGACCAGTCGAGTAGATCTACGAGGTGCATCATTCATCAGGAGATGCACATAGCGATGCACGAGCTAGGATAATATTTCATTTCCTTTCTAAGAAATTTTTCCGGCTTCAAGTGATTTTTCATTGTAATTCTCGATTCCTCCATGGCCTCATATCTAGTGTGCTTGGTTACTCAGAAGGCAGCTTGTGTATTGGAATGATGAGTTATCTCTGAAACCCCACTGTCGTTAATCTGCGATTTGTGGATCACGCTCTGATTATCCTCACGCAAAAAAAACTAATTTTCATATTTAGTACAACAAAATTCGTTCCGTCCTTTAAACCAAATCGTTTTCTTATCGATTATTCTGTGAATTGGTTGTTTTTACTTAATGTTCGTGAAATTCATGTTTCACTATACTGAGGGGTACTGAGTCAATCTACTTGAATCCATTTTTCAAAGTTACAAACTTGATATCTCACGACCAGTTTAGTTGAAAAAACCTTGAGATGTTCAACATTCATGAAAATTAACGTTTTTTATAATGAATGAATCTACCCGATGTATCCTTTTCTTAATTGAATTTTAATACAAGAAGCAGTTCTGCATTATACGCTATTTTCTAGCCAATCAGACTCTCCTTGGCTGTCTTCCTAGAGGAACAAGGTGCGCAATCTGGCCGCCGACGCTACCAAGATAGCAGGAATGCGATATGGGCATTCCTGCAACCGACGAGGGATCTCTGCTCGGCCCATAAACTATCATGCTCGATGTGCACTATTACTCAACTATTCTGCGAACAATTTGATGGATCATATCTTCTTAACTACCCTTGGAAGCTGAGCTTGCACTACGAAAAGGTATGAGCAACGCTAGCAGTTCAAACATATCAAACAAAACTGCTGTTAGTTGTAATTGTTATGAAGCCGAGGTTTCCAAACTTATGTTTGCATATTTGTTATGTAGAACTAGCACAATGAGTAATATTGTTTTTGGATATGTATATATCAAGAAACATTAAAGCAAAATATATTTCGAAAGCCGCATTTTTTTCATTCTAATTTATTATCCTCCAACTATAGGCATAAGAAGAAGAATTTTTGCTACTACCAACGAAAATGATATATAGAGCTCAGCTTATCGGAATCAGAAGATACTATGTCATCGAGAATAAGTAAAATGAAAAAATACACAACCATTAAAAGGCAGCAGGAAGAAAATTTGCCAGTAGCAGCTCCGGACCATTAAATTCAACGGTAATGCGGTTTCGAGCGCACAAAATAAACCAAGACCAATTATCTTGTATGCGTAACGAAACGAAAATATATAATATAGGGAAGACGATGCTCTTCTCATGCCAATTTTGGTAGTATACGTACCACTTTTTCTCCAAGAGTTTTGATGCAGAGGCGCACTTAGATGAGCTGATTATTTTAATTATGCACTTAACATCAGTCATCAGCTTATCATCATCGTAGTGTTTGTGAAGAACAAGGTATGTTGTAAACCAGTTCAGCCTTGTTGGCATGTATTATAGGACGCATTTGTCACTGCTATAAGGCAGAGTACAAGCTGTTAGCACTTTGACCTAGCAAAGATTCCAATGGCCACGTTGTGTATCACACACATATGATGATAAATGTTTACTGTTTAAATTTGTTCGGTTCAACATTCCAGCCAAAAATAAAAACCGTTGTACTCGATCATCATACCTCCTTCTTTCAGCGGTGCCAGTAACATATAAGCTTAAAATACTGCTGTAATAAGGCAAGTAATAATAGCGTCTCCTTCACCAGGACCTAAATCACGCGCTTAAGGGATACAGCAGACACTATTAAGACGCAGGATCGGCTGTCACACAAATACGCCCTTCGTTTGCAGTGAGGACTAAGGGCGCCTTTATCATAGGAAGCACGTTGTGCTGGATAGTACACACGGCATGAAATATCATTTCCCCTTTAATAGTGTAAGCTGTCCTGCGAATACAACCATGTCCAAGGTTATTTTGAGTTGCCACGAATTCCTAGCCAAAAACTCTAAATCATAATTATCAATTATAGCCGGTACGGCTTGAGAAAGCAAAAACCAAGGGCAGATTTTCTAACCTAGGTCATCCACATGAAGAGCTGAGCAATGGAACTTCATGGAAGGTATCTGGTAATCGCACTCGATATATCGAAAGCTTTAGATAAAGTATGATAAGGAGGTTTTCTTCTGAAGCTTGATGCTTATGGGATAACACCGTATATGCTATGGCCCTTTTGATATCAATATACAATCTAGAACATCGAAGATGACAGCATCGTTCTATCCCTCCTAAAATGATGTATATATTTTTTTGTGCTTATCATAGTGGTGATCTAGCGTGGAAATTTCATGAAAATCACAAAGTACTTTCCGAACTACAGAAGGCCCAATGATTACCGGACAGACAGACCGACAGAAATGAGTTGGTCGACTATATTCTATAGATTATACCATGATAACAGTTTGACTGGGCTATATCGGATAACAACACCAAGAAACACTAGTTGGGCTTGAGACGTTCATTCACTAGGTTGAACCTCCAACATCTCGAAAAAACCGGTTTCAAAAGTCATTCATTCTCAAATAAAATTTTCCAATACTTCAATCGATCGTTCATGGGGAGCGAAAAGAATGCAAGTCTGCCAATAATGATTCGACTAACGAACCGGATGTTGACTTAAAATCTTCCACACATAACCGGTCAAATGAAGGGAGATAAACCGTATTTTCCCGTGGATTGTCGGGCAAAAATGGGTAGCAGAGGGAGAAGACAAAGCCTTGCGCCAGTAATCCTATATATGTGACAGACGTAGCGTTCGTCAAACGCGGCCATATGCGGAAAACAAAGATTCCTCTCGCAATAGTACAAAAATGAAAGCTACAAAGGAAGTTGGAAGTCGGCGCTAAATTACTGCGGAACTGATGCAGGTATTATTTTATTGTTTTCGAATATCCGGGAAAAATGAGGCATCGCGAACGTGGAAAACACTCGCGTATCATGTAACAGTGAAATTGGAGAGATTCACAAATTGCATAGAATTAAGAAATCTATTCAGAAAGAATTTTATTGTAAGGTTTTTTTTAGCTTAACTGTTTGGTGCCCCATGTGGACAATCAAGTCTTAAGAAATTTCTGATTTTCAACCTTTTACTTTTTTTTGTAGCATGTTAAAAAAGTTCCAACAATACTCGAGAGTCATACAAAATGAAGCTTTCTTATAGTTTTCAGTTCCTGGGCTTCGTCTTCAAATTATAACTTTGAAAATTGGGAAAGGTAAGCATCTGAAGAAGGGATTAGCTAGTAATTGGGCTATAATTCGACTACCTTTGAAATATGGAAATTTTTTTTGGGAATAACAACGAGCAGTAGTAAATACCAAAACATCTATATTCTCTAAAATATCTTTAAAAGGTATATAAACAAATAATAGGAGATCATGAAACACTTCGTGGCTGAAATTGTTAAAGCGTAGCAGCAACTAATTGACTAGTTGGGACATCGCAATTTCAGAGGCTCAAAATATTAATAAAACTAAACGCAATTATGATTATTCTCTAAGTAGAACAACCTGAAAGATTCTTCAAACTTAAAAACTTTATTAATTTCAACCTTGTGAGAGAGTAAATTAGAACTATTAAGCCTCATCCAAAAATATGTTATATGGAATGGAGCGGGAACATCTTTGATACGAACGAGTATTTAGAGAATGAAGGTTCATAGAGGAGTCTATCAGTTGCTGTGGTGTTGTTTTTCCATGCAGTGAAGACATCATTATTGCTAACTTGGTTGGTACGAATAGTCTCGTAGGTCTGCCAGTTCAATTCCATCACTACCCTCGCAAAATTGCTGTTAATTATCACGGCGAACCCTTCCACTAGGCACGTTCCAGCGAACTGTAGCGGTAAATAAATAATAGAAAGCCGACCGACGAACATGATTAGCCGGGGCAAGGAAGGTTATCCAATGAGCCGTCAGGAGTGTGCAAATCGAGTTAGCCGCGAGGCGCCGCAGAGTCCCGAGGGAAGACGTCGGACGCCGCGGCGGTTGGGCTCCAGATGGAACTCTTGCCTCTACTTGCTCCAAGGGCGGGAGTGCTAGGAAGATACTATATATATTAGGGCTACAAATAAAGTTTAGGACACTTTCATGTTTTATTGTATACGAAACAGAAATAAAAAAGTAACTACCCACATATGATAATGTAGGGCTCGGTATGTAGTATTAAAATGTAAACATAACCTCTAATTATCTAAACAAAACATGCAGAACGATAAACTGTTTATGAGACGTTGCATTCGTTATGAATTCCATCAAGGAAAAAGTGTTCGTAAAGCATGCGAATCGATTTGTTCTGTTGTTGGGCATGATATTGTATCTAAAAGTATATGTGAATATTGGTATGAGCGTTTTAGAGATGGTGATTTTGATGTTAGTGACCGTGAACGTTCTGGAGCTCCCTTAAAAGTAAACGACGAGGAACTGCAAGCGTTGCTGGATAAAGACGGAAAACCAACTCTCAGAGCAACTCAAACAGTTACTGCCGGCGTATTCGCCAGACATAACTCCAACTGATTTTCACTTATTTAGGAAGATGCGAGGTACGATTTAAAAAATTTGAAGAAGTGCAAAAATGGGTCGATAACTTTCTCACCTCATTAGATGAAATTTTCTTTGCGGCAGGCATCCGTGAATTGCTTGTAAGATGGCTTAAGGTCATTCAAAATGATGGAGATTATTTTGATGAATAAATGTTATTTAATTTGTATAAAGATAAATTTTGAATATTTCAAAAAGTGTCCTAAAACTTAATTGTAGACCATATAATATGGCACCGATATAAAGCCAAGAATGCCGGAGACATAGAAAAAATAGTTTCGTTCGTCTTATTTCTTTTATTGGCCTCTAATTCAAGCCACATGTGATTTACTGAATACCTTTACTAGCGTACAGACGATGGTTGATATATCGCGACTATCAACCATGGTAAGTAGTTTTATTATGGGAACATTTTTATAGCCTTTCTCAGGCGAAAAATCCTGCTGGATATAGATTCCATATACCCATCGGACCTTTCCGCCCGAAGTGAGAGACTCTATCTCTACGTAACACCAATTACTTTTTAAAGTATGCTTTGCAAACAAATGCATCTGAAAATAAAACAGTAACAAAAGACGATCTGGCAAGGACTCTGTTCAATAATAGTGAGTCAATGAAAGAAACTAACAAAGCTTAGTTACAATGATTATCAGAAACGGTTAGAACGATGGACAGATACCAACCGGGAGACCGCGAAAACAGTTCGACACACAGAGCAACAGACAGATCGACCAATATACATACAGATAGACAAAAAGACAGATTAACCGACATATAGATGGTCATATTAATTTCGTTGCCTATGGCGCGGGAAGTAAAATCATAATCGTTATATCAACGTCGTAGGTGTCACATAGAGATAAAAGAATCATCCTCACGTAACCGTATTAACGCATTTATTTTCATTTCTGCGCGTAATATCCGGGAACGTGGACCTGGCCCCATATCAGGGAGTCGCCCTCCGAACCAGGGGTCCGTGCGTATGGAGGGTAGGTGGTCAGAATAATTATTAATATTTACCGGGCGTATTGCGTCGCTTATAGTGTCGTAATTTGTAGGTAAATAGGCGCAATATTTCATCGTAATTACAACATATTGTTGGTGGCACGACGTGCTCGGGGTGCGTTAAGTTGTGATATCGTATATTTTTGAAAATGTGAATTGCCACATAAAATTCATACTTAAATTATTACCATTAGCATTTGATTTTATTGTTTATCTCAAAGATACCAAGAGAATATGGGCTGGTAGACGGGTAGGTATGCACATTTGTACAATTTCAAATGATTCCCTTTTATTAAGTGTATGCTCTCCACTATGCATCAGACCTGCATGTTGCGTATTTAGCCTAGACTCGCCTCTAATTGTAGAGAGCAGTCCAGGTGTTAGGACCTTTGACTTCGTAAGTTGCCGATGGGCGTCCCCATAGAGGGAGACATTTGGAGATGAGCTGACGATTCCCTTTTGGTTGAGGATTAGATACTTTTGTACACCGCGACCAAATAACTTCATCACGCTATTAGGTCAAACTTCTTTGCATCACTTAAGGAATGCCTGTCGTCCTAAGTTACCAGTGAAATATGGGCAATTTATATTCAAGCTTTCCCATTTTACTAAGTAAATGTCCATTAGCATCTAAAGTCCTCCATTCGACTAAATAAAGTGTGAGAACTTTTGCGTACCCTGTTTGTCACAAACTTAAAAGCACATCTTTTAATAACCCCGTGTCAATGTTACATCTGTTTATTTTTGTCTTGTCTCATGTCTCAGTGATGTCTTCTCACTCCCCTTCCATAGGGCTCCCTAAGAAGACGTGACAACCGGGAAGTGACAGGGTTGGACGCAACTTTTTTGAATCGTAGTTTTTGGATCAATTTTAAATTCGTACGTGATTGAACAAAAAACCAAAAATGGTTCGAAAGACAACCAACCTATCGACTGAAGTTTTACTACATGCTACCACATGTTACACAGTTTTGAGTTTTGTCATGATTGGTATAGATGGTGTACAGCAGCGCCTGTGTTTGGGTCGGTAACCAGCAACAGACGCCGAACAGTCACTTTCTAGGTAACAACATAACAATGACTTATCCCAGATACAGACACTGCTATACCTTGCATACACTCGAAGATTCCAAAGAAAGGCTTTCGGAAAAGTACACCTAAGATCATCGACACTCTAGGTTGATGTGGCACAGTATCTACTTAGCTCAGAGGAAGACCGTCTGACCGGCAATCAAAAGGTGTGTGATTCGAATCCAGAGGTAGGACAAGTTTCCCTAATGCGAATTTATGCAACTTTTCTTGATGTTGAATAGTTAATATCTTCATCCGGTTCTGTGCTTGGTTCACACGGGCAAAGAAGACACGACTAGCGACACGCAACCTCATTTGTATTCAGCTGTACACTTTTAATCTGACGCACACGCCAAGGAACAGGAGGACGCTTTCGCCTCTCAATATTAACCCGTCGTCTTTGCATGGCTCTACTTCGTTTCTGCGGCTGCTGTTCTTGCCTTTTGCCATTCCCAGCATGTGCATCTATCTCCTCAGATAATTTATCACGATACGTAATTAAGGTCTGCGACGATGAAAGATGGTTATTTAGATTGCTGTAATATGGTAATTGATTTTCAAAGCTGTAATGTCGTGAATACTTGATTTCTGTACAGTTATTTATTATTAGTTTCACTTGAACATAACTAGCGCTAACTAGCTAAGTATGTGCACAAATCTGGTAGGTCGATTTTAACGTACTTCAGCGAATTTTGGGAGTGTATGTAATTTGTATGAAAATACAATAATTTACTACCATCGAGTGGATCTGATGATGGAAATCTCTTCAATTAGGCCTTATTCGACGAATTTTCACTTGACCAATAGATTACTTGGTACCAAGTGTCAGATGCTTGAGCCGGAAGATCGATATTTAGCATTTAAAGAAATTGTGTCTAGTTGGACAGTTTACTAAACATTTTTTTCATCCAGTACTTTTTTACTAAAATTCCTAAGGGCAACAGTTCAAAAATCCGATACAAATCTGTATTTATTGTGGGAAGCATAGCAATCTTCTTGATGCCATCTGTTGTCGCACGGTGCAACCAAAGCAGCCTGCGGTTCTAATGATAACGTACTATCAACATAGTTTCAATATTGTAAGAATCTAAACAACTCAAGACGACACATGGCACGAAAAAATTCTCGCCTGCTGCAACAGCTGTACTTGAATATCTATCCAGAACAAGTAACAATTTCTCAATTCAACAGTTCAGAGCAGAGCAATTTGACTTATCAGTGGCATGCCCGAATGGTGTGAACTCAATCACACTCATTAAATAAAGTGAAAAATACGAATCGCTATTTTCCATATCGTAAGTAATTTCAGGAGTCACCCAGCTCAAGCATACCATTCAGTACCTACGTAACGTAATAAGAATCAATCAATTCAAAAATTGTGTCAGCAGTCGTGTGCATTAGGTGTACAGACAAGGACAGCTAAGATCAAAGAGGCCGTGATTTACATAGCAAAGGGCCGGCCCTTGTCACCGCTGCGGGGTCAAAGGTTTGCGGTAGTCCATTGTGACCGGGTCTTCTTTGAAAGATTTCCTTCGATAAGGATAGAGGCCAACGTCCCATCGCCCTTTAGCGGAAGGAAGCTTCGCCGACGTAGGGGGTGAAAAAGATATTTCATACTGCTGCAAGGGTAAAAAGGGTATGAAGAGTCTTGATGTTGGTACCGTAATCTGATTTATGAATCCTTTGTGTATCATTTATTTTTTTCATTATTTAAAAGTAGCTTGGAATGCAAGCGGTTATAGGTTCGACTCCGACAGGTGGCAAATTTCAGTTGTGTCCTTCTTGCGGATTGTAGCAGAATCAGGTTTGAAAGTCTATGATATTTCATATCGCTGCGAGCATGATTTTCATGGCAATGATATATTTATGTTATTCAGTTTTCTATTTTTGATTACCTTAAATGCTTGTTGCAAAAATTCATACAAGGACATTCACAATGTATCAAGACTTGATTGTCAATATCGGAAAGTATTGAAGCTAATTTATATTATGATTGAATCCAGTAACCGTTATTCTGTTTCATGAAAACCTTTCACTATATTAGGTAAGCATTGGCAAACCGTAAAATTGGCTATTTAGCACTGAATAACAGTTGAAATTGTCAAATCTATCTTCCTGTTCACCCTATCTAGCTAATATATTCTTTTACTTTTTCATTTTATCTTCATTGCAAATAAGGGAAACATCCACAACTATATTTGTACTATCTTGTCTTCAATGTTCTTCTGACACTTCATGCCTTAATCATTTTCTATTCCTTGAAATAGTGCCTTTTTCAACAAATATACAGGGTGATTCACAAGTCGTGACCAAAAATGGAACATCATACACAGGGACATATTTTATGGGAGGTCTTTCATGTAACATTTTTCCGTCAAGCGCTTCATTAAAAAGATACGGGGTGTTGAAATTCAAAAATAAACACAGTTTTTTCAATATCTTCAAAACCGTCAACTTGAATGAACTAAAATATGGCATGTGGATTTACCCAAGTATTGTCCACATTCAAAAGTCTTTACTTAAAATTAACGTGCACCAGTGGCGGAGATACAGTGGATTAGAGGCATTATTAATTCAAATAAAAATAATACGCCACTGTTTTTTAGTGAAACGCACAATTTTTCGAATACAATTAGTTTCAAAATAAAATAGGAGGCCTTGATACCAACTTGACGTTTCTTGGGAGATAGTTTGTTATATGTGGTATATGGAAGATATCGTTACTTCTACCATTTTCTGCCATTTTCTGTGTGCAAAAGTAAAGTCGAAAGTATATAGTCAGTAAAAAACTATATATTCGCCAACGAACGAAAAACAATGCTAGAATTGAGAATTTTGATGTCAGGACTTAGCTGTTATGCAGACTTGGGTATTCGGAGTCCCACGAAGCTTTATAAATAAAGTGAAACGCATCACATGGATTACTAACTTTTCAATTTGTGCAAATTTGTCACAACTGAATCTTGTTTAACCAAGAAACAGCATCTACAATCTACATACATAAATAAACTAGTTTAAACAGTGACCGAGTTCCAACGCAAGCTCTACAGACATTCCATCCGTTCAAACCGTCTGTGACATGGTTTTTAATTAGATCTTTATTGGTTCTCCGCGTGTAACCTTCAGTCAACCGCATTTCCGCAGACTAGCCAAACAAATCCCATCGTAGCAATAACTCCATATACGCCTTGGGCTTGCAATAACGGCAGATAGCGGCAGGCGGGGGCATTTTCGTTGACGGCTTCATTTAGCGGGATGCCTCTCGGTCGAATCTACATTTTAATTTGAACCGGAATTCGCCTTTGGTGTTTTCATTAAGGCGGCGCGTCATTCAATCCACTCCACCACAGCCAGTTCACTGCTTTTCTTTGGAAACAACCCAAAGCTAATGGGATATGAAGGTGGCAGGTACACATTTTAAACAGCCTTTTATCATGTTCACGTGTATCTAAGTTGATATGTTTGTAACAAAATCTTCGAACGCTATTTTCACCAACTTCAAGACATCAGATTGATTTTAAGTTTTGTACACTTATCATGACAATCCAATAGCTTAATAAGTTTTTCTCGCTTCTTGCTTCTCATTTCCAAATTATTTCCGATATAATTCTTTATATCAGACGATTTGGATATTCCACGTATCTTAGAAGCATAAAATACAAATTCAAATGACCAAAAATTTTTTCATGCTTCATATTCGAACTAAGAGATGAAAAATATATTATATTGAAAAAACATGATTACTATAAAATCATGTTTTTTTATTCTTATATTAAGGGCCATTTTTTACTTTTTTGTTCCATTATAGTTAATCAAACTAAAAAGTAAAAAACAGAACAGAAAATTAATGTCATTGTGATAAAAGCGAGGGGTGTTCAGTTGTTGGAAAATCTTACTAGTTCTATTTCAAAATGCAGAGTTTAGGGACAGACAGACCGAGACAAGAAGGCAAACAGATTGACAGATTGAAGAAATCACAGGACACGGTGTCTTGAGATTGAAGATATCACAAACATCTGAAGGACATCATCCCACTTATGTGCGGGAAGTAAGAATCCATAGATTGGCCATAGAGATTTATAGCAAAAACAAAACCACTTTGCAGTATTTCACACCCTCCACCCATCAATCTTTACAAGACCTTCTCGGTGGGGTCCTGCAAAGGGTCCGCCATTTTCTTACAGCACCATCCAACTTTTCGCATAAATCGCCTACTACGTAGCAAGAGTACCCGAGTTAATTTATAAATTAACGTTTAGTAAACACAGGGTTTTGTCTTGGCTAAATTAATTTTGCAATTTACTTAATTTGCCATTGTTCGGGGCGCCCGTTCGCGACTACAATGGGAAAGTTCACGGGAAATCGCGGCCTTCTGTGATATGTCTACATGCTGTGCTATCGGGTCAGGAATTCTGAATCAATGAAGGTAGATTGAGATCTTTACAGAAAATACTATAATATACAGAGGATCGAGATTAATGTTGTTTTATTTGTAGTCATGGCAGGAAATGACTAATTTACTTTCAAGACATCATTTATCTTGTGGATGTCATAACTTGGTGAGACATTTCCAACATTATGATTCAGTCAGTTTTTATTTTAATAAAATGGAACGCTTTAATGATTTACGCAATAATAATTTTAATGCTAAACTATTTCGAATTTAAATGAAAAGTTTGATTTCGGACTTCCATTGTCTATAAAATTTTGAGTATCACGACGTTTCGATTGATGTGCTATCTTCAATCGTCTTCAGGTGAACGATTGAAGATAGCACATCAATCGAAACGTCGTGATACTCAAAATTTTATAGACCATGAAAGTCCGAAATCAAACTTTTCATAAATCCACCTTGTCTACAAGTTTCAAACAACAGTTGGAATTTAAAGTCAAAGTGGGGATTGCGTCCAATTCCTTGACTTGTATTTTTCTGTATTCTTATTCAGTTCATGGAAGTTTTTGGATACGATAAATTAGATAGGTATTAAAAGAATCAGGTAGACCGCAAGGATAAGATTAGGTGTAAATAATGTAATGGCAGGATTCGAACCTACATCCCCGGCTGTCCGGTACTTAATCGTTGCATTTCTTTCTCCGTTTTCCTGAGTATGAGTTTGAATAATTCAAGGTAAGCACCTGCTTATCTCAGTTGGCTAGAATGTATGACCGGCAATCGGAAAGTGTATAGTTTCTAAATGCGAATCTGTATATAGGCGGTTTGGAGAATATACATCAGGCACAGCCGCCCCAAATACCAATTTAATGAGACTGTTGACAAATTCGATTACCAAATCGAAGTTGGGTTTAAAATTTAATCATATTTATTTGGTCTAATGGAAGCTTATTAGTAATGGATATGAACTAGTCGCTGCCTGGCAGCAGACATTCCATGAAATGTTAATTTATGGAAATAATGATTTTTTGCCTTGACGTCTATGGTGGCTGGAATAACATCCCAATAATTCAATTTGACGAGTGGGATGAATAATCGAAAAGGTCTGATGGATCAAAAAAATATGCTAGTTTTACATTTCTTATTATATTATGTCTCGATGGCGATATAGGGTATCAGACCGATCCCTGTAACATACCCGTATTCGTACTGTTGATGGAAGAGAAAAATCTAACTGGTACAACCTATCTGCGGATAAATGAAAAATTGGCCGACCTAGAAATAAAAGAGTGAAAAAAAGCGCACAGTTTTAAATTGTGACGAAAAATGGTTTTCAGGGGAGTGTACCCGACATTAGCGTTCAGATATAATGAGAGATATGCCTACTAGCTCAATTGGTAAAGCCCGAGTTTCTGAGTAAAAATCTATATATTTACACTCATCTCCAAGTGTCGCGCACTAGGGAGCTGCTCATTGGCAACTTACGAAGTCAAAGTGAGTTAGGATCTTCAATTTCGTAAATTGCCAATGGGCGTCCCCATAGAGGGCGACACTTGTAGATGAGTTGATGTTGCTACCACACCCTTGACTGGGTTACGTATATACCACCCAATTGCTCTCTACAGTTAGACCGTCAAGCTATACTGACCTAGTCTAGGCTGAAGACGAAACATGAATGTCTATAGCAGGTCTGACGCATAGCGGAGAGCATACAGTTTATATATTTGTTTTCACTGTGCGAATTATCGAATTATCATGTGAACTGGTCAAAATAGCTGAACTGGCGAGGTCTAATGAGTAAAAACATGGATGCATTATACCAATGGAGCAAAAATGTTTTCTTCGCTATTCCAGGTCGAGTTTTTTTAATTTAGTCTTTAGGCTGGCCAAATAGGGTAGCATTCCAAAGGTATATTAGTAGACTACCTTGTTAAATCCGTTAGGTATATACAACCTTTCCGCTATCTACTATAAGGTTAAGAAGTCAAAGGTTAAGAGGTCAAAAGATCAAAGGTTAAGCTTGCCCCCCAGAACATACATTCTCCCCCTATTGACCGCTGGGCTATACCGATGAGTCTAGGATAAAGATAAACCATGCATCTCCATAGCAGATCACATATGTAGTGGCCATCATCCACCCAAGCCTAGACCTTTCTTCTTAGTGCGACGTCTTAGGGTCAGCAAAAAAGGGCGAAGGGATCCTACATACCAAACTTTGCCATTCCATTAGTACTACCGCTATTACTTGATGAACGTGTAGAAGTAGAAGAAGTTTACAGTTACTGATATAGAATCATTTGAGGAAACAAACACATGATCACTCCAGTGATCAGGGAACTACTGGCCTGACAGGTGTGTCCTCCAGATCGGTGCGCTTTTGGATTGGGATAGATTCCGAGAATTGAATGGCGTGAATGAAACCTAGTTCTCATACGAATTTGATTTTGATACTTACTTTGGAACCTGCCGTACACCAGCAAACTCAACTATGACTCACAGACTCGATTATATATTTGCGCACACCCCACTCCACTAATTTAACCCTATTTTCTTCGACCCAGTTGTCCTAGCCCCATAAAAGCAAGTCGTATTGAGCTTTATGCCTCCTCGAAATGAGCAACATACCACTACAGAGCGACGTTCTTATCCCAAGACAAAGAGAGTACCAAGAGTCTTCGGTCTTTGTCCTCAAATTAGAGGGATAAAAATCTGAGTTCCGCGAAATTGAATACAACCGGGGATTCCCGCGATTTCTGGGAATTTCATTATTCTCCGGACGGCAGACCGAAAGAAAGGGTTACGAGGGGTAGGTGTTGAAAGAGGGGGAGGGTAGCGAAGACGCCGCGCCGGGTCCGGATTCCACTCTCTGCCCGCCCCTGATTGCGAAATTATTGGGGCGGATTGTCTACTATCGGACGAGGTTATGCAATAAAGCAGTTGAGGAGTTAACAATGGTCAACGCAGCACCCAAATTAACACGGATGGCATTCGGCGTAATGACTGTCTTGCTGTGTATGCCTAAACAAAAGAACCAACTAGATTGATTGATTCGCGTGCAGTGGTGTCAGTTTAAAAATAAATAGTGTGATGCTAACAAATATAAAACTATAGTATTACCTTGTCAAAGTTCTTGCTGTGATGCAGAAAATCAATATATTTACCTGCAAAAAAATATTACATTTAGTCTTAATCCAAGGTAACAAACACTAAAAAGAGTTCATAGTTAGAGAATTTAATGCCACAAAGAAATATTTATATATTAGAATTACTAAGCTTGAGGTATCTGGGAAGACTGGGAAGATCGGGGATGAAAATTTCTGGAACTGCATAGGTAGCAGAGAGGCACTGTTCTTTCAGGAGCTTTGAATTAATGTCAAAAATAGCACTACAATGATATTGTGCTCTCCTGGATCTAATCAAACAATGTAACATTTAGCTGAATAGAAACTCGCACTTAGGGACATAGAGAAAAATGTGGATCTAATAATATAGAGGTTGGGCCTTCCCTACCAACTTTCTGTGGATATGGATCAATCATCACCAACCCCTTCATCTCATTTTCTGCCTAAAGTCATCTAAGTCATCAGAACTGGCAGGCTGGCAAATAGAGCTACTCAGACCAGAATACTGGTTCTGAACCTCATTAAGTTCTTCTTGTAGACACGTTAAAAAGTCTGATGAGAAAATTAGACCCACCACGTTATGAAAAGATAGATTTAGTATGATTGTTCAATATATCTGTCCATCAATGAACGCGATTGGGAGGAAACCTAGCATTTACATTCGTATCCTGCAGTAAACCCGGTTCAGTTTCCGTCAATTCGTATATCGAATTCTATCTTAGGCATTATTAGGGAAATAACTGACTTATGTTGCAACCTTTTAATGCTCTGCTTTGTGTAAATGTCATAACATTTATTTCATCTATGTACCTATTGAAAACGCAATGCGTTTGACATTATGCAAAAACAGTGCTTCGTATTACGGAGCAGGCAGTGCCTTATTGTAGAACACCATTCAGTAACCCCAAACCCTAAAATATTTTCTTGATTCGAGACAAAATGGATGATTTATTTAGCGCAATAAAAAAACGCCATAAAGTTGATGAGATAATGAAGAGAATGGAAAGGAGGATAATGAAAAACCCTAAATTAAAATTTTAATATCCGAAACGCCAGCCACAGTTTATTGTATATTTGTTTAATTAAAAATATCTGTGTGGCAATAAAATCAAATTACCGTAAATGCAGTAAAAATATGAAATGCAACTCGGTATAAATAAATATTTTGTTTGTTTTACAAGATAAATCGACAAAGGAGAAGGATTCATAACCGTATGTTTGTGATTGCAAAAAACCATTTCGAAATATGCGTCTGCCAATAAATTCTACATTTTATAGACTTTCTCTTAGGCTTCATGTAAAGGTATACTTTTGGTGTTTACATAATGTGCTTAATGTGCTGTTCATATAGATTCATACAATATCTGCAATCTTCATAAGCATCTGTGCTAAAAGTGCCAAATTCAAAGTATTTGATTGATAATTCCTGTCTATAATTTTTCATTAACGTCATATACGAATTTAATTATTATCGTTCAATATGTCTTAGAGACAGTAACGACATAAAACATTTGTGACACAAGATAAGACCATCAAAAACCTGGAAAAAAATGTTCCATTTATGGGATCTGAGAACGTTGGTCGGAAAAAGAAAAACAATAATCCAGTATCGTCTTATAAAATTCAAGAGTTTGTTCCTCCTCTGTTCAATCAACTGAGGTTCCTTTCTGAAACTTGTTATATCTTTATATAATTGAGGCTGTTAAGTACACGTGTTGCCCTCTGTGGCCCGACGCTTGAACCCGGCTTTCAGCAGGAAGGCGATTACATTGTGAGGAGAGCAGGAAGTGCACGTTTCCCGTTGTTAGCTGTAGGCAGCGACTACACTGAGAAAAAACACCATTAGCCAAAAATAAAGCGTTCATCATGGCAGATAAAGTCGTTTCAATTTTGTAGACAACGTACATGTTTCAAAACTTGTATTCAGGTGAACTGAAGCACACCTAAAGACGATTAACCGAACCTCAAAATAATATAAACAATGTAAGCCCAAAACATGAATTTAGAAGCAGATAAAGCTTACGACGTGTCATAAAATCTAAGTCGTCTTTATCCTGAGAAATTACCACCTGATTATCTGCGAAATGTAGGGTGTACAAAGTTGTACCATCATTTAATTTGATTCAGATTCCATGGCATGATATTCTGCTAGAAAGCAATGGAAATATTGTTCATCTCAAGCAATTCGGAGAACTTTCATCGGAAATGATTACCAACTGCTCGTTGTCAAATAATTACAGAGTTATTTAGTTTAGTGGTTAATACACCAAATGTATTTCTGAGCCGCTTGAACACAAGCATTGTTTTAAAGAAAGCATTATGAGCTATTCACGTAATCAAACAGCATTTAAAATTTACAATACTACAATCGTTCTAAATTACGAGTAAATTCATTACTAATGAAGAAATCATCTGGAAAAATGATTCAAAATACCAGTATCAGGCAATTACTTCTAATTTGTACAATTTGACCTCATATATAGTTGACTTTAACTCGCGGCTTCCTAAATGAAAACTTAAGTTTAAGGACACCCCGCTGATTCGTCATTTCAAGACACAGATATTGCATAGGATAAATAGTACTCGAAATCCCCCAAAATCCATTGACAAACAGATAGCTGTAAGCATGGTCCACCTTTCCCCGTCACCCGGTATGCAGACTATCAGGCAACATTCCCGTTGGCGGGCCTTCTCGCAAATATTCCTCGTAAACAATCAACAATGACGAATGCCAATAGCTTCAACACCCCCGTAACAGCGCCCCTCTCTGTTTGCAGACTCATTTTTTACGTTCGTGTTGGCGCGAGGGCCCCATGTGTCAAAGCGTCTCCTAATAAGTCAAGTTCGTCGGGCGATCTGTCCTTGCAGCGGTGACTTGCCGCCCTTGTTGCCCTTGGGGCGCGTCAATTAGGGCGGAAGGAAGGGGGCGTGAATGAGGAAAGGGCAAGAAGGAAGGGGTATGTACAACAAGAGGTGTCGAGATGATGGATTTCGGCGGAAGGAGCGCGAGGGGGAAGGTTTGCACACAATTGCGAACTTGTATTACTTGTGTATGAGGGAGGCAGGTGCATGTTTGCTGCCCCGATCGAGTTATGTATTGAGAGTATTTTTATAGATAGGCAGAAAGCTCATCGTGCCTCAGAAGCGCTCTGTTGAAATGTGACAAGTTGCTTGAAGGTAGGTGACTGGAACGAGCGTTTGACTTCATGCTCAAATACAGAGTTACCGGTAAAATTTAGTACAAGCACCTCACGTTTTTATCATAGTGACATTAGTTTTCTACCTGTAGAGCTGCTTAAATGTTATTTCCGATTATTTGACTATTGACAGCAAAAATAACGTTGGAGAAAGAACAGATCCCTGGGAACCAAGACGTTGATGGTAAATTCATCCAACCACTACCACTAATAAGGATCGCTTCCTAAGAAAACTATGCAACCATTGGCATAGACCCCGTGGTAGCCCATAGGCAGCAACCTCAACCAAAAGCTCTTTATGCTACATGCTATCGAAAGTTTTCGATATGTCGAGTGACCTCAGATCTTGGCGATATAGACCAGGAAAGACTAGGAAAGCTCCTGTAGATCCATGCTTGCGGACGCCGTATTGACGATCGTAAATTTTGCTTTTGTGTTCCCCTGATACGGAAACTCTTCCTGAACAAATCCTACCGGGAGTGCCTCAGAGAAATCAAATAGAAGTGCAGATATTCGTTACATGCACCACGGTCTCATGCTTGACGTCTGATATACTACATCCACAATGTTGTGCGCCATCAAATCTAACCAAATTCGCTGCTCGCCGCGCAAATGATTTGCATTCGAAAAAGGTGTTTTGAGTAGCTCATCCAATTCTAGCTCAACATTTTTTACAGACGCGTGGATCGTGGAATGGCATCGATTTAACGCGGCATTAGGATCGATTAATTATCGATGACAGCTGACACAGCACGAACCTACTTGAAATTCCGCCAGCGACACGTCGACCATCGAGGGTCCGTTGGCTGTCGGCCTGCAGAGGCGATCGGCCAGGCCGATGCAACGTCCGTTACGGCATTAGTATATCGTCGCACATCGTCGGCTCATTAGGCGCTGTCGCCATCCATCACCATTGACATCGAAGCTATTCCGCCAAGACAAGAGACACGCTTATTCTGCACTGCACCCAGAATCACACACATTTAAACTTACTTGAAAGTTGCAGGAGTCCTTCATATAGAACCTTACTTCCATCCGTGATTCATGATAACCTACCCATAATACATTAGAAATACCAATTTGTCGCCGGATGGATTTGAACCTTCAGCCTTTTGCATACTTTTCCACCACTGGAATACTGCAGGCCGATGGAAAACTGGCGAATACACTATGGAAGTCTGCTTTTCAAACTCCAAACAGCGTCCCAGAATCTGAGGTGTCTCTTCCGCTGAAGAAAATTATATTCTCCGGAACGGCTATTACCCAAATTAGACCAAAGCTACTAGAGACAAACAGGAAAAAAACTCTTACGGGATGGCACATTTCTGACAATTTTGCAAAGTTTATAGATGAGAGCAAATGGGTTGAACTACATGCCATATTCGGGATTTTCATGACGGTTAAAATAGAAAAAAGGCAACAATAGGCTTAGTACATGATGAAGAACGGACAGTAAAAAGTATAAACATACCTCTGGTATGAATCTTAGCACGACACTTCCCAGCATGACGAAATGCAGCAAGTACTAACGTCATGGAACACCTAAATGGACGATCGAAAGGTTTCAGGAAGGTTTTGAAGAGTCTCACACGTCGGACAGGAATGCGTGATGGGAGATTTCTATCAACATTTCCTGATTAGCCAGGAAAGCTATTCCATAACAGAAAACCAAATAACTGACTAACAAGTTTCGATTGCTTCACAAACAACACGACTCTCCTAGTCTGTGCTTTGATAGTTTTAACTTTTTTGCATTTATCCAGACATCTTCCCCCACACACAATATATCTTCCTCTGTAAACACGCGAACTCAGTACAGGCGGTGAATTACAGAATGTTGCTTCCAACTCCCTAAATACATGGCCATTACCGCTTTAAAAAATTCTCGCTGCCAACTAGTCAGCAACCAATAAGAATGACGGATGCCCATACGGCCCGTTAGAATAATGAGACTCAATCTTCGAGGGGGGTGCGCCAACATCCCTATTTGAAAACTCATTTTTTACTCAGTTGTTGACGAAGGGGATCAGACCTACGATACTTAAATTGATAGAAGTATAATAAATATTACGGTGTAGAGTGTAGATACCCTTACTCTCACTAGGTATAACAAGGATTTACAGATCAATTCAGTAGTGGTAAAGTTAATATAAAACATGGAGACAAGTATGGTTAAAGAGTCTTTCCATCGAGTTCCGCAGGATACCTGAATATTGAAATGGAGGTAACCGCACAAAAGCCTGTTAATTCTATCAACTAAATCTGTCTTTGAACCTACTTGGCTTCATTCTCATCAATTGGACTTTTGACCATTTATCTATGTAAACAACTGCAACCTGACTTGACTGTTAGTAGGCAAAATACCATCGATGACTGGTCGCAGCCAATTTATCGAACGATAACCAAACAAGCGATAATACTGATAATGGTGTGGTGCGGCGTGGAGGGAAGTGGAGAGTTATGCAAATTCGAAGGGTGGACCTGCTGGATTATATAAACGCAGACCGGTAATGCTATAGCACAGATTTATTGAAAAAACGGCGCTGCGCAATCTCATGCTATATCATCATAAAGCACAACAGTGGTTAATGGGCCAGAGACGTTAGTAGATGTAAGGAACATGTTGCCAGATCTGCAAAAAAAACTGCGGCGAATAACTGCATTCATATGCTTCAAATAACTTGACGTTTTGTTGAAGTTCACTTGTCAAGTTTCGCAGATAAAAGTCACTTGATATTTTTTGCCAATTTAAGAAAATCGATATTCTGTTGTCCGCTACCTATTACGCTAAACATTCATTTAAATGCGAAGGTAACTGAAACTGAATTGAGACCATCTATAGAGCAATAATGTTGATCATCACTGGCCACCATATAAGTTTGATTTCCTCGGTATGTCTGTTACAGACATTGTTCTTGTTCGCCATGAACTTTTCCACGATATAACAGAATGCGGCTTTCACAACTGGCACCTACATCGTGTATAGCAGACCTAGCGTGGAAATCAAACCGATAAGACGGTCAACAATAAACAATACTGATATACTAAATGTGAACCAAATAGATTCAGCTAAGCATAGACATAGTTTCAGTAGCGTGATAGTAAACAACGTCATAAGGGACTTAAATTCACTAGAGGAGGTTTGTCGATAACATTTTATTTATATAAATCATGTAATGTGAGCTAACGTCTGTATTTTGCGGATATAAGTTGTGAAATTTGCAGATAGAAAAAATGGAGTCAAATAGGCTCTCACGCAGTAGCCTCAGTACTCAATAAACTGACAACCGAGAGTTAACCTACTTGACGAATTTTTTTAAGACGCTAGAAGGATCTGGTAACTGTTTATAATCATCATCGATTTAAAATGCAGCAATGCTAATTAGCAGTAGTTGCTGAATCAGAAGTGGACTAAATTAGCCTTCTCAAGAAAAAATTTATCTAGGCAATGACGTAAAACTTGTAAAGGAAACAATTTGCTCAAAAATGTATCTGATATGGAATGTATTATGCTTATATGGGACTTATCGCAGAATTCTACTACTACCACTATTATTGAAATCAAATCTATAATTGATGGAAGTTGAATAATCATATTATAGTATGTCGAAGTAACCATTACAGGGTTAAGAAGATTATAAATAACGGAACGTCACAAGGCTTCCCCTTCCTCCAATCCTTCACATTTAAAGAGCACACAAAATATGTTTGCGGAAAATGCGGGCCCTCGAAACATCTAAAAACAAACGACATCTGTGCGTATTTGTTTCGTTTTTGACGATAACTCTAACTCCACTACAATGATTTTCAAGTTTTTTCGTTCTTGTCTTTGTTAAAATTTCACAAAAATTCAAATTTACTTCTCCGAGTTGTCGAGTGCGCCAATGAGAACCAAGCATGGACAAACGCCGAACTGTTGTATCCGTAATCCAAATATTTCGTACGATAAGGGAGATAGCAAGTAATACACAACGAAATGAACTGTTCTGGCAACAGTGCAACGTCCACACTCAAATGAGAGTGGAATGGGTAGGAGAGTGTTTGAAAAATTCAGCGACGATATCAGAGCACGATTATCAGGCAGTTTGGATGGGGTAGCGCTTTTCGAATCAGAATTTGCTTTTTGATGGATAGAAAGGCTATGTGGCAGAGAGATTAATTTTAACGGGATATGGTTTATCCTTGTCTCCATTTATTTTGCTTTTGCTAATTTCGGTGATATCTGTGAATGAGCCACTTGTACACTTGACAAAAAATTTATAAAATAAATGCATTCAATGTTATATTATGAATAAAGAAGAAAATACAAACTGCGCATAGTATTCAGAGAAGGATGATACTTAAAACCATTCAATGGCGTTCAATAGTTGTATATATGGCGATAGGCAACTTGATGCTCGTTGAGATGCTCTCAAGGTTTATAAGTATATATATGAATAAAGGCAAATATATTGAAACCTAACCCTAGTTGGAACATATAACGTCAAAATTGATGCGAATGAAAACAGATAATGAAGACAGACATGCATGTATATGTTTATTGAGATCTTTAAGTAGAAAGGAAAAAGTACAGGTGCGTTAAGACTAAAGAGCTTTCGAGACGAGCTACCCATCACGACAAAATGCATCAATCACTAGCGTGGTGTATGACATAGCAGAGAACCGATCTGTTTTTTATGCCGAATATTCAGCTTGAAATGACAAATATATAACCTTTAGGCTTTTTCACCTGTCAATTCGAATAAGCCTTCTCCTAATGAAAGATGAACTAAAAGAAACTAAAATATTTCAAATTTCCCAATTAAATTATACTACTGAGCGAAGCTCATGTTCTGGCAATAGAAATCGAATGAAAAAGTCGATATTCCGCTGGAGCGGCGATCATCACTTAATTGCTAATAAAATGTCGCAAAGCGGGTGCGGCTCACCGTCATTTTTTTTCATCAATTCGGCTTATCTGATCGGTCTCGCTCCGGCTTCGAAATCGCATTAAACTTAATTGGAAACCGTTGTTCGACGATTAAACTTGCCAACCATGGGGAAGGTCAGGCCAAAACTGTTGCAAGTCTTTGGTGCGAGACCAACTGGACCAAGACTAAGGAAAGGTGACAATTTGCTGGAAGTCACTGAAGAAAAAGAATACTTAAGAAATTTAAGCTTAGAAAAACCTAAAGAACCGGCTTTCATAGCAATTTTATACACTGAAAAATACGGTAAGATTATAATCAATGTACATTTTTTGCGTTCATTTCTACTCCTCAAAGTAACCAGGTTAATATAGCTTGTGATCCTTTCTTTGTGTTATTCATCGTACATTTTCTGTGCATAATTAAAACTGAATAATGTGAACTAACGTTTTACTGGCATTGCGGCTCTTTCACCAAAATAAATTTGATAGTACAAAATTGAATAAGTAATATTTTTAGAACTGGCAAGACTTCTATCATGGTATGAGAAAGGTTCGGTAGATATTGATCTCCAATTTTATGTAGGTTTAAATACAATAAAACCAAGAGTTTTTTATTGGGGGTTGTTGCAAAAAACCCACCATTTTGGACGTCCGCGGATTCGCTACTACTCTACCGCCACAAAGAAACCTATATTAAATGTTGTAGATTCATTCCTTATTATAGTATTTTATATTACTAAAAACCTACCACCCTCTGTGATCAATCGAATGTAATATTTCACAGGATTAGAGAGGTTCTGCATGTACCTAATAATAATAACAATAATAATAATAAAGCAAACCTTGAATACGATGGAAACTAGGAAAGCAAACTCGTGAAACAGTCACCACACTTGATGTCTATGCCACCTACCGAGATCGTCTCACACATTTCCGAAAATACTGAAATACGATTTCGTTCGTCGCACCCCTACCCTCAGATACCCGTCAAATGATAATGACAGCGGCATAAATAAAAAATTCCACATTGTATAAAAACCATTATTCCCGCAGTTTTCCGCGCTGTTTTCATTTTTCTTTCTGGAAAGCTTGCCCACAAACACAGCAGGGGTGCTTAGAATTCCAACGTAGATATGATATCTGTATATGTGTACCAAGAGAGAGGCCGGCGCGTTTCGTACACACGCCATGAGCGGCGTTGAATGGCCATGGTCTTTAAATTTATCATAATCGTGTTTTTACTGTGTATTTGGTCATTTTCGCAGGATGTTCAGTTGAAAAGTGAAGAAATGAAACCAGGGCACTTACCTCCTCACCTTTATTTTCAGAATATAAGGATTAGCGTATGTTTTATCAGCGGTAGCAGCATGGTAAGCAACGAAGACTTGTTGAAAGCGAATTGACAAAAACATCACACCTTATTCTGCCACCGTCGTGCAAAAAATGCTGCTCATTCGTATAGTGCAACAAAAAATAGGGGTTGTTAAATAAAAAAAAGCCTATGATAGCATATCTCAAGAAGTGCATGAGTTATTAAAAAACCGCAAGAAATATGTTGAAGAGTGTCTTTGTTAAGATTAAATTTGTCGTAATGATAATTATTTTTAATTTAATTATTGTTTTCGTGATTTTAATTATCTAGTTGATAAAAATATTTTACCGTTATTTATCTAGAAAATGACCTTGCATGTGATGCAATAAAAGCAGTTGCAAAAACGGTATAATTGCAAATAGTGTTTGACCTCTGAAAGCATTTTTATAGTATTTGCTAGACTAAAATTTTATTGACCAAATTCTAACTTCTACATTCACGCCATATGTGAAAGTACGCTTAACCATGACACCATATTGTGATATATATGGACATTTACTATTATTCCTATATTGCAAATTTACCGAGGACTGAATGAAGGTGTCAAGAATTGTAGACATATGATGGAATATCAAGATAATATCCAAGTTGAGTGAAATAGGAGTTTGAATAAAAAACTTTCAAGTCAGTAGATTGTCATAGAACAATGTGAATTTTCAGACTTTTTGTAAAAAAAAGTCTACAGCACTCTATGCATAGAATTCTTCACCCCAAAACTGCGTCTATGATTTCATACACAGACCACACACACACACAGCACGCAAGTTTGCCTCCGGCATAATTTGTCAAATTCTTTCAGGAACTTCTGATATTGCGGCAACTCCAATTTAAATAATGGTCCTCTTTATCCACTTTCTACGTAATTAGGTTTTGTACACTAGTCTACAAAACTGAGGATATATGCAAATAAAATACGCACAAAACTGTTGTTTCATACGATCAGCACCTGGGGAATCACAACAAATATTCCAGATTTGGATTGATGAACATAGTTCTGTGACCTTGTATAATCATAATCTTCTAAATCGCCGCATCATGTAAAATGACCTTCTACTCATAAACTTCAAAAACTTCGCACTTACCAAAGCTTTACTGCAGCTTTAAAAAATGTGAGATGTACTTCATAATAACTTAACAGCATGTTAGTTATGGACAATAAATTTATTCGACAATCTTTTAAGTGAGTTTAATACAAAATCAAAAACTTCTTCTGTCAGGCTCAACACATTGAGAAAATCTTTCGTGATAAATTCAGTTTGCAGTATTAGAGTCTCAATTATCTATTCAGTAACAAAAATGCAGATCTTATAATATACCATTTGGAAACAACTGTCAAGTGCTGTTGCAAACTGCAACCGTTTTCCAAGGCAACCCTTGACTTAGGATCATATTGTTCCAAAATAATAAGCTGTTCAAAGATTTTTCAACTTACTTGGTTACAACAGTCGTTAACATATAACAAGGTTAAACTAGGTACTATTCACGTCTTACAACGTTACAAAGGCGAAGTTAACAAGCCTATGACTGGTACTAATTTATTCTTTACTATCGGCCTTGGAACTGCATCAATGGGTGTCTAGGACAAGACCGTAACACGCAAATATGTAGCAGCCCACGTTTAGAGTGGATAGTATGTACTTAGAACATTAGTAGTTGATTGTTGTTGTGCTAAATTAGTGAAAAAAAGAGTTTAGGACCTGCCGCAACAGTCTTGATTTTACACGTGTAGTGATTTCTAAAACCTACCTATGTGTGATAATTGCACATTTCAGGGCCACTGCTGGAAGCAGAAGGGCTATTTTTGTGTATCGCACAGGAAATCTTTTATTACGTATCAACATGAAGCTATTATATAAGATTACATCTTTTATAGGCACTTTATTTGAGATTAGTGCTAAATTGTGGTAATATATCATGTATATGACTGCATTTTTGTTGTATGAGTCAAGCTTCGCTACGACAAATAATTAATCAAATAAATATAGGTATTCGAAAGTTTCTTCAACATCCTCTGTCCATGCAAACTTGATTACATTTTTGTAATATGGATTGGGTTAGATATTTATTGAAGCCTGTTAACGTTTCTAAGCTTTCTCGAGGCGGTTTAATCGATATGTTTTGTCATGACAAACGAATACATTTTTTTGGGCCAACAGGAAAGCTAAATAGTGTGAATTTAAAGTTTTTAATGATAAAATGTAAACCTAAATAGGTGCATGATTGACAATTCGAACTGTAATGACACATAACAAAGCAAACGATGCATAAGCCCTCGCTGGTCTGTCAGTTGAACCGTACACAAAACTATAAAATTCCTCCGCGTATCCGAAAATTCACTACATATCAGCGCGAATCTAAATGATTTATAAATTTTATGAAATATTTTTAGTTCTCGGCGCTGCAGCATTTATTGCATGAATATTCACCTACTGAAGAGGAATTTTATATCGGGAGGTCGAGTTCATTCGAAAAATGCCAGATATTAAAAACGGTCACAACGGGTTGGCATGCCTGGCATCCAGCGAAGAAAAGAGTTACCGAATGCGCCATGCGTTAATAGTACAGTCATATTATGTTGAAAAATAAACTTTTTTCGGATTTCAAGCCTTACGTTTTGCAACATTAAACTGCTATAACGATAATTGGCGTGGAATATACTCTAATTAGGTCTTTTAATTGATCTTTTGTGGCTAGTTCTGATGGGTTGGAAGGGCAATCCATTTGAGTGACGTAGTTTTCTGGTGACGTAGCAGTTGAGTGGTTAGTTCCTGTCTTGTTTCTGTTCAGGTTTGTTCGGTTCAGCTGTAGTTTCTCAATTTTTCTTATGAGTGGTGCGATATTGGTTGTATGTACATGCTAGCTTTGCTATAAACGTGGCCTTGAGTTTTTGTTGTTGTCAGTACGGTTCCTTTGTCAATGTCCTTAGCGTCGTCCCACAATATCTTATGGTGTTCTGGACATGCGTGGTCAGCTACTGCGGATTTTCCTGTCTCTGCTCGTTTTGTCTTTAGTCGGTGTTCCTTAATTCCTACTCCTAGTGGTCTCTTCGTTTCTCCAATGCATATTTCGCAGCATTTGCACTGTATTTGGTAGATGCAGTTATTGATTTCTTGATGTTCATACTCGTTTTTTTTTTAAGATACCTTGTAGTGAAATGTTCCTGGGAAATTTTGTTTGAGTTTTTTCATCCTGTCATGACTTTTGAATTCCATCTGATATTCCTTGAACGTATGGTAGAATAAACAAATGCCTGGGTTCTTCTTGATTTGTTTTCCTGTTGCTGATCCTACATTATTCTTACACTATCCAGATTTTCAGAGAACTTCTTCAGTTAGTCTAAATGTATAAGCCTTCAATAGCAATTTCCTCACTCCTTGTTCAGGTACAACCAGAGATAATGGTATCCCCATAGGCAGACCTCTGCATGTAGACTTCGTCTTTTTCTTGACAGTAAGTTCTCTTCCTCCACCCAATTGAAGATTTGAAGAAAACAGAAAGCAGACCGCTAGGTGAGGATGGGAGTAAGGCAGACGGACATTGGCCCTGAACCGTTGCTGGATATTAGCGGAGGTCAGGTCAGTAGTGCTCTAGATGATTTGGCGTATAACGAACTACCGAGAGCATGGTTGGAGAGAGATGACTACAGACAATCCAAGAGGTTTATAGCAGGCCCCAAGAAATGTAGGGCGCTATGCCTATTGAATAGGAGGCGGGATTCACTCCACTTGTTAGTAGGGATCCTCTCAGGTCACTGCAGATTGAACAGGCACCTGTCACTCATAGGAGTGGTCAAAAACCCAATCATTCAGGAGTGCTGGGAGGAGGATAAAACCTCGTTACACTTCCTGGGAGAGTTTGCCGTATAATGCGGCCTTAGGGCTGAGGTGTTCGGCACAGCAGAATTTGACAGGGAAGAAAGCTACTCAGCGAAATGGTCGGACATCATGACCTTTATTTACTGGTCTGGAAGGTTCGACACTAAGGCACTACCATGTTTTCCCTAGTTTTAGTGATGGTCGTCAGTTATCATGCCGATAGGTATAACTAAAAGCATCTACGATGCAATATAATTCTTCTACGATTGAGGTGCTATTTAATAACGAGATCAATTACCCAGCAAACCGAGAGGGTAAGTATCTCCTCCTCAAAGTCTGAATGCTTCATTATATGTAAGTTAGTTTGCATAACCATATCAACCTGTTAAATCCATGCTGTGCCCCGCAATAGAAACTCATGCCAAGAACCATATGATTCCTGTCGTCGCCCCAATATCTAACGTACATTCGTGCATGTAAAAGTAGTGTCCCGCGGGGGTTGGTCGCGGCGGCCATGCCCATCAATTACACCGCATGTGTGTGCGTAGATGCATTAAAATTTGTCCGGCGGCGTTATCACGGCAGGGGCGATAAGGAGCACGTGCGTGTCAAGACGGATCGCTTCCCGAGGGACTGTTTTGAATACAGGGTGAAAAAATTTTACCACCGATATCGCTGTGCTGGAAGGGTTGACCACAAGCATACCGGATACATTTTTTTGTAATGTCTTCGACGTTCAAATCGAATTCTGTCTCAGAATTATTCAGTTATAGTTTGAAGTATTCTAAGATACCATATTTCCTTCAAAGAGATTTTGCAAATAGAACACATCCATTTTCTTAAAAATTGACCCCAATTTGCACGTTTGGCAACCCAGTAGGTCGGGTTTGCAGCTTCAGAAAATTGTATACGTTATAACCCTCCTGGATGGAGCTCAGGTTAGTCATCAGTGGCGGAAGAGTAAAATGTTGTTACAAACACAGATAGAGTTCATTGAATTGTGAATACGGACATGTATCATCTCACGGCGCTTCTGGAGCACGGCTGACTTTTTCACATTGTGTTATCTATGAAATATGTTCATAAATGGTCGAGTTGTTTAAATTATTATTCGTTCGTAGATAATATAACAACTATCTATTACTGTATTGTAGAGATGTATAGAAGCTCCTTCACCATTTTATGAAATATTGTTCGTTTTAGAGAATGCGCATACAGATCCTCAGTTACAAGTCTCGGATGTATTAGAGCCGTGTGACACACAATAGGATTACGCCGAAAATTATTGTGATAATTTCAATGAAACTTTTCGTCGTATAACTTTTCAACATTGGCAAGAAGACGTGTATGATACACAAATAAATTACTACCAAAATTTATCCATAAATTCATATCATAAGCATGCGCAGTTGGTGGAATCGAATCACTTTCTTCTCACTAATCCGGTCTGCAGTTGACATTATTGACGGCTACATTTAAACGTTCTAAGCTGTGACAACCATGAAAATGACAACTGCCATAACGTCAAGGTCTTTTGTCAAACATAACCACTACAATTGTTATTGTTTTGACAATGTTAGCAACTGTATTTAATTTGTGGATTTAAAGTTTTGAGAAAATAAAATAGACAGGTAAAGATTATTATTAGATAGTACTGCCGTGGTATGTGCCGCGCTAGTGGTGTACATAAGTAAACGCCGACAGAGACGAAATGAAAATACTTGCATAAAAAGAATTATGTGGTCACGAAAGTCCTCCCTCCGCTTGTCGAGATTTTTATAATTTATTGACTTTATACAAATTTGGCCATTTTCGGTACTCTTCTAAGAGCACAGTCACTTGTTCTCGTGTCCAGGACATAATAATAGATTTCAGGAGAGAAAATAAAGAAAAAGAACTCGCAGCAAACAATAAACAAACCCAAGCCAAGCGACCAGTCAAGATTACAAAATGGAGGTTATATGGCCACTGACATCTGTCATAGGTCGAATATACATTTTTTATCAATCTGCGCCGATTCTCGCGCAGTTTCTAGGCAAAATTTAGAACATGTTCTATATTTTTACCACGAAAATTTTCATGAAAAATTTCGTTATATTTCTTTCACGTATCATACAGGTAAAATTATTTTCGTTATAATTTTCGGCGTAATCCTATTGTGTGTCGCACGGCTCTTAGACTAACGCGGTAATAGGAACATGTCACAAATACACTTCAGTCACTCTTAATATTATCAACATAAATGAAACGAATATATGTTTTATCAAATCGTTATTATGATTTACATAATTGTCATTCATACATGTGCCTATGGGACGCCTTGTGAGGGGCAGAATTACATTGGGTAGAGAAGACATAAAAAATGGGGCTAAGGGTGATGATTCGAGTAAGAAGTCGAAATAAAATGTACTTGTACTTTTACCTGTACTTCTAACAGGTCTCATTTGTAAAAAGAACAAATCTAATGTAAGTTCTGAAAACTTATATTCTAATTATCTCTCTCAAATTAATCTCACACTTGTACCGGCCGCTGGTTGAAACTACGTGTGATCAATGTGATAATGTCATTCGAAAATAGAATAGGATTTTCCCTTGATTCATACCAGGACGAGAAAAGATAAACAACATTGGCAACAGTGCTCCAATGATAATGACTGGAAGCTGGTGCTGTTAATGGTGGCCCTGCAAATTGTACGAATCGAAATTGCAGCGACACTATCCCGACTTCATCAACAATTATTGTTCAGCCAGCGAGGTGTGAAGAGACGTCAACGCCGCTCTACTTCACGCGCAACTTGTATCAACGCTAGAATATTTCAGCGGCACTTACCGCAAAAATATGAACAAAACTCTTCCAGAGGAAAAGTAAAAGCTAGTACAGTTTGAGAATTTAAGGAGGGAAATAGTAAAATTTTAATTGCATTAAACCATAAAATGATATTTCCCATCAAATTAGGGCGTTTGAGGTACTGATTCAATCTACTTCAGGTATTTTTTTATATCTGAAAATCAATCCGACAAATAGATTATTCAAACTCTCCTTTGCTTGTGGATTTTTTCTGAAATAAGCATGAAAATACCGATTATTTTTTGCAGAGGCGTGAAATTTTTTCAGTTTTTATGCGCGAAGGAATCTTGCTACTGATTAATAATGAAAGTCGTCATGACCAACTTCCTATAATGTTTCCATACATGAGTCTAGTAATGTTTACTTCATTCGAATTTACTTTATTGGTATTGTATTAACAAACTTTGCAGTTTCCTCTAGACATATCAATTTCTGTATTTGCTCTTCTTATCTGTCCTTCTGTGTACCACTGCTTTTTGTGCCTACTAGACCGTCAAGGCGGACTACGTCTTTCCATTCCAAGCAATTGTTCGTTATACTCCATGAAATCGCCAATGAAAGGCCACCCCTTTAATTAGTTTGAAACGGTATACCAAAAGACATCCTTTCTGACTCTGTGGATTACGTTTCAGTCAGTGCAAACCTCGTATCAAGCATCTGCAACTTATCTTGGTCATTGCTGTTAAGGCTGCATAGGTACGTATGAGAAAAATGCAGTTTTCCAGGTTTATCATCATAAGTCGCGATTTAGAGCACCCACAATTATATTATTAACGCGTCTATTTAGATCACATTGAAATCACTAGAAATATGCAATTAATAATGCCTAGGCATTTTCCACTAACCGAGATTCTGCTTCTTTTCTTTGCTTGTTTGCTCTTTTGTTTCCACTATCCCTTATTTTCACCGAACATCTCTGTTTTTCATAATAAAGCAGCCTGATCCAGTGAAAAGTCCAACCGAGTATCCTGATAAAACGCGACAAAAACTAATACTTTTCTAAGTTCTTATCAGCTACGTCGCATTATTATTCAGACTTTTATTTAAATGATTTCGCTTCCTCTTCAAAGTACAGATATTTGAAATCTACATCCACCGATCTTCTATTCCATAGGTTGTGTGGAACTTCAATTTGCATGTGGAGAGCTTTCCAATATGTATGCATTAATTATAACAACTCCATTCTGCTCCGAATGGCTTAGATAAACAACGATTCGCTAGACAAAGTGGCTAATTTAAATGTATAGAATTACTTGATATCACTCCCCTGATTGTATTATTCGGCTCTGCTGTCAACCCTTGCGCGGGACTTAACGAACCATTAAAATATCTCTCTCTTCTTCTCGGTCCCTGGATACACAGTGCGAGCCACGCTGTTTAATATTGAATTCACAATTTTGCATGATTCTCGGACATACAGTAATCGTCGATATATATTATGAGACCTGCTTATGGTAACAGTACTTTTTAAAATCATGGAAACGAAAAATTATTCCGGCTAAAACTTAAGTTAGCGAGGTACGTCGATTTTTGAGTTTAGTACAAAAACAGTCTAAATTTCAGAAAAGATAGTAAATATACCAAAAAGTGTTAGATCGCAAAAGCTTCCCTAAAAGAATTTCAACACTCTCCAATAGCACAGAACAAGATTTGTTTCATTAGGTTTCTTTTGCTACTAATTTTTCATCGTGCAGCCAAATTGAAACAGGAATCATTCCCAGTGTTAATAGTCATGACTTTTACGAACCAACTAGATTACATAACATACAGCAGACAATCGACAATTAACAAAATCGATACAGCGTTTTTACGAGCTTTTCAACTAGTCACAAACATGCACAGGGCTTGCCTCGCTTTTCTCCCTCCCGTCAAAAAACCCCACAACGTACAAACAATAAAATGGGCAATTTCGTAGGCGGCTGTGAGATTAATTGGGGGCCAAAAATAATGAGGGGGGGGGGGTTAGAACTGAAATTTTTACATTGCCCTGTCGTGCCTTTTCATTAAGTATAGAAAATTCGATATTATTTATTTACTTACATTACCAGAAAATAGGATGATCCTATTTATAAGAGTATTTTCGGTAGGTTACATCTGGGGAATAAACGTAGACAAAACAGAAAGCTTTTTCATCCACTGAAAGTCATTCAACTTTTATCTGGCTCTGGCCGATGTTATCAAGTTCCGATCAGTTTCCAATATCGTTGGAAAGTTTATGCTATAAATGGTTCCAACTTTGACCCTTTCTTAACTTCTCCTTCCGGGGCCAATAAGTTAGTCTTCGGGAAGCGGTACAACTTTTCCAAGGTGTTCGACTGCTATTCACTGAACGTGCGCTACTTCATACGTTGCTGAACTTCTTCAAAAATCTTAAACAGCGTAATTGACATTTTGCTGCACAGCCTATAATGCAGGAGGTTGTAGGACTAGTTCCTACCGGTGAGGAACTTGGTATGGTTGTGGTTTGTCCAATTATATGCAGGAAATAAAGATGCTGTCATCAGCGAAGCTGTAGATGGGATTAGATGTTCTATATTCCAATATTTCCAACAAATCGTTGATGTACAGCGAAAGGCGCATTGGAGAAATGACGGATCCTTGAGGAACACCCACATTAATGGTAATTACATCGAAAGCATATCCATCCACCACCACAAATACGAAAAGATCTCTCAGGAAAATATCCAACCATGTCTTACGGAATCCGGTAGAAACATCTACCATACATAAACTTCCTCCGCCATTGCCTGTGAAGCAAACGGATATCTTTGATTCAACATGTAAAATAACCCCCCATCACGAGGCAAATAATAAACTTTTAATACAAGATGATGGTCTGCAATAAAGATCAAATTACATCCATTATGGCCGCAAAGGCATTGATAACAGTCACAGACCAGGGTCGAGTTTTTATTACGAGCAGACATTTTATTTGTGGGGTTCCATACAGATCGTTACGAACCTGGTGGCCAGAACGATAAACCTCGAAAGCATACGCGGTCAAGCTTTAGTGGTGGGTATTTTATTGTTTATTAAAGTTTTACGCTGTAATTAACATATCGAGTTGAGGTTAATGCCAAATGTAATTGGATTGTCGAGGATAGAGTATTGAATATGTGTTCTGTTGGTTTTATAATACTCGTACAATGTATCGACTGAAAGACCAATTATTATTATTGTTTAATGCAATTATTTTACCTCACGAATGGATGAGTGCCAGATATCTAGGGAGGTCCTGGCCAAAGAAGGAACTAATCTATATATTGGGAAACACCAGTTAGCAAAGCGTAGATGGTCTGACATACTGTCTCTTCTTTTTGTTTATCTAAAAAATGATAAAGACAAGTAGCAGCTCAATAACGAAACATGTTTGGAAACGCCAAAAAGAAGATACAAAGTCTTAAGCATTAGCTAAAAATAGCTGTTAATGAAGATGCTTGAAATAATTTACATATCATAATCTCGACTGAGCTTCTTCAATATTAATCATACCTGCAAAAGGACATGAAATTAAAATTTGCAATATATTTTGACCTAGAATTTTTTTAATACATGCAAAAATAGGCGGGAACTAAAAAGGCATACCAAAACGATAATAACTAGCGAAGAATTATTTTTTTAAATTTTAACTAATAGTTCCGTATATCGCTGTTGCAACAATTTTAAAAAATATAACATTAACTACCATGGATCTCATATCGACCCAGAATATCGATGCAGCGGTTACTAAGATTAAGCGCTTACAGAAACGTCAATAATCTGACAGTTAAAATGATAGGAAGAGCAAAAGATCAATATGCCGATATTGCACAATCCTGGTCACTACATCTAGAGCAGGCCACCCTGCTTTCACCGTGCATGCAGTTCATCTTCCATAATGTAATATGACAGTTGCTTTAAAGCTATGTTTTATGCAGGTGGTCTGAATATACCTTATCACATTATATTATCTGGGTCAAATGCAGAGGCGAGTTTGAAATTCTAATTGATATAGATACGTCCGTATTACCTAAATGAGACTAAGGTGAAATTCGTTCAAAGTAATTCAGCCAGAATACAGCTAATCTACCATACAGATACTGTCAAAGACCTAGGTTGGGGACATTTCAGATCCAGCACCATTTACAAGGATTTCCTTTTAGCTAATGGTCTGCGAAAATGTGACACAACTGTACCTTGAATGCTGTACAGAAGTCAAGAGGAATTGCTCATACAAATTGAATTGAATATTGTTTACAGATTCGGAAAAGACACCTCTTGGTAGACTGTTCGGAATTCCAGAAACTCTAGAAACAATGGTAGTCTCGTGCTGATAAGTTATTAAAGTGAATGAGTTGGAATGGTTCAGAGAGCGAGGTGAGACAGAAAAGTATCAGGTCACCGAACACTTCCTGATCAGAAAGTGTATTGAGATGATGCCTTATGAAAGTGTCACTGATAAGTCGAATTGATCTCCTCTGGACTGTGCGGTGTATAGACAGAGTAGTTAATATATATTTTGCATGTATTAAAGCAGTCGATTCCACCATAGATGTCTCTTCGAATATGTGAGTCTATGGTGTGCCAAGGCTTCCCACATTAAGAACGAAGCTCATTTCAGATACGAGGCTCCGGCATGATTCCTGGAGTTGTGTTGAAACACCTTGCGCCGGAGCCCGGTATTTTCCCAGAAGACTCTCAGTTTCCTTCAGTTCTCTATAGAGCTAGAAAGTAATATGGAAGCGATTCAAACGACTCATCTGTCTGTAATATTAGCAAAACTGATGGGAGTTTCATACAGGAGGTTTTAAAATATCTTTGATCGAAGATGAACATAATCTAAATTTTGGTCTTCTGTCCCAGCCTCCCCCTCATTTTTTCCCTTTTGGAGGATGAATCTGCTGCCACTACATCATTTTTGCCTTAGTGGTAATCAGATGATAAAACATCAAAATGGGACTTTACTAGTTATATATTTATCAGACATAGCGACAGACAGATAGACCAACGGAAATGGGTGACATGGTTCTTCGTGATACCTGTGTCATTCAACAAGGAAGCATATGTCGAATTCAAAACTTTTGACAATACCTATTGGCGTGGGAAGTAAAAATATGCAGTTAATTTGATCTGATACGAAATAAATGGTATGAAAATATTTGTTTAATCTAACAAAGAGAGACTTTGCCTCCGACCATTGTATACTCCATAGTATGCGTTATGCGTATAATACGTGAAGCAAAGATAATCCTGGGGGAATTTGCAATTTGTAGCCACAAGCGGTTGAGACTCGGCGATAGCAATCTGAAGAAGATTTATCAGTTGCGTCTGTTGCACGTAACCATTAGACAAATAGGATCGCACCGAACCAGTTTCCAACAGGCCATCTTCTCACTAACACGATCGTACCATTGCACTGTTGCCACGCTAGAGGAGCAACTGTAAATTTCAACTTCTGCCTTATCCAGAACGCCTCATATAGGCACGAGAAAATGATTGACAATAATTCAGATTGCTATTCGGTTTGGTGAAACGCGAAAAACGTTTCTTGTTTTTTATTTATTTGTGACAGTTCGTCTTATTATTGTTGTTGATTGCCAAACTATCAAATTGACAGCGATGCTATTTGGTTTGGTGAAACGCAAGAAACTTCTCCTGTTTTTTATTGATTTGTGATAGGTCGTCTTTTATTTGCATAAAAATCAGGTGAACCTTTCCAATCCTATCATTTTTTGATCATTTAGTTTCTTGGTGGTAATATTGCAATAATTGTAACACTAGATAAAAACTTAACACGAGCAAAGGCTGAATGTAAACTCCTACTTGTGGTTTGTTGGATCTGGATGGATGAGTAAAATAACAGCTCTTTGTTAATACACTGGTTTGTTTATCATTATCCTGGAGTTATAAATAAGGCTCGTGAAGGAACAACATTTTGCCATATACCCGCGTAAAGCATGAAGCATATTTTAATCTCAAGACTCAAGACCTGACTTTAGTTGATACATAACGTACTTTCCGATACCTGTTCACTACTGAAGTTGCATGTGAAATTTAGTTTAGTGAAGTCATTTTCTTTTAGCATATTTGATTTTATTATCAGCCAGATGAGGTTTCATGAGTCAGATAGACAACCACTTGATATGTTTCGGAGGTACTTTCATCGGTTACATGGCAACACTGTCATCTTTATCGCTCTTGCAATGCCATAACAGCCACAGGCAGTCAGGACTGCGCTCGGCTTAACCTCTTGACTTGCGATTATCATCATGACTGCGAGATCTATTAACACTCTTCTTTGTCCGTCTCCTAGCTGCACAACACGATGCCATGAACCTGTTACTCTTGACTTAAGCCGAACCAATTTTGTATTTTGGGAATCTGTGAAGCTATTATTGTTCTTTTTGATAACAAGATATATAATTGTATCCACTCTGCCCTAGTATGGGATCACAGTGTTTGAGAACTATCAATTTAGATGTTTCATATATCATTCATCGTCAAACTGGTTGGTAATAAAGGTTTGTATTATCATCGTTATCATCGTTATGATATTGGGTTGGCTAAGAGGCTAAGGAATCTATTCAGTAGCGGCGATTCTGTATACAAAACGTAAAATGTATAAATAATTAGTCTTCCAAAGTTTTTATGCTGTCTACAAGAAATCCTATTCGTTTATTTGGTCATTATTCACTGCCTGAAAGAGTGAAAAAACCGAAAAGCACAAAGAAACGTCCCTACTTAAGGTACTTCACGCCTTTCAAGACATTTTGCGCCCCTAGCAGATTACACTGCCCTAGCTACGACAACGCATATGATAAGAAGTACGTATATTATGACAGCGGATTGCCGCCATGTTCCAGAAATATTATTTAATACCGTTATATTTCAGTTTATGGAGGAGTAAATAATCACAAAAGTTTTATTTAACCTTTGAAAAAATCTGGTCAAGTAGGCTGGCTCTGTATTCCACGTGCATTGATATCAGATGACTGAATGTTATTGTGGAATTTCAGAACTGTTGACTAGTCGAAGTAAGTTTTAGAAATCTTGGAAATTTCTAGAACTCAAAATTCTTGGAATTTTTAAAGTCGTAAAATATGTAGTCGTTCAGCAATACCAACAATTTTTTTGGAATTCAAAAGGTTAACAGCCTGCTTGTCATTTTGTTTATACTTCAATTTAACGACCAGGACAAGTAAAGACGAATAAACGAGACAAAAAGAGATAAGATTCAGGATATACACTAAGCAAAAGTTTTTCTTTCGTTCCAAATTCAACAGGCCGGGAGCATCGAAATGCAAGATTTCGGTGCACTGCCCTTTGAAAAATGTTCCACGGTGTACGTTCATCCTTATTGCGGCAATTTTAAAATGTCAGAGGAATTCCTACGGCACGATCCAAACATAAAATTACAATAAACGGTCGCCGAAGCTCCGGGAATACGTTATGGTAATGTGTGACCGTTATTTCTCGTGTGTCCATTATCAATTTTTAAATGGGATTCTGCCGTGATTTATCCGATTGCGCTATTGCTTTGGTACTCGACGCGAAGCCAAGATCCATTCCAAACGTATGCTTCACGTGAATGCAATGTTATGTATTGGTAGAGCTGTATCTAGCAGTACTAAAAATATATCCAGTCCATATAATATGTACTGGTATTTCTGAATGAAAAACCAGCAGTAACACCATTAACATCTACCTGGGCGCTAAACATTTTTCTGAGCTCATATCAGCTGATGGCCTACCAAGCACAAGTAAGTCCAGCGACGTCAGTTTGTTCACATTACTTTATTTTCATCATACACTCTATAACCGAATCAAATCAATGAAAAATAATTAGAAAAATAATAAAGAAACATTTTTCACCAGTGAAGATCAGCATTCTCACCATTTAGCTTTGACTAAGTGTCACACAGAACGGCACATTCGCTCTGGAAGGTACTTCTTCTCGCGCAAGTATTTTTCCCAATTTTCTAACCTGAACAGCTCGATCTTTTATTTGTCATCCAGTAGATTCCGACAGAAAAGGGCAACCTACAAACCTTTAGGGAAAATGCCAATGACGCATTAAACAATCGGTCAGATTGAAAGTAGGCCCGACAAGTGGCGGGCGGAGTCCGAGGGGAAGAGTGGTCCTATCCTATCAAAATGTTCACGTTATCCCACTTTCAAGTACAAGGTATTTCAGGCCTTCAGAAGCTGTTTTTCCTCTTCAGGTTTCAAGAGGTGCTTCAAATTTAGGTTTACGTCAGAATTCTCACTTATAGATCATTGAATTTTTCAAACGTTAAACAAATTAGTATACTTGAGCACTACTATAGTCAATCAGATCTGAGTAGATATCTTTGACTAGATCTAGTTAGGAAGTTCATGAACTTATAGTTACTAGATTCAACAGTCTCTTCATTAATATTAATGCGGCTAGACTCTATCATAAAAAGCATCTATTAGATTAATCGCATTGAAATGCGAACTGTTAATAAATAATACCTTACACGAACGTCAATGTCCAAGGTGCGCGGCTAATATGGACAGTATGTCTAGATATATTATAATGTTAATGAGACGAAAATGGGACACTGAATTCACTACCTTCCTTATTGAGATGCATATAGTTGATTCTGTGGAATGCTTTGTCTTGAAATATCAAAGGTACAAGTGCGCATAAGAATACTGTCTACATCTAGGAAAGTATATGTAGTTCTGGAAGTTGTAGATATCTTCTGACAAGACTATGTATTTTATAACATCCTAATATGGCCAGAAGTGGATGGCAAAAGGTTTTCTTTACGAAGGGTCCCACAGCATTTTGTTATGTATGTCAATTCAATTTTTCTATGTACACCATTGAGTATAATTTTTTGGACACGATGCAGAAACAACATACTCTAAGTGTTGATGCAAATGGTGATACAGTTATTCTAAAGTCCATTGAAAGTTGTGAAAAATAATTTCTCCCATTGAATTTCATCATGTGTACCTATCAATATCCAGACCAAATGAGGCTGTTTTTTTTCCTGGGCGACTCGCCAAAAGCAAATGATATATAAGGATTGTTCAATATAGCACGTGGGGTAAGATTTCGTTAGATTACATTGTAGAATTGAAGGTTTTTGAGTGTTTCCAGTAGTTAATGGCAATTTGCAGTTCATCAGTTGCTATGGTTCCCAATTACAATATCTATCGACATGTGCGAACTGATAATGCTACCAGTACCATTTTTTTTGTAAACGATATTTCATTTCTTCACCTATTTTAATAATGTAATAAAAAATATGACATGGGATGGGATTAATTGTGTCTAAACCAGACTGTTGTTAAAAATTAGAGATCGTTCTGGATCGCATCCATATTTGAAGGTATAATTCAGTCTTGTGAATCATTGGTGAGCGATTTTGCTGGGCCTGCACATCTCTACAACGATTGACCTTGCGATTGAATGGCAGAGTAGAATACCTTACACTATAATATCACTCTAGTTCTCACCAGCTCAAAGCTGTACAGAATGCGATCTATTGAAATGTACCAATAAAATCACAAATTTTTTATTTACGGCTTTTGAGAAAGCACACCACAGGGCACCACTGGCACCGGTATTTCAAATACACACTCTCAAGGCTAGTGAGCTAGTTTCTGGTCCTGTAAATGCACAGGAACTTCACGCTGGTTCACTCCAGGCAACTCTGCTTCGACAGCACTTATTATTTTTTATTTCCTTGCCAGCCATGGTCACATAAATATCATTACGTATAGCAGTGGTGTCCACTAACCACTACTCATCAATAGTGCTGCTACTGGGTATCAATATCGGGCAATTAGTGCATTTATAATATAGTCAAGATTAGAATATCACTTTTCGAGTGATATGAGTGAACTCCAGACTTTTAGATACTTGCAGTTGTTAAGCTACACGATTTTTAATGATAGCATTTTTTTAGGAGCTGGAAATGATCAATTTCAAACATGCCTATGAAGCCTGAAGGTCCAGTCTGGATAATATGACAGTCTGGCTTGTCATTCAGTCTTCGAACCTATGGCCTTGCACAAACAAAGCATAAGTCTGACAGTTCTCCTTTCAAAAAATACATTGCAATAATGAAAAGTGGTTTATTTTCTATAAAGCGTACATCAAAATTAGCTATTATATCAGAGGGTAGGTCAGCAAAGTTTTTTTTTGTAACTTTTTTTACTTGTTTTCTTTGTAATCTCTATGCTCTATCGGAACTATTTATGGTCAAAATATTAACTTTCATAAAACACATAGGTATCATAATTTTAATGGTGTCCATTTAATCCACTGACGATAGAACACTGATAGACCTCGTACGTTTACAAAAACTTTCGTCATACATTAGTGCGCAGTTGCCAGAATTCGCCAAAGGACTACAATAACATAAATTTTCCTACATAGCTAGTTCACAAGAACTACAATGAATATCTTAGCTATTGAATAGTAAGGAAAGTTAAAAATAACTTCATAATTTAGAAGAAACCTGCAATGTTAATGACACCTCACACACTATCTGGCAACATGGCTTTATAGCAAATTCTGACTGCTACTAGCCGCTACGTATCATTTTTCATTCATATTTTGCAAATTTGACGTCTGTCGGCAGTTGAACAGAACCTAACCGTCAACCATTTACGTCAGGTCACTGTCAACCGCTTTAATTTTTGACGTGAGCGTTCGAATCAGATATCGTAGTTTTTGTTCATTTTTTCTGTTTGATCTGGTTTGAATTTTGCTTATTGTTGCCAAAATGATGAAATATTGACATGTGTGTAAGATGTTCAGCACCCAGGCTGAAGCTGCAGTTGTAATCTTCCATCAGTAAGTATCATGATACTATTACTCGAGAAGATAAACCCACCTCGCGCTCCAATTTCGTTCGGCACTGCGCATGACGTCACTCGGAGACAACAATCGCGCTTGCCGGTGGGAAGAGCCATTGCTTCCGAGCACTAGCTGTTAGTATTTAAAATATTTTTCGCATTTATTATAAAAAATCATTACACTTATTCGTTGTTTTTTTCAATAGAATTTAGGAACAATGCTAGGATAGTACGGCTTCAAATAGAGTAAGTATTTTATAGATAAAATAAATTCTCTTTGTAAGAATATGATTCTTGAAAAATGTTCACATAAATATTTTTAGCAATGAATATTTCAATTTCAGGATCAATATAAAATACCAAAATATGGAAAGTTATGAGAATTCGAACCATTTCATTTTGAATATGTTTCAGCATTTCATACTAGACTTAATTATTGCTCAAAGACATGTATTTGTTTCTTATTTAAATCGAAGCAGTCCTTTTAGAAACAATACCTTGGTAGAAAAATATCAGTGATTTAGATTTATTATAAACAAATATATATAGGTGAAGGTATATTCGTGTTTTCAAAAAAATTCAATAGGTAAGTGTCAATAAAAAGCTTTCGTAATGAAGAACACATTTATTAAATCCATTAAATATAGCGATTTAGTTACAACAACAATTAAATCAACATTCACATATTCTATTATCTCATTTTACAACTTTTGTCATTTTTCTCTTCCTTACTTTCGATTTTTCCTTGATACCTTTATTCAACTTTCGAATTTTGAAATACATTTTGCATTCAAAGAAAAGAAGTTTGGCATCTGTGCTTACATTAACCGATTCAGCTAAATTCATCAGCGATTTCAAATAATTTTTTGTCAGTTTTAATGACTTCCCACTGCAGTTGTTGAAAATATGGTCGAGCTCATTACATAAAGTTAAAAAATCAAGGTTTCATTTTCTACCTTGCTGTTTGAGTTGAAGCAGTTCTAGTTTTCCCAGAAAAATTTTCTTTGTCTTCCACATTTTCATTTTGTATCTCCGTTACTGCATTGACATGAGACATTTTATCCTGTATTATCTCCCTATTCAGTCTTTTTTCCATGCGCATACATCGTTCCTGCTGAAACGATGTCCGCTCCCTTGGTGATTTCATCAAATTGACAGAAGGTACCGCATCACTTTTTAGCTTCCATTTATTTTGCGGTAGTTCCAGCATTTTTTCTTTTAAGCAGTAATCATTTCCTACAAAATGAACGGAACATATCCTTGCCGTTTCAATATTAAATTTGTGCTTCTGATAACATTTCAGAATCCATTGGTCGCAAACTTTTTTGTCCTTTGGAAATCTAAAAAAACGGCAATCCGGAACGACATCACATTTCTTATTGTTGTTGTTTGAACAACCCATCATTGCACAATGGACCATTTTAACAAAGTTTGTCACTATTAAAGCTAACGCCTTTTCATAAACAGATCACATAACCTATAACACACAGCAGATAATTGTCACGGCAAGTCAGCCAGCCGTTTTGTCTCCAGGTGATGTCAGAGGTGCGAGAGAGATAGCGCTACGACATGCGCGTGGGTTTATCTTCTCGAGTAATAGTATCATGAGTAAGTATAATTGTGTTTCAAATTCCCGCCATGTCAAATTTCGTGATTCATCCAAATGTCATCGATGTTTACAAACAGAAATTACGGTCCCCATCGAGCGGCCACCTTGTCACCTTTCCCTCTCTCCGCTGGTTCCCTCGCCCAAAGTCATGTTTGACTATAGACATACATGAATTTATGAATGAGATGCCTGATCTTCAGTTGTTCTATCGTCGTTGATTTAATCAGTTGATCAGTCCAAAAATTTGAGATAACCAGATGACAACTTACAAACTATAAATAAAACGTTGCAATAAGTAGCACGAGGCTCAACAGAACCCATACGGTTACAGTGCTTCGCAGCTTTCTACCTTTATCGCTCAGTTGCAGCGTTCCGCTAATTACATCAGATCGAAAATATTACGCGATGAAATATTGAACATGTATAATTCCTGGCCTGTCGAAGCCTAATGAGTTATACTATCGGTTGAGTTACGGCCTTCTCGATGCCACATCGCTAATTAACAACAACTTAATCGCGTTACCAGGAAACGAGAGAGCCTCTCCTTGTTCATTTGGTAGTGGCCGCGCTTTTTTAATTTGCATTCGCATTATGTTTCCCATGGCCTTCTGAGATGAGCCGCGCCGATATTACTAGTCGGCTGCAACTGCGGTTATTAGGCCGGTCGGTGGGCCAACGAATATACAGGTAGGATACTTTGTAAAACTGGGTAATCGACACTGAGAAACTGAACATTGAGCGAGCAGAAATGACCTGCATAGTTGACATTCGTCAACAAATCGTGTCGGAATGAGGTACTAGATCTGATCTATCAAGATTTACACATTATCTAATTGCATATGCAGTTGGCCCTGGTCAACTTGACGGTTGAAAATCATCATTGCGGTTTGGGTGTGTTTTTTTATTAAATCGTTGAAATTCTATAGAAATTCCAGCTAAGGTAGAAGTTAAGTTAATGTTTGGGATATAAGATTCATTGAATCTTAAAAAAATCGCATGCTAAAACATTAATTATTCATTGGTGGTTTTGGAAGAAAATCAAAACCTATCATCATTCGTCATACAGCACTTTGTTTCGGATTCTAAGTTATTTTCTGAAAAGAGATAACATTTCCAATATTATTTGATTTTTAAACAATTTTTTTTGCAGATTTTACGAAAGCTTTTCCACTCCACCTACATTACTTGCAAAATAAAACAATATGCAATATTTTTCCTATACACATTGCTCAGAAGATTAGCAGTTTTTTTTTTAAATTTCAAATATTCGCATCCTGTAGCAGCAAATTTATCAGCATACCTTCCCATCTCTCGGATCGCGTGATTTGTATAAATTAGTGTTTCGAAGCTACTTTTGAAGAACGGGACTAAAATGAAAAAACTAATCCTAAAAATTCTACGCACAAAAATTCGTTTATTTTTACGAGCTTCAGCAGATTGTACCATATACTTATTCCTCTTTCAATTGGTGGATTCACGTGTTTTCGCCCGAAATAAGATTTTCGCACACCTTGGTTTTTGAACGACAAACTACCTAAAATCACATTTCTCGAAATAAAATGGCCCTTTTGAACCATTGCTACATTTTTAAGAAGGCCGCCTCAAAGAATGTATTTCCTTAAAATGTTAAAATTTAGAAACTTAAAAAACTGAAAAAAGAACCTTTCAAAATTCCTTACAGATACAATGACAACAGAATCACAATAGACCCGTTTAGTATGTCACACGTAGGAACTGGCAACAGCGGCCGCTGTCGCAAGAAAACTAGGAATTCAAGAGCTGTTGGCATGTCGACCTTATGCACAAGGTGATTCCGGTCTGTAAAATGACTGAAATTACGTATATTTCGAATATTTGAATGTTCACAATTCTACTACAAGTAGGTACTTTTCATTTACAACTTCTTTAATAGAACGAACAAAATATCAACAATTCCGTTATGACACTGCGCGGTGTTGTCATTTGTTCTTTGTGACGTCACCACTAAACGGGTCCATTGGTTCCCTAAATAATACTGCAACGTTGATACGCATTTTCTGCCTCATATAAAGTTGGCGGCTACCATAGAATGGCGGACAAAATAGGAGAGGAAAGCAATTTTCCTCACATAAACATTTATAAAGAAAGCAGATATTAATAAATCTCCAGCAACTTCCTCGACGTACGAAAGTAATCCCGAGTTTAGCGAAAGTTTTTAGAAAGGGTCTTTTCATTTGGAAGTTTTTGAAAGCGCATTAATGTAGTGTTCCCCTGGAGGACAGGGGATTAGTAATTATAAATAAGTTTTGAATGGAGTTTTTGATGGAAACTGTTGCACGGTATAGTGTCCGTATACCGGATTCTAATTGGAACTCAGTGAGTTGCTCTTGGATATGCTTCACTTAAGGTTCTCCCTTTACTACACAGTTCAAGAGAAACCAAGGTATAATTTACAAAAACTACGAGTTGTTAACCCTGGGCCAATGAAAGTATTTGTTGTATTCACAATGGAAATATATCTTTTATACAAAATGCCTTCTACAAGCAACAAATAGGGTCTTGAAAATTAGTAAATAAGGAATTGCTTGACAGCTATTCATCAACATTGTGTTGCAAACTGTTTTGTTTGGTTAAACGGATTCATTGTTCGAAATATATAAATAACAATGTAGATGTATGTGTGCATAATACGTGAATGATAAATTGTCTCTTTTTGTATTGAGAGGCTCAAGGCAACTGCCCAACATCCTGTGATCGTTAACCTCTCATTTTTTGTCCCCTGCGAACATCACTAACTGTTCATACTAAGATCTAATATCAAATCAAAATACCCAATGGCCAAATTATAATTTTATGTTGATATTCTAATATTCAAATTTATTTTTTGTCTTTTGTGCTTTAGAAAAGACTACAAATGCCGCTAAAGCATTACTAAAGTATATATAACAGTCACATGTAGTTTAAATTAATGATCAGGAGAAGAAAGATAAATCAAAAATAACATTATTCCAAACCCGAAATGTATTTCCATTTCAGAACTTTCCTCGTTTGTGTTTCTTATCGTCGTTGAAAACATTCTGCACATAGTCTGTGCTGCTAGCTTCGCTGAGTGAATAGTAATTGACAAAGTTGCCCATAAACTTCAATAACGACCTCTTTTAGTATCTTCGTTTGTATGAAGCAATTGTAGCAGCTGCACCTATCCTAGAAATGTTCAGTTCACGAAATAACGCAATCGTAGAAAGTACGGTTAGTGCGCAACATAAAATTTCCGCAAAGAGTCCCTCGAAGGTGTGCTCTATGCAGTTAGTTCTTTCTACTTCCAATAGTGAATATATTTGACTGAGATTTTAAACTAGAGGGATGCTTAGAGGAGCATTTTTATCGTATAGAACAATTGCTGTATCTGTCTAACTTTCTCTGGCAATCTATATTATGGTGATATGCTATTTAGAAAATAGGTAGTTACCTATTATTCCTCACCTTATTAGTTCAAATTACACCGAACTAAATTCAAATAAACTACACGTCAATACACTAATTATTTGATGATTTCTCTAACATTACATGACATACTTGACAAACATTACAAGGATCGACTGAGAAGATGCCGAGAGATTCATACTACCGAATCATATCGAAAGAGGTTTCGTTCCAACACAGATTCGATCATGTAGAGTGTAGATGCTCCTACTTGTTGAAACTCTCCAATCACGCAGATAAAATAATTGTCTACTTTAAGAACCGAGAGTATATTTTTTTTGCAGACAAGTCGGCCTTCATCTCCGATTCGTAATAAGGAGGGACCTGCATTGACCCCGCTTATGATGGAACTTCCCGACCATTCAATCTCTCATAATAATAATATCATATCTGAAGGAAGAATGAAAAAAAATCATACTGAGACGAACTATTTTGGTGCTCATAAATTAATTACCCAAACATTCAGCTTCCTATTCTTCTACCTTAGCAGTAACCGCTAACCCGTCAATCAGCATCGTTCACTACTAATTAGGAGGAAGACGATCGCTAATTGTAAACTGATTGGCTGTTCAGTAATTGCCGACGGATTACAGCTTAAAACATGACCGATTACCGCGGCTTCGTCTAAAGTAATAGAACCGTAACAGTCTTATTTGAAGAGCTGTTCAAAAAATGTGAAAATATTTTTACTATCTACGTACATAGGTGAAACAGGAGTCTCAAACATATAAAAGTAAATAGGTGAACATCAATCATCTCTTTGTGATTTACATGGGAAGTTTCGACTTATCATCAATTCGTGAGCGGCCTCGACACAACATTCCTTGCGGTCACAAGCCAAGTAATTTTATATAAATTTCTGTATTTCTAGATTTATAATTATTAGTTTAGTCCCTCTCACGGACTGGGGTAGAATCCAATAGAAATCTGTCATATTTTCTGCTGGAGGTATTTTTTTGGCATCTGGCACAACAACAAATATGTATTCGATATAAAACGTCAATAACAAACAACAATCATATGTGGAATCTTTGTTCGCTTGCCCACGTAAAGACTGGTAATTAATTATATGCGAGGAGACTGCATACAATTCTAAGTATGTAACTCTATTATTACCATAAAGATACATAGATGCATGAAAATTTCATTTATTCTAGTTTCTAATGAGGATAATAATGAGGTCTATTATTTTTTTCTCAATTGCAACTGACTCCGAAACTACTTTTGCGTCTGTTACAGAATTTCAAAAATTGAGATGTGTAGACAAAATGTTACTATCGTTGAAAGTAGCTCACAAATTCTATTGCACCACAATTTTGATAAAGAATCAAACGGAGGGTTTTTCGCAAAGACTAGACATTACAAAAAAGGTAATTAGGTTGTGTACTACACTTGAAAGAGCCGGCTTTATAAAGAATTCAAACAACGGATTACACTATCTCCACTTAAGTCACGATGAGAAACTAATTTTAATATTTACGATTTCATATCGATCCTCAGTGATAATTAATTATCGATTTTTTCTATTCATTTTTATTCTCATTCTTAGAGCTTAGCTTCAAGTACTTGATGAACATTTTGGATCCATCTGAAACATGGCTCAAACTTTAAATTATTTTCATGCTGATAAAAAATACCAACAGTTGTAAAGATATTCATCTCCCCCATCCATTTCCCTCCATCACTCCATTTTCTCCTTGCGTTCCAAATTTAATTCCCACCTGAGTACGGCACTGTGCAGGCAGCAAGCTGATTACGCGATTCGATTTTATTTGAGACGTTAACGATGATAGCGGAAATGTTAAATGATCCGATTATCGTTTTAATGAAGAAAGGGTTGAAGAAGATGTCGATTTTCCTATTGTACATCTTGCACAATGCTGCTGATGACGTAGATGTGCTGCACATTGAGAATCAGTCCAAAAAGCTGTCCCTGCAATTTGAAGCTCACGGCAATGGAGAATTTAGGATCAAGATAAACTCCAAAAAATGCGTAATCGGCCTTCAAGAAATGTTTTACGATATTGAATCTACACTTTCTGATCCATGAATATGCTTAAAACATTTCCATCATAATAGCAAGAGAATGCCAAAAAAAACACCGCGATGCAGAAACTATGAAAACCCGAAAACCCTAGTGTGGAAGATTCAGTAACGCCTGGCTATCAACGAGACCAGAACTGGACTACCAGCACTTGCCTCAACCTGCAACATCATAACTGTTGGTTGTATAGAAGATCACTCACTTTCCGAAGGCAATATCACAGCTGACTGACTCGCAGAGGGCTGTTGAGACCAAATCCTTGGTCCTGAGCTACACTTCATTCCACCCGCCAAGGCTATGAAATCTCTATTGAAAGAGAATATCCACTCAGTTTTTGAAAATATGTTAGATGACACCACTGGCAGTATTCTCGCTAGATAGTCCCTTGGATATCCTAGTGAACAAGTAAAGACAACAAATGCTGATTGCAACAAAACATTGCTAACTAACAGCTAGCTGGAGGTGTGAACAGGAAGTGGATCTCCTGTGTGTATATTCACAGCAATTCTAGAATCCATTGTGGGGGAGCTTTGGCTCATGTGGCTACCTTCTTAACACTTTTGGGTAGCTGATCTTGGCAGATTGCCCTTCCTCCAAAGTATTTCTGGAGTTCTGAGATGTAGCTGAGCATTCGATAAATAATTTCACTTGAAGTTAGATCAGAAACTACCTCTCGTCATCTGGTAGGCCTCAAAAATAGAAAACTCGAACACACAAAATATACATAAAAACCTCAATCTGGAATTGTGTTGGATAATTCTAAATTTAAGCTACTATGGATAATTTATAAGTCTCGCAACTTGTAAGGAACTACATCGTCCACTTCTTGGGTATAACCTCGAAAATCACAAAAAACTCGCTGATGTATCTTAAAAAAAAGTCACAAATCACAAATCAAGATTCACTTGTGACGTCCACTAAACCTTTTCCAATACGTTTTCTTCCGGATTTCTTGGACATCTCGTCTGCTCCAACAAAACGCTTGAATCCCTCACGATTAAAGGGTAAAAAAATCAATTGCCTTCATATCAGACTTGCCTAATTATGGGTACTTCAAGGTACAAACGCGCAAATCATTTTAACTACCATGCCTCAACATCTCTTAACTCTCAATTAGTGGGCATTAGTGGAGAAAATTTCCCATAATTAACCACATTCTCTACTGGTTGATATAGTACTGTATGGCCGTAAAGACGGGCGTATTTTTAATTATATAAAAAAAGGGAATGGCATTACGCTACTTGTAAAGGGATAAGTGCATTTTTCGGAAATTGTGACCACCTGTAGTATTACAGGGTGTCCAAAAACTACCCAAAGCCGTAGTAGCAAAAATTATTGCTATTCCGTGGATAACCAACCTTGGTTTGAAGTCGATTGAAACCACAGTATCGATAATATCTTCAGACGTGTTTCAATGCGGAAAACGCTATCGATGTGGCGCGCCATACCTACTCGAGGAGACACTGTTCTGTGCTGTTCATTTTGAGTATAATGAATTCTACTGGCGCTAGGTAAAAACCGAGCGGCCAGGCTGATGGCGTGCTGTGGCCACCTCCTCCCAGGCTATCACGCTAGCCCATTCCTAATATCCCTACCATTAATGCTGACGTTTTATTAATAAAGCATGAGCTGATAATCGGCAGGTCGTACGACAAATGGGCGCGATTTCAAACATGATGTTCCTCGCCGCTCGGCGGTCGGGGGTCAGACCGTAGCGGAGTCTCTCTCTATCTGTGTCTCGTTTGCTCCTCTTACGGTCACGTATTTGGCACATTGTTCTTCTCTGGTAGATAATACACAGTATGGAGATGTACGAGGAATGCTAGATTACTTCGAAAAGCTAAGCTCTCGGGTCACTTTGATAACAAATTCTGAGCTTTAATTCAACGGTTCAGGAAATGGAATGCCGAAGTCTACATAATAATCTTTCAAGTAGATTTTTGGTCCCATGAAGGTTTAATTCTGATATCGTTTACGCGTTATTTGATTAATGTTGTTCTTTAAAACAGGCTCGTTGATAGACACTGCACTACAAAATCAACATTTTAAATATAAATATAAACCCAAATAAACGTTTGAAACTCAAAAATGCAAACCCCATCACAAAGTTAAACAAATCTTTCATACCAGCCTCTGAATTGTATTTTGTGAATTAGTCGGCATAGTGGCAAAAAATACTAGTTTCAACTCCAATCAATCCATTTTCTTCAGGTATTTCTGTCTTCAATGGATAAATCGTTAAAAATATCTATCCAGGTTAAATGTTCACATTCAACAGCCTTGAATATCACAACCAGCATATTCTGAAATATCACCGCTTATGCCTATGTGATATAAAATGTTACTACTTACTTATATCGCAAATCAGAAACATTTTCAGACCAGTAACTCACCTATACCAAAATAAAATATCAGTCACTAAATTCCAGAAATAGGATATTTTAATTATATATACATATAATAGCCAATATATAGTGTACCTATCTGAAGAACAGACAACGTCATGACTAATCTATGAAAAGAGCTCCATTATCTATTAAAGGATTGCATCAATGCATCATATTCCTTCTGAAATTTATTCACGATAAGATTACACCGCGAGAAAACATTGCGTTAAGTTTTTATTGAATTAATAACTGACCAACATCATTAAATTTAATACGATATGTCTCCGTACATATACGAATATTATCATGAAGAAAATAAGACACAACACAAATTTACCTTCATTCAGTAATTAATTCATATATGAAGCCAATTTGTTTTAAGTACATACTTTTATAGAGTAATTTGCCTTATAATGCATAAAATCAACATTTCTCAGAGCAAGACCCTCAATTAAAGAATGCTTAAGACTGGGTCATAAACATGAACAACGACTGTAACAATGGCAGGGTGATTTTTGATGCTGATATCCAGAGCGGGAAGGTGCAAGCTTGAGAGAAGAAAATATTATGTTTCCTGGCTCATTAATGATCGATAAGAAAGAGTCAATAAGCATATCAACCATTTTGCTCAAATTAAAATTGGGAAGAGTGGAATAAACTGGATTTCCATAAAACTACACAAGTAGGAGAAATTTCGCAATTCGAAGTTGATAATTCGAAATATAATCCGAATTGATATAATCGATATTGGGATAGTTGACGAAATATGAATTAAATGAATCTGTCTAACGTAACATAGTCAACCCCACCAAACTGTAACAAAGTAGCACAAAATATACACATAAAATTTGGAAACTACAACAGCGCTCTGTTTGACAAAGGGAATACAAAATCAAAAATATAACCGGGTACCTCCATCTTCGAATCGAATTACGAATGAACTAAACTGATATCAGTGGTCACATAAAAAATTGAAAATGAGAATTGGAATTCGTAATTCATAAACACTATTCCATGATTCGATGGGATATCGTGATTTTTACGCTACTAAGGATATAATATATTTATCTTCTTTGCATTTTCCAAAATTCTTTTGGTTCTTGAATTCATTTCGGTTCGATAATAAACAGCAATTATCTACTACTTAACGTTTACAGTCACTAATATCAACCTAACCTCCAATCGTGCGGCGAAAATTATAGTAAGTCAAACTTGCTATACCTTTCCCTGTTTTTTGCAAGGAAGACTAGATCAAGTCAATTTAATATAGTGTTCGTCTGTAGGAATGAGGGTTATTACACTTGCTATACACGGAAGTTGTTTACTGGTTGCCTATAGTGTTACTATAATTTTCCACCAAATAGAACTTGAAAAAATTTATTGATGCCATATAGTAAGTCAAAACCCAGGTTTTTTGAGTTACAATAGTCTTCTTTGCATGAGTCGATATGTCGATACCTATTATATAATCCGAATTATGACAATAATTCGATAATCTGATAATGAAAATAATGCAATTATGCCCACCATCAATAAAAACGCTTTTTCATAGTTCTGAGTGCAATCCGTTAGGCACGAAGATAGTTTGCAAACTGCAACTCCTTCTCCTGCTAGTTATATAGGTTCATTAATTATACATGATTAAAAAGTAATTACATAGCCTCATAAATCATCGCCACTTCAAATATCAACTCACGACTTCATGAATCAATCCCGATAAGGCAAAATATGTATGACTCAAGGCATTAATTACACTTCGTACCACTCTGCAGTCTTTTACCAACACTTGAGATTCCTTCAAGACTTCCATTTCCCACAATTAGATTCGTGAGATAAGCATCCAAAGAGGCGTTCCACATAACGCACCTCTCACAGACGATACGACACGTGAGAAACCAACTACGCCGCATGCGTCCTACTTTAACGTACTTCTGGTTAATGATGGCTAATCGTATCAAATTACCCTAATGGACCTTACTGATCGTGATTTGAATCTGATTGTAGATTCAATTTCTACGTAGTAGGTGCATGAGCTTTAAGCAAAAGTAATTATTACATTAAACTCCCATTGTCAATACTAATTAGGATTCACAATGTATCCATAGAATTGACATAAGTAAACGTTTTCTGATGAGCTGAATAGTAACCTGTTGCATTCCTATTTATATGCTCTACGATAGACGCTCTGTCTTGATGGGTCAAGACGGCGTTTCTGTAGAGTGGCTCATCTCACTGACAAGAGCGGTCGATGGTGGAGAATTCTGCTGATATGAATGTAGTTTACTTATATTTCTTATGATTGGCTGCTATCTGTTTAGATTTTATTTCCCAATTTTTTGTCTAGATCTGAAAGCAGCCTGCTTAGCCTCTCAACGATAAAAGTATGGTTTCATATGTATAGCCCAGCGCCCTCCTAAGCTTCTTTAAGGTGGTCCGTCTATATATAATCAGCTAGACCAATTTTTTTTGTTTCAGCTTACACATGTTCAAGTGTATTCTTTGATACTTACTTCTCTCTGTCTATTTAACGTACGTCTAGCCGCAGACAAATGTCCCTTACGACATCTGTCAACAAGAACAAGGGATGTCGCTGTAAATCAGTTCACCCTTGGTTGACAGATGTCGTAAGGGACATCTGTTGCCGCTTCAAGGCAGTCTAGAGGTTAGGACCTTTGACATCGTAAGTTGCCAATGGGCGTCCCCATAGAGGGCGACACTTGGAGATGAGGTGATTATTGTACATTATAATATAATTTTCTAATGTGTAATTTAACTTACTATTGTGCAAATTATATTTTTTGAGTTTGTATTTTGTTTTGTTAAGTGTAAGAATAGCTTTATGCTAAACTTCGCCCAAACGTTTTAATTATTATTATTATTATTATTATTATTATTATTATTATTATTATTATTATTATTATTAATATTATTATTATTATTATTATTATTATTATTATTATTATTATTATTATTATTATTATTATTATTATTATTATTATTATTATTATTATTATTATTATTATTATTATTATTATTTGCTAAGCGTAACCTTGGACTAAAACTATTTATTATAATTATTATTGGTGCTTAAGTTGCAAGAGTTGAATTGAACTCCATTCGCAGATCTCTATTCAAATATTTTTTTGTTTAGATTGTAAATGCTCTTATTCAGTAAAAATCTTTCATCATTCAGATAAAATTATGTGATTTATCAGAAATATTTATATTTTCACAAATATAACCTAACTCTGGATTGAAACGATTTATTAAAATTATTACTTATGCTTAACTTATGCAAGAGACCCCATCTACATAAAAGTTTCACCGGATATGATGTCGGACGACACCTCATCTTATTGTCGAGAGGTGAAGCGCCTTAAAATCCGCCTTGATAATATCTGCTCGTGTAACGGCTCTGGTTCCGTGCCGTTTCGCGAGAACTCCTGAGGCATTCTCATGAACGCAGTCGCTGTTGTGCGGTAGTCCAGTCGGCTACTATCTTCAGCGTTGCCGAATGAATAGAAATCAGGATCGGTTTACCAAAGAAACAAACACAGCAAGTGCTTGTGTGAAGTGTTGCCTAAAATTGGGAGCCAACTTCTCGAGCTTAGAAGAAAATTGCACTGTCTGCCGAATCAAGAACCAAAAACTAATACTTGTCCAGTTTGAACTGACTACTGAAAAAAATGAAAAAATTGATCAAAAATGAGTATCTTATATAGTTGAAGAGTTAATAGAAAAAGTGTCATACCATTTTGGAGTCCTTGTTAAATGTTACAACTTTTAGGACTACTTGCCAAATTAGCGTAGTACAAGTTTTCTAATAGAGCCAGTTTAAACTGGGAGAAGTATCAATATTTGGTTCTAGATTCGGCAATCAGTGCAATTTTCTTCCAAACTGGAGCAGTTGGCCTTCAATTTTAGCCCATATTTCATAGAAGCATTGTTCAGGATTACATAATAAAAATTTACAATAAGTAATGATGATGATGAACAGCAGTTAAGAGGCCATGACATGACGTAGATTTTCTCATTTTTTTTAAATGCCAATAATTTGAGATTCGCATGATTTTTACATTTTTCTGAGATGGGCGATCGCCAGATCCCGGCTTGACGTCCATTTCTGTAACACCCTGTATATTATATCTCTTATTTTAGATTCATCAACAATGCAAACGCATTCTAGCCTTTCATAATAGTCCATACTAAGGTCTGTGTTGAAAACAAAACTGGTACCCTGGGAACAGTCAAAAATATCAGTCTCATTATAATTACAAAATCTGATTTTTCAATGAGTACTTGGGAAAAGGCTGCCGTGGCATCCGAAACGTTGGTAAAAATATTTCAGTCAATTATATTGGTTACAAGCAGCATTTAGTAAAAATGCTAAAATGCTAAACCTTGCCTCATGTCATCAATCACAAATCAAATACAACGATTATTATTAGTATTATAAGTTAACAGTTTTCTCCATTGTCCAGCAGGTGTGACAAATCCAACTACAAGTAAACAATGGTCAATAAAACAATATGAAAAATGCATTCACGGAAGCGTTGTTCTTTAAATGTGGGAAAGAACATGGCAACAATGGCGTAGGAAAAGCAAGACGGTTAGAGTGTCATTATTTAGCGAATTACGTACTGGAAGCTGGCCAAAATTGGCTTTCTCTACGGAATTCGAATCATCCGCGAGGATAACGTGAAATCGCATAATAAAACAGTCTCCGAAGTTTTGAAATACTAACGTGTGCTCTGTTGGTTGTTGCTCTTTGCATTATGCAATGCTTCTGGCTCTATTTGTAAGCTTGAAACAAGAAGCGTCTGATTTCTACCGTTAAGTACGTGGATATATACGAGGGTCACGATGAAAGTTTTTAGATACAGAAAAAACAAGGTTTTTTCAAAAAACTTTCCCCCAGCTCAATACATTAACGCATTCGGTAAAACCACTTGTCAAATTCTTGTGACCAACGTACTTTTGAAAGGTTGCTAATTTCCTCCTCATATGTAACGATTGCCTCTTCATCGGTGGAAAAATGGTCCCCAAAGCAACTCACTAAGCTTTCGTGACATTCCGCTTGTTTTAGTCCCTTTTTATAGTCATACAAAATGATGGAGCTAAAATCGCGACTACCCGGTTCCATTTTCGCGTTAAAATTCGTCCATCTAAGTGTTGGCGTGCTCAAACTTGTTTAAACTTATATCGATTAGGAATATCTAAAGACTTTCAGCGTGACCCTCGTATCTGTCAATGTATATCTGTATGTGAGAGATTCTCTAGAACTACTGTACATAGATGATTTGTTTATATTTAGGAAACGCAAATTTCTAAAAAAATTCTTAGACTAGTATTTTTTGTGGTTCTCAAAGTGTATAGTGTTTTTTTGCTTTTTGTTTTGAGTGTTACTTTTAGAGCTCTGTACGCTCATTCACCATTCTTCAAATTGCTACAGTTCGAAACGTAAAAATACTCGAATATTTTAAGGGTTCGGAAAATAATTATTGCCATGGGTTTTTCGGGTTAAAAAGTTATTGATAAGAAAATATTTTTTTTGGAGCCTTTTGGGTTTGTATAAAACAGATTTTTTTCAAATATAGGATCAAACAGTTTTCCATGTAAATATAATTTAATTATTTTTTGCATTTGTGTTGTCAAAAAGTACATAGCGAAACCGTGACCAAGATGAACGAAAAACCGGGAAAAACATTTGTTGTGTCATTTGTGCTCAAAAACATTGAAATTTTTCGATCTTCCATACCATTATTTAGCATAGACCAAAAAATCAGACATAAGATTCAAAACTTTGTTCTTGGTCGATTCTTCAAGTATGGTTTATCGATTTTTATTCGGACTGCCCGACGATGATTTGGTATGAATTGAAACACATCACTGAAAGAAAAATAGTTTCATTTGTGACTGTCTGTTAAATACACAATCCTTTTATCTGCATGTTGGAAGAGTTTCACCAATTGAGACCATCTACAATCTACTATTTCTCTTAGTCTCAATACAGTTGCCTTCATATTTATAGTCTTTACCTTTTTTATTTTATCACTCCAGGAACTATGAAAAATGATAACTCAAGGATTTTTGTCACCCGTTCAGGTATTCTAACCATCTTTATAAATTTCGCCTAATCATCACTGCATTGTGTCTGTTAGCTTATCGAAAATTTATTACGCGGTTTTAATATCCTGTAATTGTATACGTGATGAACTGTTACATGGTACTTTCACCATTGTCATCAATACCTTCCATCGTCCCAGCACAACATTTTGCCCATGAATACTGTGATACAGCATTATAAGTGTCGATTTGTGCTTTATTGACCAATAAAACCTTCAATTATTCGAGATCGTTATAACCAAATTATCGGAGTTACGACCCGAGTGACACCAATTTTATTCCTTGGCTTACGTCGTTTAATCCGGTATACTGGCCGTAAATCGGGGATACATAAAATTTTCGGCGTGATTGGAAAACCATAAATCTTGTCAGGTCAGTGTCGTAAAAAATACTATTTCCATTGGTGTCACTACAGCAAACTTACTGTTAGGCAGAATGAGGTGACACTTATCTTTTGATTGACTTCCTGATCAATTACTTGAACCATATTCATAGAATCGAAACAGTTTTCCAGTTGCTTTGGATTCTTCTGCAGCCCCCATTAAAGTGTACAGTATTTTAAAAAGCCATCTGTATTTATCATGAACTTAAAGTGACAAAGCAATATTTAGCTATCTCATAATTTTGAAGCTACGTGTCTTCTGAGAGAACATAAAGAGTTCATCACAATTAACTGAGAAAATGGGAAAGAATCTTGGTTGAAATCCATAGTACAGATATTCCTCTTGTAATTTTCTTGTGCAATATAGAGAATCACTTTTATTTGATCCATTCCGGTTTTCCAAACAAGCTTAAGGAGTGTTGATAGTAATATTCTTCCACTTTTAGCTTATATCTAACGGCATCCAGTGGAACTTGTGTACATTGACAAGTATGGTAAGTATTCTTGTAGGTATTTGTACTTTAATTAGGGATACAGAAGCATCCAAATCATCAGTAAGGTTTTTTCCTCTGCTCCTTTGGTATGTTGTGGCCAGTAGAACGGGGAAAACCTACATACAATATTAAAAATAGAGCTTTATCTATTTTGATGTGCCAAAGCCTTAAAAAGTATTATGGACACTCAAGAAATAAATAATGTCTATTATTGTAATATTTTGCCATGCAGGTCCTTTTGGATTTGTGATAGTTGATTTGTTTAGAGCAGCAACCATAAACACTAAACAGTTTAACCACTCTTCGAACTACTTTTTTGTCAACTATGCTAGGGGACGATTAGAACTGCTTCTCATCCCCTGAAGATGCCACCAAGTCTGACGAAAAACCTAACGGTTTTTCTTAGAAGAGTGATTTGGTGAGTCATAAAACTGTATGGTGTTGCTTGGTTCTAAGCGGACCTGTGGATCAAAATGTACTAAGCCTTTTTTGACTTGTATTTGGATACTAATCCGTTTTTTATACAGCAGCTGCTTACTTTGACCCCTACTTAGGAGTAAAAAGATGTTACGTGTAACACGTAGAACATTCACATGTGAAGCTGAGATAAAAATGCCAAAACTGAATTAGCTATAACCCAAATTGTTTGGAATGGTTGATGTGTAAAAATGGCAATTTGACCTTGACTTATGTGTTTTTTATGTCATTCAAATCATCCCTTACATACAAAAGTGTGTTGCTCCACCTGATACTAATCTCATCTTCACGAGTGCATTAATGAATCCTCAATAAAGCCAATTTTGACTCGGTATTTAATACCAAAAACGTTTTTGATAAACGCCAACATCCCCTTTACCATGAATTAAAATTCAGCCGGCAAAACTGGAAGCGACAAATTCATATTAACCGTAGCCAATTTCAATCAATAACGGAAATTGCATGGGCCATAATAATATATTTTTTGTATTTAATGAAACTGTGATATATGACCTGAATGTACCTATAAACAGTTTTGATGGGCGTTCCACCGTTTTATAAATTCTCAAAAATAAGCTCTTTCGATAATATTTTGACAGCAGGCCGCAAAATATCCGAAAGTAAACACTGTCCAGCTTATATTGGGATAAAATAACGTTCTGAATATTGAGCTATGAATTTTGCATAAAAGCGTTGCGATTCAGCAATTGTCATAAGCGTACATGATACAGTATTGCTTTATATATTACTTTTTGTATATTTTTATACTGCTCTTATATTCCTGTAATAAGTCTTCAAATAGGCTTTATCAGTTATTAACAAAGATAAAAACTATACAGATGTACAAAAATGTGTCTTCTTTGTCAGGCAAGTCTCGCATGGTTTTCCATACAATTTTCGACGTTGGAAACAGAATTGGTTTAACATGTCATGATTTATGGAATATCATAGACTTAATATGCGAAATCATGATGATATTTGTGGTTCAAACTCATGAACATATTTTTTTACAAACATAAAGTGCAACAATTACAGAAATTTCACAATATTCAAGGGCTCTCTGAATTAATTTGACTTTGTCGAAGCTTTGCAAATCTAAGTTTCCTGGGAATTTTGTTAACTAACTTATTGTAAGATATTTAAATTTGATGGTCCGACGATGATTCAAATATAAATCGAAACGTGTCACTGAAAGAAAAAAGAGTTTTATTTGTGAAACTGTGTGTTACTTAATGACTCAATTTTCAAAAACACTTTTTGACTTTCTTCGCGAAATTCATGTAACATACACACATCCTGTATCACTCCGTCATCACGAAGATTTGTTTGCAATTATTTATCAAAGAAAATTGTAGGACATAATATTTCAAAGAGGATCACGTAGTGCATGTTCTATGATACAACAGTCATTGACATCTTCAATCAATGAAACATGCAATGTTTTCATACAACCGATAAGACTATAAATACGTTTTACAGTTGTGTTTGACACTGATAATTTATTGTTACGAGACAATAAAGTGAAATAATGTTTAAATAACCGATATCGATAGCGACATAATATAACCTCGTAGTTGGATTGCGGAAATGTTTTCTTGGCTAACTGATCGTAAACTATACTGTTCTACCTAAACATCAAGTTGAATGTTTGTGTGAATATAAAAATTGCTGAATTTATCATTTTATTTTTTTTTTGCGTGTAGTAGAAGACGTTCTATCATATATAAAACTTTTGTCCCCGGTTATCCTCCATACTTGCTAAATATAGATAATTGTGCACATATTTCCCTTCAACATCTTTATTTACAATAGCTGTGGACTTCGAATGTCATGACACAACAAAATTTTCAAGTTTCGTAGCAGAAACGGGTGTGACATACATGAAATACTGTTAAAAATCTCACGAAACAACAATATTTGATTGATGCAGATATTCATGTTTTGAGGAAGTTTTTGAAACATGAATGATACAAAGCAAGCGCCAACAGTTTAATAATCTTTCCGCTAAGATCAAAATAATCTTAGTATTAATAAATATTTGATTTACAATTTATTACAGCATTACACATTAAGCTTTCTTATCAGTTTCTGCTACGCCAGCTAGACATGTAGCAACCTTGAGACATTGTAACAGCTCTTCCTTAATTCCGGTTCTCGAACTCCCTTGAGGCATCCCTTAAATCTCTCCCGCTGGATGTCATTAAACGAGAGGAATCTCCTTTTACTGTCGGATATATAAATTCGTCCAAGCTCCCGGTCTCGAGCTGATACCGTTCTGAGCACTCACTAAGTGAAACGTCGTAAAAATTTTATATTTCGCGACACACGAGATTTTTACCTATTAAGCTTTAGATAGCCAAGCAAAGTATTTGCTGGTGGCATTTTACGTCTTTCGGTGTTAGCTTTTATTACCTGTTTTAAGTTTGGATGGTTCTCTTGCGATTTTTACTGTAGCTGCAACTGGCGATTTATTATCGACGACAATTGGTACACGAAGGAAACAAGTAAAATGTTGACGTAGTATTTTTTAGTGCAGTAGATGGCGTTGAGAGCGGTAGCATCTCCTAGGATCAGATCACCACTGGTCCAGGATGCAGCACTCAATCCAAAAACGTGACCCTCATGTGGGTCCTTGGTCACAGCGGGGTGCCAGGTAAAGCGAAAGCAAACTGCCTAACGAGGATGGGAGCAAAGGGCACATGCATTGGCTCCGAACCCTTGCTGGGTATCAGCAGAGGCCAGGTCAGTCATTCCCTAGAGGCTTGGGCGTATAACGAACTTGCAAAAGCATGGTTGGAGAGAGACGACTACAGGCAGTCCAAGAGATTCATAGCAGGTCCCAACAAACACAGGGAGCTATAGCTATTGAACCGGAGGAGGGATTCACTCCACTTGTTAATAGGGATCCTCACAGGTCACTCCAGATTGAACAGACACCTGACACTCATAGGAGTGGTCAAAGACCCAATCTGTAAGAAGTGCTGGGAGGAGGACGAGACCTCGTTTCACTGTATAGTATTTCCTTGATCCAACTTTGTACATAAAATATGGGAGTGGGTTTGACAGCACTCAAATTCCTGACCTACACCCAATCATATGCCAAGCTGATATTATCTGGACATAACCTCAATTCCACCGCACTATACAAAAGAGTATGAACGCGATTCTGACTCGATCGGAATACATAATTGATTGATCGAAAAAATAAACCAACCTTGATTCCATTCGATTAGATGGTACGTATTCATCCAGCGAGACACGCTCGCATTTTTCTGGCTTGACCGAACAGGAGATACACAAAATGATAATAATCCCAGAAAAAGAAACAGTTAGCTCAGAGCGCAGAAACGTAATCCGATTAACTGTTACCTTTGCTGTTACGAATATCACCATCACGAATTTTATTCAGTGCTATTCTCCCGGTATTGTACGAGGGTTGATTAAAGTGATGGCGAATTTTACAGACTTTTCGCATGAAATTAAATCTTATAGGCATTACAGACCGCATGTTCGAATGAGCGGTTATTGACAAGACTCTCCTTATCGTCCGGGAAGCCAACGCGATTTTACAACCCAGAAATAAGTGAGGAATAGAATTACAAGAAGCTGTTTGTCTAAATATGACATTTTTCAGGAGTATTTATTCAATAAGACTAGATATTTTATTATTTATTTATTTATTTATTATTTATTATACAGGTATTCGTCTATAGGTATAGGCTAGAAAGCCAAATTATGATTATAATATGTGTATATGTCACGTGATTCGAGTAATCGAATCTAGACCGCTAAATTTAATTTAACCATAGCAAACATTGATTCGCTATCAACATAAAATGGCTGGGAAAAATTGCATATTTTAAATAAATGACATATAAGGAAGAGTTTTTCCAACCAAGAGCATCTAAAATCTAGACTCTTTTTGACACTTTGTTGTACAGTCTGAAGGAATATAAAAACGACCCCCGTAACTAAGAGCAAGAGGTATTTGGATAAAGGTCAGCGAGGGTAGTGAACTGCAGTCATGCAACTTCTTAGCGCTTAAAGATAAAGCACTAACTAATGACGAAATGTTAATTGCTCATTAAAAGGTGGATACTAAAAAGTGCTGGTAGTAAGTAATTATAAAACTAGGAAAGCCATTCTTTTGCATTATTCTATGCAGAATGTCATGTTACTTAATTATCTTGCAAGCTTTCTGCTATTTGGTAGTATTGATAGTATTGAAATGTTTTTCCTTACTTCTCAGCCTGCGGTTCAACACAGAAACTCAGAATTCTAGTTTGTTAAACCTCACAGGAGTTATCGTTAGCGATTCCTGGATAAAGTCTGTCTCTGGGTTACATATAATTTCAAGATACATTCCACAGTCGAACAAGAAACGATGTAAATAAAACTGGAGAGTTATCCTGAATAGAAGAATATACCAGAATTCGCTTCTTTATACAGTCTAGGTATCTGAAATGACCTTAATGCGAGGGTCACGCTGAAAGTTTTTAGATACAGAAAAACTACAAGGATTTTTTTAAAAACTTTACTCTGTTTCACCAAACTAATCACTACTTTTAGTTTCGGGATCATAATGACATAATCATGTTTTATTGTCATACACAATCATGGCCCAAAAATCGCGACTACTCGGTTCCATTTTCACGTTGAAATTCGGCCAACACCTAGATGCATTCGAGACCGTGGCAAGGCAACTACTGAACGATTCAAACGCCGCCTTTGCGTGTGAGCACTTACAACTTTAAACAAAATAGCTGGCTGCTCAAACTTGTTTAAACTTGTATAGATTAGGAATATCTAAAGACTTTCAGCGTGACCTATGTACATTTACCGTCTTTCCAATTCTTCTTATTTGGTAGACTACATAGGCCAATATGGAAATGAATTAATGAAAAAGTCGTTGAACTGTGTACTATTAAATCAAGAGACTAAGCTTAATCATAATCTGCTGCAACTACTCATGTTGCAACTAATACTTGTTTGCAGCTTTTTGTACGAATAAAAGCGTAACAAACTGCTCCATAAATTGCAAAACGGGTTTAATTAATGTTTACCCAACCGTCAACTTACTTGTACATACATCAAAGTATACCAAGACTAATAGCTTTATCAAATCTACAGAACTGTAATTTGATATAAGATTTACATACTCACGTGGATTTGTACAGGGTGCTAAATCAATAAATATTTGAACCAAGTCCTTGCCATTTCGGATGCTAAGTTTTATCTCTTGTCACAAAAGTGGAACGAAATGAATAGAGAATTTTTGGAAACTTGATGATGTTACTGCCAGGATAAAAATATTCAGAGATAAGATTGTAGGAATGCTGTGATATATGATGGCGTTAAATGCGTTAAGCAGCCAATCCAAGATGTTCAAAGCAGGTCCCGACAAACGTAGGGAGCTATGGATATTCAACCAGAAGAGGGATTCACTTCACTTGTTAGTAGGGATCCTCACAGGTCACTGTAGATTGAACAGGCACCTGACACTCATAGGAGTGGTTAAAAACCCTATCTTTTAAGAGTGCTGGGAGGAGGACGAGACCTCGTTCCACTTCCTGGGCGAGTGTGCCTTAGGACTGAGGTGTTTGGCACAGCAGAGTTTGACAGGGATGAGTGCTACTTAGCGGAATTGGTCGGACATCATGACCTTTATTAAAAGGTCTGAAAGGTTCGACACTAAGGAACTACCATGTCTGCCATAGTTCTAGTGATGGTCTTCGGAGTCAGCAAAATGGGCCAAAGGTGGCCTACTTGCCAGGATTTGCCTCCCCATTACTACCCATTAAACCTTTCCAGCCTGTTATGTGATACCCTTATTCTATCCAGCTTACTCTCTAAAATATGTTGGTTTCCTCAACAACGTAGTGCTTGTTGCATTCCATTCTGGTGGAAAGCATCATTTTGCAATTGATTTTTTGTTACTAGACAGCGGTACGTGTCTTATTTTTCAACATTCTATCTATCGTCTTTTTAATTGCTCGGAAGTAAGCATCGACGTGCACTTATAGTACCAATGACTAGTAGCCATGCAAACACAGCTGCCAAATTGACGCATCACACAACGCTTGGCGTATGTAAGAGAACAAAGTATTTTAGCTAGATGATACATTTTGATGAGGAAATACATCCATGAAAGCGTGATATGTGTTCCTTTTAAGGTCTAATTCGTCCAGTCAACATATCAAAGATCGTAATTTTAGATGGTACACCATGTAGGGTTATAGCACGGTTATCAATCCTTCTCTGGTCCTCCTGTTTGTATCTTCTTGCTTGTTTCACGTCGTGTTGCATCTGAATAATTGAATAATTCATCAATATTTACATCACGATTAAGACGTTTTGCTGGATGTCCGTAAAACTATAACTGAATCGGCGGAATTGTGATTTGAACAAATGTATACTGCATAAGTGGTGTTAGCGAGTTTAACGCCATTCTTCCAGTTAGAAACACGTTGATTGGAAAACCCACCTATGCGAGTGAATAATGTTTAAGTTAGGTTATCTGCTTTTTGCGTTAGGTTATCTATAAAAAACAAAGACAAATATGGTAAGTATTCTTGTATTTTTGCTCAACTTCAACATGACATCATTTTTGTCAGGATCCAGTTTGACAACCCGTTGACAGAGAACACATGTGTGAAAATGTTCAAAGCATACACTAATATAATGCATGCTCTGCTGTTTCTCGAGGTATCGCCACATTACACTCTTCAACCCTGATTGGTATTATCCACCCGTGTGTGTTACTTCTATCAACGGACACAAATTAAATAAATAGAAAGCCAACCATAAATATGTCTTGCTATACGAGCTACACAAAGTCCATCGTAATAACATTATGTCACCTTCGATTCAACGCCCTAATTCATGCTCACCATGATTCATAAGACCATAATACCTAAGGATGAAGACAATTACTACTATAACAACAGGTTGGGTGTGACGTTGAAAGATATTGGCTAGCATGTTATGGTACATAATACGATATTAAAGTGATTTGTATACAAATATTGATGCCTAGGCGATGCATAGAAATGATCTGTGATCACTATAGCGTTATGGTTATAAGAATAGGCCGGTACTTGTAAACACATGATTATTCACCAAAATTTAATGAATCTTTGTCTCGACCACCTCGTATAAATTACAAAAGTTAAAGAAATCAATTTGGAAAGTTAGATGATTTCCAAAATTCACTATTATCAGATTTTTGTATTTGACTATAGGCTGCTGAAGCAGTTCGGTTTTGTTTGTTCAATAAATAAAATTCAGTTATATTCAGAGGTCAGAACAGGCGTCATAAGTTAAGAAGGCGACCACAGGTTCTCTGTCCTCTATACAGTTTCAAACAGTATTCATTCCTAATGGCTAACCAGATAAATAATGATTAGGATTTTAAGATTCTTGGAGCGTAAGTAGCCTTTTGTGATTACCTGTATAATACAAACACATTGTGTACCACAAACACAAGGCTCCACAAAAAAGGTGTCTATTGTCGCTATCTTGCAAGTATTTGGAAAAATCAGATCTTTCTGAATATTTGTTATGTAACACATTAAGATGTTCTCTGTATCGTAGTCCAAAATATCTATGAAACCATGACTACACTGCAGTAAATGTACAGACATACTTTGAACTCAGTTTTTATCGATACACTATAAGTTTATGGATTTCCCTTAGTCCAACGTATTGAAAATGAAACAATAGCCAGACATAATGAATACAACCCTAGATTTCAGGACTGCAACTTTTTACTAATAATAGGAATCAGTTAGTTGATAAGTAACCTGGGTAACGTTTATAGATAGTAAGTTTTGACAATCTGATGATGATTTATGTATCAATTCGGAACATGTTACAATAACAGAGTTTTATTCCAAAAGCCTTGTGTTTGAATTACACAATATTATTTGGATCATGATAGTGGAAAGGTTCCACCAGGTAAAAGCATCTACAATCTCCACGTATGAAAACGTGCTAATATTTGCTTCAGAAGCCTGTTAGCATTTATGAATTCATGCCTTCATGTCGTCCAAATATTCTGAAATATCTCAAAAGCGCTTTAGTTTCCGCTAACATGGGCTTTACTGAAAGGTGCACTAGTTAGTCCGCTCTTAATGAGGTACAAATATGTTGATATACACATTAATCTTTACAGACCGCTAGACACCCGTATTATTTGAAGGTCCCAATGGTGTTTGAATAATTATGGAACACTGGGTTTTCTGCTGTCCTCCACCGAAAGAGGGAAAAAAATGATACATTGTTTTTTTCCATAGCTAGCATACAATTTCGAAAAGGGCTACCAAGGTGGCAACAATAGCCCTAAGGATTTTTTTTAATATGTGGCACGATATGACACTTCAAAGGCGATGAGTCAGATAGACAACCGCAGGATAAAGACATATTAAACTTAGACCTTGCTCTGCTACTATAAAGAATGATTATATTATCATGATAGCTGTCACCCATACTAATGGAGGCGGAGTGAATTCATTTGGTATTATCATAGAATAAAACAATAGTTGATAGAGATCAGTCCGTTTAGATCTATGCCGGCGATTAACATAACGCAGAGTTATCATTCCAAGCAGGGAGCTGTGTGACATGGTGCGTACGCCTGACGTTTCACTGATGACCTCATGCGTATGCCGCTACGTGATGATATTTGCATAAATGATCCTATTATCGAATATTGACACTTCCTAAAATCTAGTCAAGATTCATATTTTATGCCGGCCATTCTACCAGAGGCAAGCTGGTAAATGCATTATTACAGGGAACTTGAACTTGTGTCTCCAGCATTTCCGCACCCGCAAACCTTTAAGATGTATAGTACGATACGTCCTCGTTAGCGTCATTCATCTCTCTGGGCCCCACTCGGAATATTATCTCTTTAACCTCTATTCCATATTCATACAGAGATATGGACGCTAGCACTTCCGACTAGTCTCCCATACTATCTCCTACTGGGTGAAACTACGCGACATCGCAACAACGGAGGTACATATGCTAGCTTCGATGGTCAGAGGATTAGTGGCATAGTTGTGTTTTTGGAGTGTTTGGAGTGAGATACACTCGAGTAGATTAATGGCGTGAACCAGAGTGAACCTTCGTCTTAGATCGTCTAGTCACAATTTGGTGAAAAATATAATAGATTTACCACTCACCTTGCAAAAAATGCTGCCGCAGCTGATGCTTGGATCGGATTCCCTGCAGGCACCTTGTTCACAGCATACACGTATTTTGTTTCGGAATACACACCATAAACACCGCCACTTTCCGAACTTCCGTCGGTCATACTCCCGAGATAACACGCCGTGGTCGCGCTTTGATGGTGGTGAAAACCCACAAGATTCTTAGGCCTTTCTTGATTAGTGTTCTTTCTGGATTGTTTCGGCTTCTGTTTACCCGGAAACAACGGCACCTTCTCCATGGTCTTTATCGTGGCGGGCCACTTATTGGGCACGGGAACCGGACATTTGGACGTGGTGGAAACCAGCGCTCTGGACACCGGCGCGGTGGGTCTCTCCATGACCCTGGTCGTCGTGACCGCGACCGCGTGGTCGGGGTGTTTGTGCGAAGGCCTGCGCGGTCTGACGTCCGAAACGGTCGGCGACGCACCGGCCACTGAGCGCGGCGCGACGCTTCGGGGGCGCTGGAGCCCCGTGGGGGGCGTCGCGGTGCCGGCCCCCTCCCAGTCGCGGTCGTGTTGTCGGCCGCAGCCCTGCTGCCGCTGGTAGTGGTGCTGCTGGTGGAGGTGAAGGTGGGCCTGCGGCTGCACCTGGTGGACGCCCGTCGAGGAGTTCATGTTGCGCTCTGATGGCGGGATGTATTCCGAGCGGCGGATCAGATCCAGGTCAATCTGGAATCAAAATCGGTGCTGTTACAAGTTACAAACACTCGCCAAACAACTTTTTTAAGTCCGACCCGTGTTTCGCTAACTATATTAGCATCTCTGGAGGAACATCAACCAAAAATGAAACATCATACCCAGGGACGTATTTTGAGGGGGTCTTTCATGTTGAACTTTTTCCTCGAGGGCTTCATTTCAGTAGAAAAACATTTTTACCATAGCTTTTGCTCGAATAAAACTTGACACACTTGCATGCAATATTTGTTTTGTAATATCAAATTCTCAATACACAACGTAAGTCTAACTTGCAGAAAAACCATTTTAGGGTTAATCTTCAAAATCAGCAATCCTAAAATTGATAAAAATCTCTGTTTCAACTTCTATTAGTATTATTTTTCGAAATATTTATGCATTATTTTTTTGAACCTCCATTTTGAAAATAAATAATAAAGTACCTAATAAGATTGCCCGGCTACAAAACGCCAACAGTCAGAGGGACAGACAGACAGACAGGTCAAGTTTATAAATATTCCAGAACACGACACCAATATAATTTCTTAATATATGGACTCCAAATGCTTTCGACTACCATAAAAAGTCATAAGACACTTGAAAAATATTCCACAAAATAAGGCATTCTTTGCAAACTAAATGCATTCACAGCAGAAGTTGGCACTTTAAATTTCTTCTTATTGAACACTTGCGGTTTTGAGGAGAAAAAAACAGAGGCATAATTAAGAAAATGTAAAGCTTCCGTAGGTTAAAATAATTTCGAGAATATTTTGAAACGGAATTCCATTCAAAGGATGCTGTATTCCGCTGCTATTTGTAGATAATAGATGACGCAAATATATCCATTAATCCAAGCAGTTAGTTCAACGGTGACCTATGTACCTACCCCATCTCTCTGCTAACCGCATATCTAGAATGTCCAGTATAGCTCTGATTTCCAATCATGTCATTTATATAATACGGACCAACTTAGCGGATTATCTGAAATTCGACAGGATTACAGACTGTCCGGCTGAAATATATACCTATCCATCAGCTGTCCAACCAAACTACGAGTAATAGCAGGATATGCAAGATGCCTTGGGAAGTGATATAGATTGGTCAAAATAGATTTTTGGTAACAGGCTGTGTTCTTGCACAAAAAAATATTTGAGCATCTATATTGGACCAAATATTAGACTGCATATCTTGATTTTATGAGAATAACAAGGAAAAACGTTTATTCCCATTGACCTTGAAATGCTGGAAACTGTAACTATCAAGGATACACTTCACGCTGCCTCGGTAGAACTAATCAATATACACAATAGAAAACAATAATTATAATATAGACTCAATGCCAGAAATTGTACAAATCTATGGCCTATACATCTTTTGTTCTAAAAATTGTTTCCTCATATTTACTTTGCAAGATAAATGTAACCCAAAGAAATTTTGAGATAACCCTCGTTTCCGCAACTCGGATTGTCAGTCAGTCAAAACAGTTAGAATGTTTGCTTGCGTTTAAGCGAGTCCTGTGAATATGATCACATTTTGTCTCTATTTCACAGATACTTCATGGAGAATGTTTTACCGAGCTGTCTTGGGTAATAATACCAAGAGGGGTCAATGTGATTAGACCCCCCGCCTTCTTCCGGAACTCGGTTTTCTCCACAAAGTTAAAGTTGAGCTTTTAGCATGTACTCAAGCTATCGGTCAAAATATACTGACTCTCAAACGCTTCTCGGCTTAAAATGACAGATTGCAATTACTGAACCACGCCTTTAAAAGTGGACATTGCTATACGCCCAATCTCGTTCACTCACTTGGTGAACGCTCACTGCTCGCGGCCAGCTATGCGTGTCGATATCCAGCTGTGTGTCTATTTGAGTAATCGGGTGTAAACCAATGAATGACTGGACTAGTGATGAATGGTAGTGACGCAGGGGGTGCGGGTGGGCGGTGGGCATTGTGTTTTGTTTGAGCAGGTGTTCTAGGATTACCCAGGCCAACCCACTGGCATGGGCCGATCGATGTTTGACTAATTAGGGAGTCAGAAGGTCACAAGTCGACGGGATCGTCTAGGGTGGAACAGATGGTCTGCAGAAAACGCCACTATTATGAACCCTTTATTCGAAAATAGTTTAGTCAATTAATAATGTGATCGAGCCTTTTTCAGCTGTTATTCTTTTGACATGATATGAGGGGAGCGTACCAAGTGGGCAGATACTTGAAGCAATTTTCATGTACGATGAAGGATAGGAGGAGGTAAGTTATCTGAATATTATAAATTGGGTTTAGATATGATTAATAATATCAACACTCCAAGTATTGTGGTGCTACTGGGCCTATGCCAGAGGTTGGATAGTTCCTTCAGGGAGCGACTCTTATATGTGGTAGCAAATGGATATGCTCCTGATTTATTTACCATCAACGCAACAGACCAGTCCTCTCTCCACCGCTTTGCTTCCTGTACATCAACTGTTGAAAATTACGTCTTGGTTAAGTTTGAAATGGCACTGACATTGAAAGGATTGTGGAATGGGGATCCATTCCTTTTCAAACGTTTTCGTTGTGTTGTTTGTTTCCTGATAGGCTTTCTGCGAGATGTGATCTATAAAAAAATGCAATTGTTTCACTTGTAGATGCTGTAGAAGAATAGACCAACATGCTTTTTACTGGAGATATCAATCAACGCGGTGAAGGAATTTTTTTATTTCACCGGAATTGATAAGCACAGCTTGAAGATCTCGTCCAAAGTGGAAATTGAATTAAAAAAATTACATCAGAATGCAAAATAATTCAATATTTCTACGACTAGGTGATACATCATGGTGGTGGCAGCAAAAAACACTATATCGTAAATTTAATAAATCATTACAGTACCCTTCGAAGTTGAAAAATTATGATTAGGTGATGAAGCACCTCGAAAGAGTTTCATCTACATACTTGGAAAATCAATCACCAACTTTGCGTCAGACCACGAAAACTTCAAATCGTTCTCATAAATAATGCAATGTTCTTCCCAAATGCAATCAATAAATCTTATTCTTAATTGTCATCCTCATCTTCCGATCATTACACGGTCCTTATCTTTGTGCACCAGTGCACACGCTTTGCACCCCAGGTCTAAAGCCTACATCACACGATCCATGCACTGCATTCCAGCATTATACAAAGATTCAAACATAAAAATGGGGAGCAAGTGACCCGTTTCATCATATTTGACAGCATAGATAGGATGTCATATCACTCTTTTGAACATCTGAAACTCGTTCTACGGTCTCCATATTCTAAAAATTCCCAATTTCAATTCTAATTCGCTCGCTAGTACATCTTGTAACTGTACTGATTTCCAATTAGAATCACATCTGTTGGAAAAAATAAATTCACAAACAGTTCGGCTGTCTTGACAGCCCTTATGAAAGAACACAAAATTAACAAAAATAACTTTGATATCATAACGACGTTAAGATGCCTGCCTCCAGGAAATAGATTTTTCCTCTGCCAGGTCAATTTCCTTATGACTTTGTGTTTTACTTTCTCGTATATTGATAAAGGCAGTCCAAACATCAGACGATATCAGTTTTGTACTCTCCAATTTTTGTTCACATGTGTGAGTGTCCTCTCAGTATTTCTTCCATTGAAGGCCCAACTGTGCAGCATCAGCTTTAGCAACGAACGGCGAGTCATTATTGCAATTTTTCTCCGAAGGCCCTCTGTACACACTGCCTTCCATCCGAAGAATTCTATCAATCACTCTTAGCGTCAGCCGGCCAACTAACTAGGATTAACCGGGATTTAACGGGACTCCGTTGAAATATACACCCATCAATCACAAGCTTCGGCCGATTCGTCGTTGAACGGTCAATGCATTTTTCAATACCATGCGAACGCCGGTCACGTTCACACCTCTTGATCACCAATTGCGGCGATCTGGGTACCTACGGCGTCTACTACAACAGTGAACTGTACAAGAGCATCTGGATCAACAAAGAAACATGCAAATCTATAGGAGGAGGCCTTCGATGTAGTGTAGTGGAGATTATTACGTTTTGCGTCACATGAGATATTATCGCGAGTTCACAGTGTAGCATACCAGGAGATGATATTCCCACGTGGTAAAGGAATTGAGTTCCTACCTGACTGACGTAATTACTTAAGGGTGTGTATTCAGTGGAATCAATCTTTTAGTATTAGTCGTCAACTTCTGATGTGAGAACGCTAAAAGTATAGTAGTAGTGATATTCATACAGGACAAAGGATACCACAGCTTGCTAGACTTTCTGTGAAATATATCATAGGTGAACCTGAGATGCACAGATGAGCGTCTAGGTTTCAAACTAGGCTGCTGAAATAATGATTCAAGAGGATTGACTTGATTCGAGCAACGATTTTTAGATGGACAGCGGACTTCGTTTCCAGTCGAAAAACATGTTTCTTGGTCGATGAGTTTGCTTCTCATTCCCAGAACGTCGCGTATATCCCAACAATAATGTCCTCCTTTACAATACAATGAAACTCTCCTTATTAAGATAGTCATGCTACTCCGTATTTAAAACGTTGCCTTCGTAGCTGCTGAGGTATAAAATAGTTTGGATCCTCTAGTTTCATCAACCGAACCAAAATCTATAATTTTTGAGAATGACCCACAACGATGCGATTTTTGACTACATTCCAAACCAATGCGGCAATAGAAAAATAAGGAAATTTGGGAAAAGTACTTAATTGTTTCGGTTGAATAATCTATACAATAATACAACACTTCCATAGAATTTCTATATCTGAATTCCACCAAATGCGATACAGTGGGTATTGAGATGAAGCAATGACAAGAGTAAGGACAGCCTAGTTAAATCCACAGAAATTATTGACGTGGATTTTTATCTGATGCGTGTCATACAACGACAAACACTTCTAAAGTACTAGAGCACTAATTCTCTATAGCACCTGTGGCGACAAATGTAAATCGTAGTAGATTCGCTCATTCTTTAAAGAGAAATCCTATAAAAGTGGTCGGCGTTGCCCCGGAGTCTGCCAAGTAGCATATGGCGCAGAATAATTGAACAGATAGTCAGAATCGCTCACGGGCAATAAAATCTAATATGGTTGTAATCTACACACACCTGCAAAATATTTGGCGTACCGTATGTAATTTGCCATGTTACTGAAAATCCGTAACAGGTCGCAAACACGCATCGAATCTGGTGAGCCCAGGAAGAGGAAAGGTGCCGAAAAGTTCTTTCAAAACATCATCGATATCATGCTACCCTTGTTCGATCAAACTGGATTTATAAAGTAACATATTCAGTGAGAGAAATAAATCCTGTACAAACTATAACATAACAATATCCTCTATAGGGTCTCACTAGATAATGAACTTCGCTCCGGTTGACCGCCAACGGCTGTTACTCCGGAAACTGTAGAAAATGTGCAAAATATGGTAAAAAAAGATCGACATATAACCTACACCGAAATTGAGGCTTCTCTGGGGATTGGATCGGCTGTGGTCCCAACAAACATTCATGATCACCTTCGCCTAAGGAAGCGGTTTTCCAGATGGGTGCCACATTTGTTGACCAGTGAGCAAAAAGCAACAAGAGTTGATAGGGCTAAGTTTGTGCTTGAAAAAATTGATAATGGGCACAGTAAAAACACTTTTAATATCATAACCGGAGACGAAACATGGTTATAACATTATGATCCCAAAACTAAATAGCAGTCATTAGTTTGGTGCTTTGAAAGTGAGCAGCCTCCAACAAAAATTCGTCGTTCCAAGAGTGTTGGAAAGGAAATGGTCGCATTTTTTAAAAAGTGGATACGTCACAACGGTAGCCTCGGAAAATCAAAGGATAGTTACTTCTGAATGGTATATAACCAAATGTAGTCTTCCAATAACTATGCAAGAGCCATTTTTCCACCGATGAAGGGACAATTGCTGCATTTGAGGAGGAAATTAGCAACCTTTCAAAAGATCGTTCGTGACAAGAATTTGACAAGTGGTTTTACCGAATGCGTAAATGCATAGAGGTAGGGGAAAAAATGTAGAAAAACAGATCGTAGATGTTTAAGAGTGTCCACCTCCTACAATATAATTGGTACTTTTTCTCCTATTTGTTCTAGGTAGCTTTTTAAACACCCATGTACCATCACGAACTATGTGTTGTAGAACGAAGATGGTATTATAAGTTCGTCACTAGACTGTGGACAAGTATTATTATGTCTCCTTCTTGAGAGAACCTAATCAATCCATTTGAAACCTTCAGATAAACCATAGCTTTCTACCATACATAATCCATCTGCTGGGTGGCCCCGCCCATGTTCCGCGCGAGATAATTGATACGCAGTACTTAGATTGGTTGTATCGATTGCAGGTGACTGGCTGTTCTCATCTCACCCAAGGCTCGATTTGCTGTTGTACAGCACCCGCTGACTGTTCATTCTTTGCCGATTCATAATTGTTTAGCTGGGGGCAAAATTGGATTTTAAGTGTGACTGCGAAGCGAAACCTTAATGGGCTTAGGTGAGATGGCAGGTTTGCTGGAGGAACCGCGGGAGGTGAGAAGACGATCTGTCATTTTCGCGGGAAATCGGGAGGGCGCTTTGTGTTCGCTTGATTGGATCAGAGGGTTTTAATTTTTTATTATGCGATTGAGAATCTAACTTCCCAGAAGCTTGCAGGATCTTAATGTATTACAAGAGCTTTGTATTTGACACTGATATGAAGAACTATGTTGGCAGGTATGGGGGTGAATTTACACACTTTTACGCCCCACGCATAAAAGCCTGAGAAGTTCTGTAATAGCAAAATTTACTTCCCACGGCAATTGAGAGAGTATTTAATTGAGAAAAGTTCGAATTCGAGATATTGTGTTTTCTTCATGTTTCATTACATACACAAAACATGTCACTCATTTTCACTTGTCTATCGGTCTGTCTGTGCTTTGTCCTCTAATCCTTGACCCTCTATAACTTGAAATACGTTTTGGGTTTTGATAAAAGTTTAACAGTAGTTTACTAGTACAAGGAAGAAACCTTGTATATTTTTGAAGATTGTTGGATTAGTTGCAGACTTATGGGAAAAAAACGAAAGAGTATAAATATCTCTGAACTTCGCTTTTATATGTCTTTCAAATTTCCTACCATTTCCGGGAGTATTTCTTTTAATATTTGGAGGGTCATTTCTCTTTCCAAATTGGATCAATCTAATCAGATTTTTGACGATTTGTAATGTCTTCAATTTGGAGTGCTGTGCGTTAAAATTGCACGTTTGGTTTGACTTCAAACTGGAAAACTGTAGCTGAATTGAGTGCTATCTTGCTGTCTTGGTTGTGCCTAATTGTATTGAATAAATAACTTAATGCACTGATCGGTCAAACCGTTTTTGACTCCATTCCTTCCACCGCCCTAGGAATTCTAAGGGGCAAAGGTGCCTGGTAGTTAACCTCCTCAAGTCATACGGCAGCATCTGATGTATAATCGTCGCTCAGAAACAAGCAATTTCATGAAATTAATCAGCTGCACCGCATTAAAAAGACACGAAGATCTCAAAAACGTGAGAAATCACTGTACTGACAAAATACAATCATATCTAAGTAACTAGACAATTTAATTCAGGGAAGGATATGTTCATTTTAATATCGGACCTAGTTTACTGGTTTATATGTAACCTAAGTAGCAGGCATATAAATATTTAAAACACAACTTCTTGACTTTTGATTTAGGTATATTACTTGTGTCCATATCGCAACATTTATATACAAAACGAATCTACAACTTGGAAAGGAGAATTCATACAGAAACTATTTTTGGATAACGGATGTCAAAAATAATCAAAATCATTATTTCAGCTAATTACATCCCTGACAGATCAAACTCAACTCCTCACTATCACGCAATTTTCGTTATATCCCGCCCCAAAGAAAAAAAATATTAGGAACAGACGGCCGATCTAAAAAATGACAACGCTGACACAGGAATTATTTCCCCACGCCCTCTTTCTTAGGAAGTCCATATTTCAACCCAACTTTTTAATAATGTCACGGTTTTTTATTAAACACGCTCTATCCACCCCGAGCTGCTGGCTTTGCCTTGCAACGGCTGAAGCACTATACAGGGCCACCGATCTTCGTTTTCCCTAAATTCTGAACTAACAACCAATAGGTACGTATGAGAATCTGATGTTGAACTTCATCCACAGCTTCACCTACAAAGGGGAGGAAAATGGAAAATGAAGCTTACCGTATTCTTTAATTTCCCAGCACGTTTAATTTCCTTGCTGTTTTCACTAGTAGACCAAATATCCAAGGGCCATAATATAGATTCAGTTATCTATAGTCCTCTAATAGATAACCAACATATCAATTTAAATCGAAAATAAAGCATTACAAGGGATTCCGTTAATATTCTGTAACTTGGCCCTTGGTCAAAAATTTATATGAATATGACTGATAAAATAATTATTGTACTAACATTTTTGTTGCCGTTGCAGTTTTTAGCAAAGTGCAAAAGGGAAGAAATAGATTTTCGAAGCGATTATAGCATTGGCATCAATTGATTATTATTTGTCTCCAGGTAGTCGGAATCATTTATCTGCCATCCGTGATGTCAGTCAAGTGACAGGGTTAGCAAAAAAGGAATAAAAAGCCAAAATCAGGATGTTTCAGATGTATGATGTATTACATTGCTTAGGTATATTGTACACATATAATAAAGAAGTTCCAAAAGATGTTAAGATGTAGATGATAATACTTTTCCGACAAAACTACTAATTGAAGACCTTAAACTATGCACACCGCGATGACCAAACGGTCTTAGAGACACGTCTTCGAGTCATGTCGATAGCAACAACTGTTCTTGGTTTTTTATCACTCAAATCTGTGTCTCATGTTCATATATCAACACAGGTAAAGATGCTCACTTATTGGCCATCTGCTCTTGTAATTGTCAGTTTAGTGCGATGGACCTTCTCACGTCAAGTCCTTCATCCCACCCTGTATAAGAAGAGGTAAGCAAAAAAAGTTTGTCGACTGCATTCCCCGTCAATAAACCTTGGCAAGTAGGGAAGCAAGGAGCCGAACGGAAGGTATGACATAGCACATTATTTGGAAACGCGAGACGTTCCTCCAGGTTATTACCCAGATGAGCGTGTAAGTGTACGGTAAACTCTATTAAGGGAGAATTTTGCGAATGACAGTGCGAAAGGGGTGCTGTACACGATAGGTGAGTTCTGGCGCTGATTTGGTAGGTGATCGGGGTGGTATGAGTCTCAGGAGGTCGGAACTGAAAAAGAAACTGCGAAATCACTATGGGCTGTATTCATAGTCGCCCCTGGGCACTTAAGGGTATCTGACTGAAGAGACGAAGGTGTCCTTTAAATCATCTTCATCTTGTTAAACGTTAAATTTGTCCAAATCAGAAAAAAATATTGTGTGAAACACAATTAAAAATTACATGTTATTCAACCTCTCTTATATTGCTAGGCTCGCCCGGTAAATATCACACTCTGTGAATAAAATGAGTAGTTAGTAGAGTTAATATGGGTTATCTCAAAGGTATCCAACGTTCAGAAATCTATTCCATAGTGGCGTAGTTCAAAGTGACCGGCAAAGATCCTCCTAAAACGGTCGGCAGAGGCGATCGTAAATCTTGATAACCAGCGCTGAGCCACAGCCTGGTATAACTACGATATTAAATTAGCCGAGGAAGCAACCAAAAAAATTTAAGAAAACAACTGGGGGAGAACGAACAAATATCTGGTGGGACTTTTATTGTCGACCTCCTAAGTGGCGTTGCTAGATAAATGTGTCTGGCTCCGGGCCCGGAAATCACCAGACCCCCCAGGAAAATGGACGAATCATGACCGATTACGTTTGTCGTTGCTCGCATTTAAGACGTTTTAGCGCCAGCGATTTATAGAGACTTTTTGTAGTTTCTTACATAGTTAGCATATAGATTGACTATATGTATATAAGAATTTACAGACATTATAACTGTGTTTACACAGTTAAATGAAGGTCTGAACGGCGTGATTTGCTGCACCACTGAGGAATGCTGAAGACGTAGGTTCAAGTCCCTTACTTATTTAAAAAATATGCGCGTCCAATCTTCCATATTATGAATTCGGAAATGTTTCACAGTTCACAATGGGTTTTGAAGCTACTGCATAAAAATAATTTTACTTTTTTGTTGTCTATTTATACACATGAATAAAATTATGGCCTAGCTTCATACGACACAATATCTGAAGATTGGAAATTTTTGAAAATTCACTGAATGTGACTTTTACAGGGAGAAGAATAGAATATACAATGAAATTAAGGAAAATTCTCTATTATAATGCTTCAAAATAACCTTTTGACTATGTTCAAGAAATAAATTTATAGCATTTCTGGTGGTTCCTGACCCCAAACTATATTCTAGTACTTCTAAAGAGACCCAAAATACGACGAAGATATGAAATCATGTAGATTGTAGATGCTCTTATTGGTGAAACATTTCCATCCATAAAAAGATTGTATAATTAACACACAGGTTCACAAATGAAACTCTTATTCTTTCAATGACAATGATTTAAATATTAATCGAAACGCGTCACTGAAAAAAAGAGTTTTACTTGTGAAACTGTATTTTAATTACACAATCTTTTTATCTGCATGAAGATACAAAAATTAAGTTTTGTATAATTCGAAGCTTTTGTACATTAAAAATCCAGCTATGTTGCAAACGCAGTGATTACTAAGATTACCTTTTGACAAGGAAGACAACAGATTGACAGAAAGCTTCTATTACCCGTGCCCCAAAACTAAGTCGACCTTGACCTACGATTTGTAAAGAATTTGCAATGATCATTCCAATAACCTTGCTCTGAAACCAACATATATTTAGAGGCAAAAAAGCAAGCCTTTTTTGCAGCTCTGACGGTTTCTTGTGAATATTTTTTCCCACCTCAGGCCCACACTATTCCTATCTATATTTTATGAAAATGAACGTAGTAAAAAGTCAGCAGTGTAGACGAAAACGAGTGACCTTCATTTTCTTGATGTAAGGATCTCAAAACGACAAAAAGATGATTCAAATTCCCATTATATTTTTTTTTCAATACATTCATTGGCTTGTTTGTTTACAATTATCTAGATGACGTTAAATATCACGGAAACCTCGGAAGCATTCGGCGCCTTTCGGCGATAGGCCGCCGGCGGGAATTTTGAACAGCGAGTTTGGTGTCAAAAATTAGAAACGCCGATATCCGACACTGTGACCTAACCTCAACAAATCTTTATTGTTTTGGTGATTGCCTTTCTTCGGCCCTGCAAAATGAGTAATTTATTGTTATTTGTTTATTTATTTTTGTGAATGAGTTGGTTAAGAATAATAATATGCTATAGAACTGTTTTTAGTGTTAAGAATATGCTTCCATTATATTGTGAGTACTTGAGTACAATAGGTATATGGGAAAGTAAATTGGTTATTTGTACTGTATTGCAAAATCTTCATTGAACTGTTAAATAGAATCAAAAACTTTGATAACTACATAGAATTTAGTTTGTTATGAACCAATAACATCAATAAGAAAAACATTTCCGATTAGCTATTGAATGCAACACTTTATTAAAATAAAAAACATACTAATATTGAAGTCTTTATTTAAACTCACTTAGCTTTAAGAAATCTGCAGTTTCGATTAAAACCTGTAAGAAGAAACTGCAAGAAACTTACGGGTGATTTTTTTTCAAACAACTTTATCATCCTAGATATCACACATACATCATTCTGAATGTATTATAAAGGTAAAATACAATAAATATTATCTTACACTTTACTGTATTATATATTATTATACAACTATATAAACACAATATTTTTCACACAAAAGGGTAAAACAATTCACAAAGAACTTGCTTTAATGGCGATCAGACATACATAAAGTCCAGAAAAGGCGGCAAACAGCTGTCAAACGAAATGTTTGTTCTGACTTTTGACTCTCCGGAGCTCCGAAAGGCGCCGAATGCTTCCGAGGTTTCCGTGATATTTAACGTATTCTCAATTATCTGCTATACCTTGTGAAAGAGAAGGGGAGATAAAAAGTGAGATAGATCCCCGTCGAACTACCCTCAACCTTCCGAGTTCGCACTTCGCCAAATTGGTGGTCACAAGGGGACAGTCCCAATATTGCCGTTGCGCCCCAAACACTGCTTTCCAATACATAAATTAAGTAGGTGTCACCGACAAGTGCATCCTGGTGCATTTGTGCTGGAAGTCAAACAATGCCAGATGGCAGAGTCGTAAAGTCAATTAGTATAATGGCTGGGTGACTAAATTAAATAAGATACACCGTATTGCAGTTGTAATCTGTGGAGTGCATTGTGTTTGGTGGGTTACGGAGATTTTTATGGGAAACGGTGAATATCGCAGATGGAGCTAGACGCGTCTGCTGGCCTGCATGCGTTCTGTTGATTTTGCGATTTAGAAACCACTTTCATTTTCTGTATTTTATTTAGTGATATTTAGCTGGAGTCCGGTTTACCTCCACACATAGAAATATATCCTGAGACGAAGAAAATGTGTTTTCATACCATTTCTATATGCGCAGAGCTAGAATAATCTTAAACTAAGAATAACAAAATCTTAGATTAAGCATATTCTAATCTTTATACAAAAAAACGAATTCTCACCTATAAGAATACTATGATGTTCATTGAAGCATTTCATAATATTGGCACTAGCTTCATTATAAAGTAGAGAATTGGTATAGAAATAAAATCAGCACCGTGCATAAACTTGATATCATAAAAGAATAAAAGCCCCTAGAGCGTGGCGGCACCGGAAGTACATATTTCTTCCACAACCTGTTTTCCAAAACTGACGACGATGTTTAACCCGACAATTATGTGCCTTGAATAATGAATCAATAAGCACGAGCGCCTGAGCGCCAACATTATGAAACAATTGCCGGACACCTACGCGTCAAAGCCAACTCTTCACGTCCTCTTTGTGAAATTTATTACCCGGAGGCCCGTTCAAAGTGGCACGTGGAATTTTCATGAAGATGTCATCGTCACTTGTTTCTGTAGGTGTGTGGCATGTCTTTGTGGACAAAAGGAATGAGTTAATTTGTTTGAATATTAACAGCGTCAGTCCGAAACGGATTTAAGGTGTAGTGTTTATCATGTTTCCGTACTTTGACGGGTATCATTCTTACTGCATACTTGAGAGATGAAGCTTCTTGGATTGTGAATTAGTAGAAAAACAAGAGCTGGATAAATGATTCATCTTGGGTCATGGCATATTATATTCCTATATATTTGGCAAATGTATTTTGCAGTTATTGGAGCAACGTAATTTTTGATGCTAGAAGATACAAAAAACGGTAAAAAATAGTGTCTAGAATGGTGGAATGAAGCTAATAAAAGCTTGTAAAATATATTTTGTTTGTTAATATAACAAATAAAAAAAATTAAAAAAATCCCTTTACAGACTTTGAACTTGCATATTTCATACATCTGTAAATACACTAAATTGTCAACGCGACATTGAAAAAACGACCTCGACGTATTCACACCAGCAAGGGCAAACTCCGAGTCGTAAAGTGTAGTGGCTGTCGTCGCAGAAAGAGAAACGTCCATAACTGTGGCCATAAATTTTCCTGCCTCACAAACTTGAGTGCCGATTAATTATACAAATGGAATCTAGCGCCGGAACTGCTGCAGGAGTCGAATTACAGCTTCCAGCTTGCGATTCCAATGAGCAACATTGTCAGCTTTTACGAGTAGAATCGGTCTACTGACTACTGTGTATCACTGCGAGGCGGTGTTTTACATCGCATGCAGTTTGCCTGATGGTACAGGTCGAACTATGTAAGATATGACTGTGTCCTTTTTCGCATTATTATTTGAAAAATTGAATGAATCTGAAAATTGATGTTTATAGCTGGAGTAGGTTATAATTATATTGGAAGGGGAAAAAGTCGAATTGTAGTATGCTAATAAACACCGCGATTCTTTTGATGTGTGAAGCGTCACACTTTATTTGGAAGCATCACCAGTTACCCACGAGGATCAGTAATTAGCATAATTATAATCAAAATATCTAATGAATAATATAATATACGTTAGTGATTGGAAACCAGGAGTTATCCAAAAAACTGGTATATTATTACTTACTTAGCTACACACGATATGCATTCCTACGTCATATATTAATGGGATGGGCCTACAGCCCTTTGACGAGGCTCAAGTTGCTTACTTTTATATTATACTGAAGCTTTTGCATATTTCTATTCATCGCGCCATCTTATCTGATATGTTAAATTGCACAGATTTTTTTTAATGATGTAAAAGTCTTACCAAGTCTACAAATACAATTTACATTTCTTTGGTACGTAAGATCAAAAATAGTCAAGGACTCTGCATAGCTCTTAGATATCATTTTAGAGAAGTCATATATTGAGCTATGATGCTACATGGTAAGGAATATCAAGCAAAAGTTATGAAAATGGCAAAAATAGTTTCACATTTGCTACTATGCTGGCCACATGAAGTGAGAGCCAAAAGACACTGCATCGTCTGCTAGACAGGGCTTTTATCAATCCTCAAGCTCTGATTGCTTTTAGAGTGCTTAAACACCGGAAAAAAGGCCGAGAGTGATCATTCCCACATGCAAAAACAATTTAACCGGAACAGGAAAATGCACACATGTGTTTGGTCCCATCTGCATTATTGGTTTCCCGACTCCAGCGCTGACGTGATTAAAGGATTTATAAGAATGCATCCGGAAAGGTATAGGGTGACGGTCGCCCTTCGAGCTGCCCTCTCCCACCCCCAGCCGTTGAGTGAATCGAGTGTCCGTCGGTAACAGGGATGATTCGGAAAGCATTTATGTCAATATATAAAGTACGTCTAGATGAGGTTTTCCGAAACAACTGATCATTATAGCTAAGGTGAAAAGTATTGATATTCAGAACTGTTATTTCTATGTGGTTTTTCTTTGCGACTTGACAGCATTCAGTAAGTCATCCAAACTTTCAAGAACAAATTCGATAAATGAACGTTGCACCACGATCAGAACTTATTTCATTGCACTATCGCACCCTACACTGGCAAAAGCAGTAAATCAAACACGTCTAGTAATCGAAAGTTCCATCCCTTTCGGTTTTGCCACGTCAAGCCACCCTCGATTCGGTTCTTCGCATAGTCGTGTTCCAATAAGTAAAATTAAAAATAGCGTGAAGAGATAAATAATGAAAACATCAAACGTACGCTCCCGCATTTTTTAATCGCTTTGGTATTTCTTCTCTCTTAATCGAAATGGGGATTATTAAAAGTGCCATAGACGTTGCTACATACTTTACCTCTAACTCTGGAAATAAATCATGAAATTCGAAGCTATATCTCTGCATATATCCTTTCGTTTTCTCAGCAAAATATTTTAAAATTATCTTTTGCCCTTCTAACTTATAAAGCTAAAATACCACTAAACTTAAACTACCTCTTTGTGTAATTCGTATGTATTTATAAAGGATGGTATGCGAAATTTATATGATTTTTTTATAAATCGATCACAAGTTATGAACAGTAGCAGATCCAAATGGGGGACCCCAAAATCTGAGAAAGCAGTGACTAAGTTACCTGCTCAGATAAGAGAAATTTGGAACGATTTTTTTTAGCTCATCCTTGAAGGAGCACCACTTAGAAAATCACTTTCTATCCCCTAAAATCATAGTCATAACTTGGCAGGGTTTTCATCAAACTGTTCATATCAGTACACTAATGAATTTTATTTTACTTTTAGAAATATGACTTATACAAATGAAAATCAACAAATTGAAATGATGTAAACATCAATCCCTGGAGAATGACAATTTTTTCACTTCCAAAAATAGTTTGTCTGCCCCAAATATAATTTTGCGTTCGCTAAATATACCAAACAAAAAAATTCAATTGGAATAATAAATGAATTTCAATAAAACCACTCAAAGCTAGACAAAACAGGTCGAGGAATTCTGAAAATGCAATATGAATGTGTAAATATATGGAATAACGAACACTATAGGGAATTTATTAAGAACTCGTATTAGAAAATAACCATTCGGCCTCTACTTACGATACGCCTATGTCAATATCCGTACAGCTCAGCCTCGAAGGTACAATTACGACAAAAATAATCTACAAGTGTGGGCGAAAGGGGTGTTCGATTAAGCATGAGTTCGATGTATTCCTTTTGAGGTATTGAGGGGTCTTTTGAAGGACCGACCTTTCACATAGACTTTAGAAATTAATAAACCCTTTGAGAGGTTGGGTATTCTTGAAAATGGGTATTGTTTGACAGTTACTACGACAGGCAGACCTCTGTTATGCTTGATAAGCACAAAGGTAGCTTCGAAATCCCTTTTTGCTGTTGCTATTTTCCCATCAACAAGCAATTTTCTCTGCTTATTTGTGGGAAGTGAAGAATATACCCATATTTTCTGTACACTGGTGTAACATCAAACTACTTCCCTAAATACGAAAACAGCGAAGAAAACAACTGAATTGTACCCGACTTCCGGGCAACTTGGCGACATATAAATCACTGTAATTTAATTACGGATGAAAATTATAAGAAACGCAAGGAAAAAGCGAAGGGTATAGATGGGTTTCGGAACAAACTGACAAATGATAGATGGAGGTTTCTTTTCATATATTTTTTCAATATAAATGACGTGTATTTTGGTGTAAGGGTATAAGTCAGGGTTATGTCGTGGAAGTGTAGGTATCAAGTATGAGAAAGAATATGTCGCGAAAATATCCTATAATGGTTATTTCAGAATGTTTAGATATTACGTTAATTTAGACTGAAATAACTGCTCACTTTAAGCTAGTCTTGCTAATTTTCATTCTGTTCGTCCATGGGACTAACTGTACTCATTATTTTTACCGCGTAATATCAGTAAACGATATATGGACTTTGGTTAATGACGTTTGGAACGACACACTTTCTGCTTCCTGGACAGGGACTCTAGTAATTGAGCTCTAGTAATTGAGCTACATAGGCACCTCTTCAAATCGGTCTTAACTGGGCAGTTAGTTCGACTTCTCGAAAATCAATCTCCCTCCACATATAGTAACCAGGTAGGGACCTGTTTGATCAAAAGTTTGATTTCGCAATTCCATTGTCTATAAAATTTTTGAGTATCACGACGTTTCGATTGATATGCTATCTTCAATCGAAACGTCGTGATACTCAAAAATTTTATAGACAATGGACAAGTCCGAAATCAAACTTTTTGACCTGTTTGAGTTACTATTCCAAGGCATTGAGGCTCCTTCTAAATACGAACAGCAATTTGAAATTCTAAGAATGGCTGGTTTTCGGGCATTATAACTGACATCTCCTGGGACGTGCCTAGGTAGCTCAATTGGAAGAGCGTCTGTACAGCAATGCGAGGCTGGAATTTTTGATGTGTATATCAGTTGTGCTGGATAAAAACGTATAGTTGTGTTGTATATACGCTCATGTAGCCAATCAACAAATTGCATCAAGTTAAAGGGAACGCATGTGAAATTTTACAAAAGCGCACCCCTCTATTTACCATTTATTTATTTGTTTACGGCGTAGCACGAAACGAACGTCAACTCTCACGCATCAATTATTTTATCTGTATTCAATATTCAATATTTAGCCAATGCATTGAAAACGATGAGTTAATATTGTCGTAAAACAATATTCTCTATCAGGAAATTATGTTTTGCCGCTTGGTATCGGTATTAAACATTCAAAACCCGTCGTTGCTGCGCAATGAATTTTTTTTTATTTCGAATAACAGATCGTGAATTATTGAAACGTTCTGGTCGAATTCTAGCATGCTAGAAGCTGGAAATGTTATGCTGATTAGATGGAATTTCAAATGCTTTTCCATATCAATTTAGAGCGGTTCTTTAAACTTTCGGTGCAAGCAGGTAATCAAGATGATAACCAATTGCAATATGCCTGGTCATAATATTCTTCTGGTAAGATTTAATATCTCCATTTCAAAAATTTGCCCACATTAACACAATTCAAAAAATAAGTAAAATAACAACGCTTTGCAAATTTTGCTCTTATCAAGTACCTCTAACTGAGCATCAAGATTTTAAGATAGCTGAACCATATTGAAGTGACAGTTATGTTTAACGTTGCTGAGACCCCAAAAATTAATTTAATAATTCATAATACAAATCTCACTTTTCTGAGCCCACCAAGGTGTTTCTGTGACTATTTCAATCATAAATAACACCACTTTTCACAACGTTTCGATTGATGTCGTATCTTCAATCGTCTGTAAGTGATTTTATACCAATGGAAGTCTGAAAAAGTGCTATTGAAACATCTAGATGTCTACAAATTCCAAAGAACAGCTTCACCAATGTGGACTGACATCAAAAAGCACGAAGTTTGCAAAACATTTAACTATTAAATGTGAGGCCATCACGTCTTTTGATATATACAAATGTGCTAACACTGGACACATTTAACTAGGATTGAACTTTATCTGCTATAAGCTCATCAACGCTAAGAACGATGAAATTCCCTCAACGCCATACGACACAAATTTTTTGTTTTTGTCACACTGGTCACGTAATACAAAGGTTTCAGTTCAATCAAAGCATACGGCTTCAAAGTTATAAATGGATCAATAAGAGTAACAGAGCGATATACAAACAAAAAGTTAGAGAGAAAGATTGCAAGAAGAATACCTTAAGAAATGTCAAAGGATCTTAATGTCTAGGAATAAAGGATGTTCACGATTGAGAAATTCCCTCAAAATTGGCTCTAGCTATGGTGGTTTCATTCAAAAACACTATTTTGGAATAATTTCATCGATATACCCTGTATTGAGTATTGATCTTGCTATCTGAAAAATTTATTCGCTTAAAACGTGTGAGATGCACTATCTAGAACACTAATGGCAGAATAAATCGAACTTTAATCCCGTACTTTGGATTTGCTAAGCGCAACAAACTTTTCACCCCGTTCACCGGAAGTTCTAAGACACTTTCCGTCAGCACTCTTAAGTGAATTAAATCCGAAGTTTAAAAGTGTACAACTCTTCACAACTCCCAGTTACGTCGAAAGACTATAAGCAGCGACGATCACCAGCCTTTATTCTGGAGAATTACCGGAAAAGTGGTTTGGCGAGTTGCGATTATCCCTATGCCTGCCTGGAAAATAAATAAGATGTACTAGAAATACCAAAAAAAAAATTAAATTAATCGCATTCTCAATGTATCCACAGAAAGGTTGAAAGTCGCGTCTTTAAGATCTGTTTGGAGATTCCGACATTTGCTAAATTCTAAATTGAGCTGATTATCAATTGCACGTTTCTGCAAACGCTCCGTTAAAAACTACTTATTATGAAAATATTTTTTTATTTTTCTTATGTTTTAGACTATCACCCAGAGGCCGCAACAACGATTTTCTACTTTTTTAGTCGCTTTTTGATTTTTTGCTACATAAAACTACTTTTTGTTTGAAACTTGTAGACAAGGTGGATTTATCAAAAGTTTGATTTCGGACTTCCATTGTCTATAAAATTTTGAGTATCACGACGTTTCGATTGATATGCTATCTTCAATCGTCTTCAGGTGAACATATCAATCGAAACGTCGTGATACTCAAAGTTTTATAGACAATGGAAGTCCGAAATCAAACTTTTGATAAAACTACTTATTTTATTGGCTTGAGGATCCGTATTTTGAAAATATTCACTTACCTTTCCTGTATTTGGACTGTCGCAGAGGCCACAACAATTATTTTTTGAGTGTATGCTCTCCACTATGCATTAGACCTGATATAGACATGCATGTTTCGTCTTTAGCCAAGACCCGTCAGTATAGCCTTTCAGTCTAACTTTAGAGAGCAATCAGTTGATATGTACGTATCCCAGTCAAGGGTGTGATAGCAAAATGAACTCATCTTCAAGTGTCGCCCTCTATAGGGAAACTCATTGGCAACTTACGAAGTCAAAGGTCCTAACACCTGGACTACCTTGAGGCGACACAGATGTCACTTACGATATCTTGCAACAAGACTATACTGGCGACTCTAGCCTAAAGACGAAAAGATGAATCAGTTCACCCTTGTTGACATCTGTTGCCACTTCAAAGCAGTCCACGTGTTAGGACCTTTGACTTCGTAAGTTTCCAATGGGCGTCTCCATAGAGGAGATGAGCTGAAGTTATATTCTACTCTTTGAAGTCGCTTTTCGATTTTTCACTACACATGACTACTTATTTCATTGACTTGAAGATCTGTTCTTCACAATCAAATCCAAAGATATCGTAATTGTTACCTGAACTTTAAGAACCTCATATGAAGATTCTTCAACGTTTCACTATTAGCAAACCTCGGATTTATACTAGGGTTATTTTTATTGAAATTCTGTAGTTGATCAAACTTGTGGATCACTATCAGATGCTTCCTAACGAATTTTTTTACGCTATACAAGTACAGTTGCTATAGGCTACAACACGCGGTATCCACAATGTCGCGATACAGAAACCCAGCGACCGAATACATGGCAGGAAACCAAGGGTTTTGTGGAAATGCCGAATCTACAGAGAATCTTACCGTCTGACAAACAAAAACATAATTTCAAAGACTCGGATATTACTAGAAAAACAGATGATTGATTACACATTTATGTTGCCAAAGTGATTTGCGTCTTGGACTCTGAAATGAGGGTCGCGTAAATATCCAGTCGTGTGCCTAATAGATTTCCATTCTTTATCACACCGTCACGATTTTTTGCAGACATGGCATATTTTCTCCGGGTCGTAAATATGGGCTGGCGACTCATTTTCATATTTCATGCATCGGGGTCACTATGGCGGAAAATGAGAGTTGCGGCTCGTAAATTGACGGTTTGGAGGCAAGCTGTGTCCTCGTAAGACTGAACGATGACTGGAGTGGCTGCTGAAATTATTGTGACATATAAAACGTCTCCCAATATTTCTGCTAATTGGCCTAATGAGGACCAAATCAATGTAGGTATGCACGTTTGGGAGTGAACATACAGATACCCATACATTATGATACAAGTGTAACTTGAAGAGCCAGGGATGGAATAAATCACCAATACCAAAAGACATATTTGTAGCGTTTTTGGGGCAAAACCTAACGTCGTTACAGAGTTCATGGTACATCAAGATGGCCACACAAAAGAGATACTGAGGTGGACATGTGAATGAGTAGTGAAATTTTGAGGACGTATACACTAAGGGAAATACAAGTAGACGAGCAAAAAAAACAGAGAATCATTGAGATGTCGCGTTTGATCTAGCCAATAGCTGACAACTAAACGACAAAGGCAGAGAGTCTCTCGCGCACTAGAGGCGCTGCGAGAAAACAAATGCAGTTGGAAGATCGACCTGGCCTCCTTCGATGTTCCAGACTGTGGAGGTCCTTTGTGAGGTCAGGCGCATCGAATAGATGTATTTTTCTTTTCTCGATTGTGTCCAGAATTCTCAGGGAAAGCTTCAGAGTGCATACTCAACCATGCGAGCAATGGTCTGATCTGAACCTTGTACATTAGCAGTAGATATTTTGGTGAATACAGCTTTCTGGAATGGAAGAGAAAGCCTAGCTTTTGTGTCTCCGGCCTGAATCTTCAAATTCTGCTGATTCATTACTTCCAGGATTCCGAATTTTTAATTTTTATAATCGGATTCAAAAACGGTGGCAGTACTGTAGAATAGCGGACAAACAATCATGTCTACATATCTTTGAAATTGGGAAATGGTTTTCTTCGCAAATCACAATCACTTCAGCAAATACGTCCTCCAGAAAATCACACCTAATGGCGAAATCTTATTCTTACGCACCACATTAATCATTCTAGCGACTTTCTCCAAAAACAAACGAAACGAATAAATTCCTCGAGTTCGCACCCCAAAGTGAAATTAAAGCACTTCTTTGCGCCCTAATCTAATATTCATGTATGAAGTTTATGGGTTAGCGTCGTGACCCTCGTCGCGGGGTGACATGTTTTTTATGGGGTTCCTCCAGGTCCGGACTGAATATAAAATATATATACCCTATAAAGACTAGAAAGTAAAGTCACTATTTCCATTTCGTCAGATAGAGAAACTGATGATCATCCCAAGTGCATCAGTATCACTAAATAGCAATGAAACCCTACATACCGAATCATATAATATGCTAGTTATAAGTTACGCATAATGCGTATCATCTTGTGTATATACCAGTATCTCATTTACCTCACAATAAAATTTAAAATAGCTTTAGTTTAGGGCCCTTATTTATATTTAATACAGCCCTTTCGTGCTACAAAGAATATGCCTAATTTTTTTTGCGGAAGCTTTGAAAATTGGTGACTCCATAGATTCGACGTGTTATTTTAAAATGTTTAATTTATCACCTCATATCATTTCCACTTGAGTCGCAAAATTTTAAAAGTAGTTTTCTTCTTTTCGATTCATCTTACGATAAAAATAGTTATGTACAAACTAAACTAGAGATAATTTGCTATTAAAAAATTTGGCACATTCTCCTTCGCTTCGTCATCCTTGATGGACCAGGTTTTGGGAGTTCATCACGCTCAGTGCTGAGCGAAACCTCACGGATAGAAATTACTTCAACGTCAACCGCGATATGGTTATCAGCTTTGTTCTACTCTTCTTATTCCTCAATTTCGTCATACATTTTTTCCTATTCATCTCTATCTTGTAGTGAAACTATCATAGGCTATCTGCATGTTTAGCTGTTGTGGGGGTTTTGTTTCAGCTATTTTTTCAAGTACATTTATCAACATATATCCAAAAAACTTTACAAGGCTGACACAACTTCGTGATAGCGATAGGGCTAGCTCAATCCTGTGAATCTACGCAGAGCTACCCTCCATCTCGTGGCCCTAAGCACAGTTACGAATGCACTTTAAAAGTGTATATGAGCTTTAAAGCGAAGGCGAACGAGTAAAAGGTGGAGATTCGCCCTTATGCTACGCAAGCGATTTTTCAGGATGGTGGCCCAGGGAGTCTTTAAAACCCACCATTATGCTTATTTCCAAAACATGGCTGAGAGGGAGAAGTTTGGATGCAGTCTACAGTGTTATTTACAGTCTTTTCGTCATGCAGTTCTAATCTAAAACCACCAAATACCTTGGCGTTTCGAAGACGCACGTGAATTTTAATCGGCCTCTTTTAATTTCACCCCCAATTTCTCTACGCCGTAAGTCACAGGGGACTGATGATTTATACCTTAATCAAGTCACCCGCCCTTTCCTCCCTTCAAAGTACAAATAATCAAGTAATGAAAGTACCCCACGTCTCAATTATCGTAAAAGTGCGTATGCTGCGGAGAATATTGGAAACCGTTATTTTTACGACACTTCCTGGTGATTATATCGATGATGGTAACTTGAGGGTGGTCTTTCTTCTTCGGGCTTTGTCGGGGAGGTCCTTCCGACTCGGTAACAGATTGAAATTGGTCGTAAGTTAGTTTAGTTTAGTTAGTGTAGTTTTGATGTTATTGCTAGCCGGGTGAGCAAGTTGGACAGATCAAAATAATAGCCTATCATGAAATTATATGATATAATAAGTAACCTTACAGATCAGGAAAAAGTACATTTAATGACTGTAATCAATGAGGTCTCGTCCATTCCGGTTGTTCCAGATGATGTGTAGATTTCAGGGTTCATGAAAAACATGTTTTTGAAAGAGAACACAAAAATAATATTTAACACGATCAACAACAATAATATTAAACACGATTCAAATATATAACTCGCGTTTTAAAAATGTTTTAAACAGGTTTCGTAGGTAGTAATTCTACTGAGACGTAGATCTTCAGTTTCAGCTGCTCTAAATAAAGATTTACGCTTGTGTAGCTAATGTTTGTGAGGCCTTTAATAACTATCCTGTTATCTGTTTAAAACATAGCAGCCCTGGTAGTATTACAAATAAAATTTGTCAAATTTGATAAAAAAATAAAAAATTCTTCACCAAATGACATTAAAAGCTCCAAGTATTTTTCCGGACTTTTCTCAGTTCAAAATTATATCTCCAATTTTCCTTTCCTCTTCAACCACTTTTGTGTACGTCATTTGCTCGACATATCAATTGCCTTCCAACCAAATATTCAAATTAAAGGTCACCCTCAATTCTTCACGACGGTGTCGCTACAGTTTGCTATCAATTCAGCTGTAATCTCAAGGACAATTCATCACTGCCCATTCCTGGATTTGTCCGGTGTGGTGTCCTGATAAAAACGTCTCCGTTTTCCGGTAGTTGACCCTCGGACAATGGGATTGGATACGGTAGAGAAATATTGCCGCCAGCAATGCTACCTGGAATTTTAAGTCGTATGCGACTGTTTTGTACTATTACAAGTTTAAAAAAAAATAGTATCAAGTAGATTGACTCAATAACGCCCACGTTTTCATATCTTTCACATAGGATACTGATACAGTATTATGTTGGTTAAAGTATCATTATTTGTCGTTTTAATGAATTTACCTATAATTTTACTGAGACCCGTAGTATCAATTTCCTCTCTTCTTCTGTAAAATGTCAACGGAGTGGTCTATACCAACAAAGGTTTTGCTTCAGTCATTGATACGTCGTATTATAGAATAACTGAACGCCAGGAAAGCTAGTGGTCGAGACCAAATATCAGCAATCATCCTAAAACGTTGCGCTGCAGAGTTTATATCAGTACTTTGTAAACTATTTCAATTCTTCTACCAGCGAGGAGAATGGAAGATTGATCGAGTGAAACCAAGAAACATATACCTGAGAAGATTCTGCTCTGCATGGTGTCCAAAGTTATGGAGACTCTCATTAACCTCATTGGGAAGCACGTGGACAAAAATAATACCATCATTGCCAATATATGGTTTTCTCAAGCATATACGTCACAGCAATTGAGCTGTATAGAGTGTCTTTAGTCGTCGCGATTGGGTTCGTCATTAGAGACTACTTTCCTTATTTGTAGTAGTTAATGCATACGCTTACTATCAATACAGTTGATCCTCATGGTTCTGTTCTCCTCAATCATTCCTCATACATCAACAAACTGTTGGTAATACCACGTACTCCTATCCACAGCTTCGCAAATGACACCTTTGTTTCTTGCATGCTACTAGGTAAATCACTACCGTCCCGAGAGATCTTACTTGGGCGAGGGCAGCATAGGGAAGATTAATGAGGACATCGATAGAATCATGAAATAGGATCTTCAAATGTAGAAGATGAAGATATGGAGGTATGCCTAATGCCTGGATCATCTCCCATGAAGCTTTTAGGAATTAACGATTATGTTGCTGGCCTTGCTAAGTTGACAGTCCAGAAGCTGAGAGTTCGCTTCCTCTCCAGGAAATCGTATTTTCCGAAACAGCGACTGTTATTCTACCAGAGAAACAGACCAGCAAATCGCTTGAATACTAATCACATCTGTGGGGATGCGGTTTGGTGAAATCCCTGAAGCTTCACAATCTAGAAACACACAGTCTAGAACCTCGAAGAGTCGTTTGTATAGCAAACACTAAAGTAGCCCAATGGGCAAATCTTCACCAGGTCGAGCTTACAATGCCTCGAAGGAGTCTCTCTCAAAGGTCGTTATGAGTTGCGACAAGCTTTCAGCCTTTGCAATAAAACATACAGTATATATTTTTGATAAACACCTAAAATGAGCAGGTGACAGCTTTTGACTGTACCCGAAAGCTTTTCTAATCCTTCCGGAACATTACTAGCGATACAGGAAATCCGCGATGCTGAATGTTTACGTAAAAAGCTCAGAAGCTACTTGTATCGAAATTTCATCAAAATCTATTGATAAGCTAGAAAAGCATCGGCCCAGCGAGGACCGCTTAACGCGTAACAAATGAAAGACAAACAAAAATTACCAACAGATATATACATTTTTGATTAATAACATAAATAAAACAGTACTCAAGCTCCGTACGCCCGACGCGAGGTTTCCGGTCCGTCAAGCACAGACGAAAAAAGCTGGCAAAAACACCTCCATTAATAAATCTGTCAAAACTTTCCCCCCTCCGCCTGTACGCAGTATAACGTATGACGTACGGAAAGAAAACGTTTCTTTCTCCCCCTACTTTAAAAGTAATTGCCTAAACTATCACTTTATTCGCCAGTGATTCGACGGAGCGGGAGAAATGGCCCGTTAGCCATTTATGGTATAGGCCAGTCAACAAAAAGCACCCCTAGGGATCGACACTATGAGAACGATGTAAATGGTCATGTTTGGGCTGGTTATTATAGGCAAATCAGTACCAGTGGAAGAAACCATTCAAGCTGAAGAACCTTTACGGAGAGGCAAATAGGAAAAAATCCAAGCATTCTGTAACATGCCAGAAAGATAGTACTTTGCTTTATTTTGTGTTTTTGCTTTCCACACCAATAGGCAGGAGAAGTATTGTAACCGCAAAAAATTTAGAATTCGGAATTGTCGGTCAGGTTTTGTGTCGCTTGTCTATCCAGTAATTCTTGGACTAGACGGGGCAATTTGTCCCGCTCCTGTTTTAGCAACTACTGCAACAGAAAACTATGCTTTTACTAAATTTGGTTCATAATCGAAGATGCAATCTAACCTCATATAGAATGGCGTTAAGTAGTTGTACTTATTTTTTTACTTAAGTGATTAGCCACCTATCTAACCCCTTTGCACCTCCGCCTATCTTAGTTCCCAAGACCCGCCTTCTTGTCTAAGGTGAGCATGGCCTTAGATTCTGCTCATCTCACGCTTTCTGGTTCCAGAATGCTACACCACAGTAAAACCTCTCTGTGGTGCCCTAAAGGTTCACAGCTTTATAATACATGCATCAAGGATTCCTCTTCTTTGCTGTGGGTCATTTACCATCCCCATTTGATGCAGGTGGCGTCTGAAAGACTCCTATCCAGAGAGAGATGGAATCGTCCCTAGTACGAGTTTAGGCCACAAAAAGCTTCCCCTTCCCACCCATCCTCGCACTCGCATTACAAGTACCCAATTTTGCAAGCTACAATGGATCACAAACTACAAACCTAGAGGCGGTCCTCTCAGTTTTCTATGGCTACGTAACAAAGTTCCTGTACTAAATCGCCGATTGAGCACTTAGCCAAGGAAAGCCGCAAGATATAAATCAGGGAAATACGGTGGGCGGGGTATGGATAGGTCACATAATGACGGCAGTCGGATAGAGAGAGTGCCATTATTGACGTGACTCATGCCGATAGAAGAGAAAACTCTTACTTTGCTCCGTGTGAAATAGCGTGAGAATCGGATGAAAAATGGACGATTCTTTGTGCGGACAGAAAGGATAAGCTGCAGGTTATATCGTCCATTTCTTGGCAGTACGAAGTATCTGAGATAAGTACACATTAGATGGAGGGAGTGGCTTTGGTATTGGTTCTACGGTGATTCTTGTACATGAAAAAGCTTTTTTCATTTTCTCGTCGCTATGATTTTTGTCAGTTGTAGCTTTAGTTCATATCCTAGATTAACTGAATTAATAGTATATAATTCTGCAGTTCGAGTTATAGGTCATGTCTTATAGTGACACTAACGACATCTACAGATATTATCAATTCAAATCGATTTATTCACTTCTGATTCGGAATTTCTCGCGCTCTGTACTACTCGAGAAAACCGCACTAATTGTAGTGAAAGTTAAAATTTTTAGTTACTGGAGGGACAATATTATACAAAAATCCAACTAGTACTTTTAACATTTAATTAGTTCACTTAACTTCTGAAGCCATGGGCGGGAATTATTGTAACCGCAAAAAATTATAGATATTGTGTTCTCTTGATGTTTTATCACAAAAATCCATGTCATTCATTTTTGTCGTTCGGTCTGTCTACCTGTCAGTCTGTCTGTCCTGTAGTTCTTGACCCATGTATAACTCGGAAAGGGCCATTCAGATTAAGAATAAATGTTGAAAATAAATGTTTGCTATGGAAAAGAAAAAATGCTTTTTACTTTATTTAAATCGTTGAATGGCGGCGGAGCTACCGTCGTAAAACGAAATAAATAAAAATATTTTATTTATTTATTTATATGGTCAAAAGTTATGTGTGAGGCTGGTTGGGGTGGGGTCATATTCGGTGTATTACAAACGTATTTCAAATATTTGATCCATTCAATTCCTACAACGCCTAGATTTTGGACTGTAAATATTCATAATGATGCAGGCCACTACACAAAATTCGACGTCTAGGCTGAACTTAGGCGACGACAGTTAAATGGTATGCATAGAAGCGGAAAGTTACCAAGTAAATAGAAGGAGGCTAGCTTGTATAACTAGTTTCAAGAACTACTACTGCATATTACTCTACTCTAATTAAATAAGAATGATAAATGGTTATGAAATTGCATTTTAGCCTCTTATAAAACGAGTTAAGGTCGGTTGATTTAGTTTCTAGAACACTTTGGTCTACTATGCCGAATTACGAAAACGTGAAAATGTTTTATATTGCAACTGGAAACGAATAATCTTTTCCAATATTTGTAATATTTTTCTAAATTGCTTCCAAACGATCGTTTGTGTGAGGAGTATAACGTTTATCAAAAGTTTGATTTCGGACTTCCATTGTCTATAAAATTTTTAGTATCACGACGTTTCGATTGATGTGCTATCTTCAATCGTCTTCACGTGAACTGAATATATATAAATATATATATATATATATATATATATATATATATATATATATATATATATATATATATTTATATATATATATTTGGTACTCTCGCTACTTTGTACTTGACAACATGCCAGGGAGTTTCATGCGGTAACCCGGCGAACTACAAACCATCAGGCTTCCACATTGTAATGTTGCTTCAGAGAGATGGCTGATAAGACATCGTGCGTCTGACGCTTCCCGTTTATCAGATCTCTGCTGTGAGATCTCTGCTAATTAGCTCGGAGATTAGGAGAGAGGGGGCGGCCAACGTTCAGCCTTTCTGGTCACCGTCAGCTCGATATCTATCGCGATGGCAGATCAGGACAGTTTCCCCGCTTCACCATTTCCTACAATCACTGCGGAGTTAAAAGGTGGATTCTTTTGTCTGATTCACCTTCTCAGTCAAGTCACTCACGTATTGTCTACCGAGTTAGTCGGCACTGCCATACATTCTGAATGTTCTGTGCTGTAGCTAATTATGCACATAATAATTTTAAAAAATTTGTTGATATTTCTATTTTTTCACCACTAAATCCTTGGGAGGATAATCCAACCAAGAATGAGACAAGCAGTCAACTTCATGGTCGAAGAGAATTTAGTTTCCTCGACAGGTCTACTGATATATAAGCTGTGAGAATCCTAGTAAATCTATGAATCCACGTCTATGTTCTACAACAAATGTCAGGAAACCCTTTGCGCGCCTCCTGTATTACACAAAAGTTTGAAATATGTATTCATAAATACGGATCCTGAAGGAGACAGCTATAAGAGATATTCTGCCTTGAAACTGAGGCCTTAGTTCTTCTGTTCACTTATTGCACAAGGTCAGGCTCGCTAGTCTTCTGCAGTACTGACTTCATACAGTACCTACTGATGAGTTACTCCAGCAAGTTTTGGGAATGAGATATTTTTGCAGAGACCTTCTCCTTTTCATCTGTGAAAATATATTCTGTTGCTAATTTTCAAAGAAATATCCCTCCTCTTTGTATATAGGGGATTTTGAAATAAGATAACTCATATATTAAAAAAATGTAGCAAAGAAGACCAAACGCACACACAAATTGAGTTAAGACAATGCAGATTCACTCTCTCAGTACTTGCTGCACGTATCTTGTGAAAACAGCTCTAGCAACCTACTTATAAATGAACCCTTATTATAGTATCAACACTGCATACAGTGATATTACTTCACTACAATACTATAAATTATTTCGGTTTGCAGTTGAGTCATGACGTCAGCCAAAACCGGCGAAGGCAGTCAACCTAAATCATTAAAATAAAAATTTGAAAACGATCAACAATAATATCGGCTGATGTGCCCCTATTCTATAGACTTTACCATGGCAAATGTTCAACCGTTCAAGTCTGAAACATCGAATTAGGGTGGCCTATTTTATAGATACTATCATGTCAAATATTCAGCCGAGTTGTCTCGCATACTATCACCAAAAGTAATCAGCATAATAATTAGTAGATAAGCCCAAGAGCCGCATCTTCATCAGGTTGAACTTTCAGCCTGTCCAAAGAAGCTCATCCAAAGCTCACTCTTTTGGAGAACCTCAGAGTTGTTGAAAGGTCTATCGTAAAGTATGTTCCCCAATGGTTACAATTCAAAATGTTTAATGGTCAACGTGAATAGACATGTATCTTATAGCATCGCGATAGAATTCCTAACTTTCCGAAAGGTTATCGAGAAAAAAACTGCTTTGCTTATACCCACCTTAGATATCAGCCTGGGGTTAATCCAACCAGTGCGGACATCTTCATTATCCAGCCTGTGACTTGGAGTTTTGTGCGATCTGGAAGTTGCGATCCGCGATGGTGGATCGTGTTGCAACGGTGAATGTTGCGTCCTACTTGTTGATTGGAAAGCTGTTGATGGCGGTATGTTGAAGTCTTTGGTATTTGATCTGAAATGAACATTAAGAGTTTGTAGAAAAAATTAAGATCATTGAAAACATTGCAAAAATGGCGTCTGTTTCCCATATTTGTTTTCTGAGACATACAATAAAACCCAAATAAGTTGAGACATGCTACGGACACGTTTGAGCTCCGAGAACTTATTTAGAGCAGACATAGCATAGAATTGTTTGTGATAAATAGGCTAACTCCAACGTACAATACGAGTGCAAATAGGATATACACAAAATTACATAATCACAGAATATACTCGTAACATTTTAGACGTTTTATTCCATTTGGCGCTGTTGCCAAATCGTGGGGCTGAATTATTTGAAACTTCTCAAAATTATAGTCAGGCTAAAAGTATCATTACGTAATTGCAACAGGATTTAAGGACTTAACTTATAGTCGTTATTTGAGGTGAAACTGCCTGCACCAAAGGAATAAAATAAAAATATTGTACAGTCGCTGATGAGGCTTTCAAACTGTTTAGCTATATACAGGATATGTATGAAAAACGCCGTTCAATTTCATATCGCCTTGCATTTTGCATTATACTGCATGAAAGCTGGCTCTTAAACCTACAGCTGCAAATAAGGCCTCTCCTGTGCGCAGAGCTCCACCTAAATGCAAAAATCATATATTCCCTCTATAATACAATCATATCAATATTTCAAACTGTCAGTTATATATCTTACTCGACTTTCACTAACACCCATAATCCTCAATAAAGACCCCCCTGCCATTCAACTTCGCTCCTACCCACACCGACGTCCCAAAAATGCCTACAGGCACACCAACTGAAGTCGAAATACTTTAAGTAAAGGGCAAGAACGGTGGCTAAAACTTTCCCTATGATCTACGACCGTACAGCGATCCTTACGTGACTTAAATTTTAAAAGATCTTATTGTTTTCTCCTAATATCCCCCGACCGAAACGGGGGGGCTTCACATAATTTGATCCGCAGTTTGATTAATGGACCGAACGCAAGAGATGAACATATGCTTCAGCCGAAGAGGAAAAATAGAATGGTCTGGAGAAATGAATGTTATACTGACTGGAGACGTCTTGACAAATTGGCTTTATAATTTCATATTTCAAGTGGGAGCAGGGGAGGAGATGGAATTTCGAAAATAAATGGTTTATTGTTCGCTTGTTGGCATGCTTCGTTGATTAGCAATCTATCATCTTGGAATTTGAATTGACATCATATACGTGAAAGTTTGTAAGATCGATCGATCGAATAATACTGATAAACTATACTCAGATGTAGAGACGTTTAATAGATGATTCAAGGTTCACTGAGATGAAGTACTGCAATCACAGAGTCCGGCCACTTCTCACTCTTAAATATAGATTCATTCCAAATTAGGCAAACATAAAAACCTGATAGATAAAAAGTTGTATAATTATCACACAGTTTCACAAATAAAACTCTTTTTCTTAGTGAGGCGTTTCGACTTTTATTAAAAACATCGTCGGACGTAGATTTGACTGCTAACAAAGCTACCCAGATAACTTACTAAATAATTAACTAGTCCAATCATGAATACAAAACTAGAGCTCTCATAACTAGCATAATATCTATCTTGTCTAGTTATTTTTTTATCAAATTATGTTTTCATTTGTTGTGTCTCTCTTAGGGGACATATTTTTTTGGCGACTGCATTTACACTAGGGTTAAGGGAAACCCCTACAAAACCTTAACCATCGCCGTCAAAATGTCCTTAAGATATTTCATGTAATAAACTATTTTATTTCTTAAGATATTTCATACGAGGATAAGTTAAGTAATAGAAAAATCAAGGTTCACTGAAAGAGGTTATCTATATGAAAATGATCCAAAATTTTTCTCCATCACATTTACGCGAATGTGGTTTCCTGTTAATGTCTAAAAAACAATAATTATGTCATTTCCATAAAATAAATACGAGAAAATTCGTACATAGTAAACTGTAATCTCTCGATACCCCACTGAAATTCCACTGGCGACTTCATCAATTTGATTAAACAAGTACTTATTCTTGATAGAAAATCTTAAGCTCCCTTCTGGTGCGACAATCTGTAATATCGCTCTCCAGATATCAATTACCACTGAGACTTAATTTCCTTCTCTTGTGTATCTAAATCAAGAAGGTGGGGTGCAGCAATCACCCCTTTGCACTACGCTTCACGGGTCATTACTTCAGACAAGTCTCCAGCAAGGCGCTATTCAGCTACCGCATCGGGGTAGTGGAATTCTTGACTTCCCAAAGAAATTCCTGACGAACTGGGGATTTTCGATCGATTTTAGATAAATTCAGAGTTTATATTATTTATAATGGAATGCAACAATGTGAGAAATACTTTAAGAATCGGTTTAACTAGTTTTCAAGAGAAACTGTTTGGTGGGTCATAGTGTGAATCACGTAAATTAATCAAAGAATTAAAAAAACGAATTCTTCTACAACAAAAAAAAACGATAGGCGAAACCAGAACCAGAACGAAATATCCAACAGAACATTTAATTTGTATTTCTTATGTAGATGCATGCCAAGGCACATGAAACGTAACTAAAGTGATAGCAAAGATTTCAGCAATCGCATGTAGTTTTTAATTTAACGAATACTACGATCTTCCTCCAAAGTCTATGTGAATTCCAGGAGCTATTTACAATCATATGGACAAAAAAGCAATCATTATTAATAATTCTTAAGTACCCAGTATTTTCAATCACTTGATAGCAATACGTTAGGAAACACTACGACTACAACGTGTCAAAATGTCAAATCTAATGTGTGAGTTTCTCATTGAATCTCAAGTCATTGCAAATAGTGGAAAATCCACTGGACTCAATCTTGTAGAGCTTCTGTTAGGGTATATAAAAGCTATATAGCACTAAAGGTTATTAGAATATTCAAGAAAACATTCTAACCACTTCCATTGTACAGTTAACCATTGAAAAATAATAGAATGCGACTTCTTTGACGCTTCCAACGAAACTAATATTTGAAACATTTCCGGGGTCGATTCTGTGAAATATCGCTCCTGCTCCTGCCACCTACACACCGACTCCAGAACTATGCGGCGTTATTGATCGCTTCCCATGGCCTCACGTCAACTTCCACTTTATCGACGAAGTTGGGCCTCCGAATCGGAGAACCTATTTAACGCGCAAACCGCCAGATGTCGCTGGCAGTATAAAGTCTCCACGTTAGAGAGACTGGAAGCTTCCCTTACCGCTTGAAAATTAATCTGTATAATAAACAATGTTTATAATAATATTTAGTATAATGAAGATTTTGTTTTAATATAACTATAGCATAATAAAAAATTATCTCGGAATTGATCTTTCAAACCTAGACGGAAGAAGTTGAATGGCGAAAAAGTTCGCAAGTGCATAACTTCATATTCCATATCTCTCGAGCATTCAAATGATGGAATAAAATGAAAAATTAACTTCTGTTGAGACAATAAGCATCTCAATGGACGTGGTCTATATAGTCATAAAAGCTATTAACTAAGCTATTATTAAGCTTTGTGACATCTAATTTATCTTGGTTTCATTCCTGACTTTGATAGGACTTATGTAGATACGTCGAAAAGAGGTAAATTTGGGTGGTCCTAGCAAATTCTGCGTCTAGCTTGGAAGTAAGATAAATAGTATGCTAGATTTGATAACTCTAGTTTTGTATCCATGATAGGATCTAGTTAGTAATCTGGGTAGCCTTTGTTAAAAGTCAAATCTGACAGGCCGACGATGATTCAAAAATAATTCGAAACGCAACACTTTTGTGAAACGATGTGTTAAATACACAATCCTTCTATCAAAATGATTTCCCCAAATAATGTTTGTGTATATTTTAATATATTCTTCATTTTATTATGATATGCGTCGATTGTATTTTGAAATAATCTCTTAAATCATGGTGGATTGAATGAGCTGTGCAAGAACAATTTACATTATATACCAATACATTATTCTATCAAGTCAAACTACACGACTTCACTTTGTTAAGTAATGCCATGTTAACGGCGAAAAGCAATATTTTGAAAATGGCGTCAGAAGCACCGAGCACGTCTATTTAACTTTACTGTTTACGTTCGGCGAAGATGGAACAAAACGCTACTATGTAATATTCTAATGAACCTTCCAGCGATCAGTGTAAAATTACTTCCAGGCACAACAAAGTTGCAGCTCACGAACGACTGACATTTATAAACATTTCAGGACCATAATTAAACTAATGTAACTCGGTAGCTGGAATGGTAGGGACGAACGTCGATGCAATGCTAAAGTTTGAGTATACAAACTAGAGAGTATATCCTCAACAAAGTTTAAGGAACGAAGTTTACACTGGTTTATCTTCAGTACGTCACTTGAACTCATGCATTTCTTTAGAGGAAAATTATAATGAGATGTAATAGCTTCGTATATGTCTTGTGGTTATTTAAATTCGGTATTCATGTATTGTTGTGTAAAAGAAATATGGCGTCAAGTAGGTTGAGTCATTAGTGGTATCTTTTTGAAAAACTGAGATTAGAATCCCGTGATGAATATATCTTTATTTTATGCGTAAGCGCAAGCGAAAGATATGCTGAAATCTGATCTGCCTATTCTTGTATGGACTGGTTGTCAGTGCTCTAAAATCTTGTTATTCTCGATGGAACGTCACTGAACGTTGGCGATGCTTCGTCTGGTCGATTTGACGTTATCTATCAGCAAATAATCTTGTTCTGGCAAGCATTTTACTTTGCACCTCGTCTGTTTCCAAAACGCCCAACGTGAGTAGCTCTCAGACGGATGAAAGGTATGAAGTTCTTTGAAGTAATATTTACGACATTGATCCAGCAGACTCATCTTTTTCATTGCGTCTACTCATGTTATCCTCACATTAGCATTCACCGTATCCTCAAACACTTTTACACCAATCAGCACCAACCCCCTTCAAAATCCAAGCAAACAGGGCGCCAGTAAGTCAGAGGTGGATTGTATAATATACCAGTCGTTTTATTTTACCACTTTTAATTTCTATTATTACAATACGCATTTTCTAGACATAAACGGGGTAGGATTTTAGACGCCAATATTTTCATATTCGAGATGATAATTTTTTAGTCGTTTCATGATTTCTACATCACCAAAATATATGTCGTTCATGTATGTGGTTCTTTCGGTATGTTGGTCTGTTGGTCCGTCGGTCCTTGTATTTTCTTTATAATTAGGGAAGGAATACGGCATGCAGAACCCTTTACCTTATTTACCCAATGGAGGGCTTTGAAGGCGGAGTGGTTATTAAAAAACAAAACAAAAATCAGTATTTCTCAGTTTGCTATGTTTTCTGAGTTCCCAGTCACTTTCGGGGTTAATAAAAATTCATTTTAATGGACCCAAAGCTTAAGACTCATTACAAAACTCGAAGCGGCGGCTACAAGAAGTGAGTTATGTCCAGGAGGTCAAAATATGAGTTGCTCGTGATAAAAAGACACTCAAAACGTCTTTTACCAGCAAACATTTACCCCAAATATATTTTCAATTAGTTACACTTTAGACTGATCTTTACGGAAGCAGGTAATTCATCCCTATTACGGCCCTGACATCCAGTAACAGATAATCAACGCCAACTGGAAAGCCCTCCTTTTTTTTAATTCCCCGGAACGTTTCATCCCAGGAAATGACGTCCCTTACAAATCGCTGACAAGTGCAAAACAAACGGCAGTCTTTGGAGATCTTTTTCCGACTGTCTAGAGAGCCGGGATATGAAAGGTGCAGATTCCTATCTACAAGTTATCCGGGATTGCTTTCCTTTCACCGCGATATGCACGCCCTCTGTACGGATTCTCTCGTTTGAATAAAAGCGGAAAACTCGAAACCCGTGTTTTTGTTGTTGCGGTTGATATTTCTGGAGTCGCGATCAAAAATGGGCCGATAAAGAGTACCATCAAGTATTTCTTTTAGGACTGATTGTTCCTTTTATCATGTCGATCGTCGAAGGATTCGCATATTGGAACAATACGAAATCCGTGTATAGCTAAATACTGATGGTATGCAAGAATTCAGAGATTTGGAGGCTTATCAAACACCGCTGATGTATGATAAATTATGGCGCTAATTGAAATCACATATACAAATGGATGAATATTTTATTGATATTTCGGCTGCCTCGCCAAGGTACAAAAGTGTTGAAATATTAATAAAATCAATAATTACAAAATCTAGTTTCGTCTTTGTACTTTAAAAAGTCCTGACAAGGCAGTCGAAACGTCAGTAAAGGTATTCATTCATTCATATTTGGGTTTAATTACCAGCCCGTAGAAGATATAATAATCCAGAGAGACAATCACAGTATAGGTTTCGGAAGAACAGTTGATGATAAATCATGTATGACGTATTAGGAAAGAATTGACTGTGATTTTTTAAATTAACGCATTTGAGGCGGACCAAAATATTGTCTGACGATGATAAAATGTGATTATTTTGTGGAACTAAGACAGTGTGAAATGCGTTGCTGAGAAGCTAGTATTTATCACACGGACATCGATCTCATTGCTTTTGGTCGACTGTCTGTAAATCTCTCACCAGTTTGATGAGTCCAAATAAAAGCTAAACGAACGAAATATTATTAGTATTCATTCAAATGCTGCGGAAGAATCTTTTGTTAAAATACAATTTCCATTTCAATTACGACGATTTGAGGAAGACTTTATCGTAGCGACTGTACTTTATTTTCTGACAATTTTGCTGTCTCTTATAGCTATAAACCTCTTAAGGATATTACTTGATTTATCCTCAGAATCATGATTACTTATCCTTTGTCCCAAATTAGTTCTTGCTTCATTAAACATTTCCATTTTAGATTATCCCTTTTGTCCTGGCGCAGAGAATATCTCCTATTCTTACACGAACAAAATTCTAACTGTATATTGAATCGAGGCGCGCAGAGATGTATAGTTTATTATCATAATTTATGGGCTTATTATCTGCAACGTTGACAAACAGCGTGTTTTTCAACAATATACAGGGTAGTTCAGTAAAAGTACCTATGCATTCAAAAGGAACAACCTCTTTGTTAGAATAATAGATTCAGTGCCCATACCTTTCAATTTTCTATTCGACTTACGTATTTTCCAAAGCTCCCAGAGAGATAAATATAAATTTTTTTTCGGGCGGGACTTGAACCTATGTCTCCAATATTCCATGCCGACGCTGGACACCATACTGTCGGGTTACAGTCCTGCTCAAACCAACAAATATTCTGAATTTTTCTCGCTTCAAAATTGTGTCCCTGTTCTGTGATTACTTAGTTACAGAGAAGGAAAGTCGCAAAAACAGTGGAAAAGGAAAGGTCTGTAACGTCTGGCGTCCCCCAAAAGCCGTACTCATTTACACATCGCACTAAATCAACGTGATTAAATTTTTTGCCACCGTGAGTGAGTGTAGTATAGATATATGTGCTCGTGTGTTCGTAATTATTTCGAGACCTCTGATCAATCCCCCGTTTGATTCACGTTGGTGCAGCAGCTGTTCATCTCGCTTTTGCAGTTTTATTGTGTTTCGTTTTTAGTGTTTGCCGACATTGTACCCGCATCGGCGGCAATTTGTTTCTACAGGGTGTCCACGTTCATGTGAATAATCCATGACCAAAGAAGCCCATCATCACATCAACAGTTACAATCTGGACATATAGCATCCAGTAATCCTTGATACACCACCAGCAAGGCGCATTATGCTATTTTAATTACCACCGCGAAAATCTTAGAATCTGATATTCAGAAGTTGTTTTGGGTGTTCTGTAATGTACATATCCAAAATACCTATCAATCATTTCCACCGGTCTTGGGGGTCTAGGACATAGAGGTCAACTCACCTCTATGGCCATTGGCAACTTACGAAGTCAAAGGTCCTAAAACCTGAACCGCCTTGATTCGGCCCTTACGACGTCTGTCAATAGCGACATCCTTTGTTCTTTATCTCCGCTCATTCTCATCAGAAGCCTACAACTGACACTTAATATCAGCTGTCAGCTTCTACGGCGCGAATGCCTAAAAAGAGGTGAGTCGATCTACTTGACACCTCTTCCTCTTCATGTACCTTGTCAGGTCTCCATGGCGCTGGTAATCGTTAAGTGAATTTTTCTCGATCCAGCGCCAGTTTAAATAATAATTGGTCGGCAGTACGAATACCTGCCCAGCCTCAAATTCTTTTCAGCCATAATGCTCGTCTTTTACAACGTCTCTTCATCCCCTCTATCCTGCCTTTTATTATATTGAGATCGGGAGATGCGGATTCGAATCCTGCACTGGGTCTTCTTTTCGGATTTCTAAATGCGAATTAATGTATCAAAAACTCCATCTTGCGGAGAAAAGCAAGTTGTGTACCACGATTACCTCTGCATAGTGAGAGACTATGGCTGTTCGACACAAAGAGGTCTGCTGTCAGTAATCGCGGTAGGAGATGTTACCAACCCAAACACTGGCGCTGCGGTACCTCGAGATACGAACGACGCGCGCAGTTTGAAATTCGGAAGGATGGCTTTGTGGGGAATTCTGCCAAACATATCTTCCGCGCTCTGTAACGACTGACCAGCTACCCAGTTGGTTCAGTTGGTCAGAGCGCCCGACATGACATCGGGAGATGCGGGTTCGAATCCTGCACTGGGTCTTCTTTTCGGATTTCTAAATGCGAATTTATGTATCATTGAGATATTAGTTTCCTCGAAGAATGTGTCCTAAATATAAGATTTTTCGACATTTTATCGTTGGTAAAAAAATGAATCCACATCTCTAGGCCTTCTAGCTAATTTATACTAGCTGTTTTCAGAGTCCGGATTTTAGTACAATGCAATGATGTATGGTACTGAAATCTAGGTACTGGAAACCAATCACTAATGGATGTAACGTTATATCAAGGTAATGACACAATAAATGCAAAATTCTTCATATTGTAGATGCTCCTACTTGGCGAAACCCTTCAACCGTAAAGATGAAATTATGCAAATAATTCACAAATAAAATTCGTTTCTCTGTGATGCGTATCGCTTTGACCTGACGAAGCTTTACAGATTGAATAGAAATCTGTCAAAAAAACGATTTCTATTTATGAAACCATTTATATAAACACTAGAATTTTAAATCAATGCGATATTCTTTGTTGGTACCTACCTACATTGCTTTGGAGTTATATTCAAGTGAGCTGCTTCCTCCACGCTATATCGCTGTCACAAACACCAAAAGTAACTTATATCCGATGAATTCATTAAAAGTGGCTTTTACAGCGAACATAAATTTCTTCCACGTGAAACTTTTCCGGAAAGTAGCGATATTACTTATACATTTAATACTGTCAAGACGTTAAGTTAAACGGAAACTATGCAAAGAAATCTACTGCAAAGAGAAGTGATGAATATTCTATGAGGGACTCGTTTATGAGAGAGCGAAAAATGACTGAGTTGCATCTTTATGCTTTTAATAAAAGTTGGAAATGTGTCGTTAGGCATATGAAGTAGCGATCTTTAGAAAATACGGAATAAAATTTTTCATTTACAAGCTGAGTGAAAGGGAGGCCTCGCCAAAGAAAATATTTGGATTTTTTATGACTTTATGTATCTATTTATTCCAAAAAGAAGTGGAAAAAATAACGTTAACACTAGATTTACGGATGTTGATTATGTACCTATTTTTACTAAAGTGGGCCAATTTGACAATTGATTTGGCAATAACCTTAGCGAAGGAACCGCATTGGTATCGAAGGAAATTCAAATAGGCGGCATTAATCACCAACAACAGCAAAGTGTACAGCAAACCCAGCGTAGACATTAAACCAATCTGGCAGCTACTCATAAAAAAGATCAATAGACTACGACTGGACCAGACAATAAACGATGACCGACAAACAGCCACGTCAGCAGACGGGAACCAATCAGAACAGACCGCGCACAACGACACGCCACCGGACGGGGTATAAATAGGCATGAAAGGAACGTGTTCGCCAGTTCACCTGAAGACGATTGAAGATAGCACATGAATCGAAACGTCGTGACACTCAAAATTTTATAGACAATGGAAGTCCGAAATCAAACTTTTGATAGTAATGTGTAGTTGTAAATCCAAAGACAAATGAAATAACCGACTTGCAAATACTATTTTTTAATCCTTGCAATTGTATTAATTTAGTGTCAAAAATTTAGTACAGACAGACAGAGTGACAGAAATGAATGACATTTGCAGGGACAATAGATTCGAGGTCTCCAATCTACTGTCTAATCATAAGGAATAAATTTATACATTTTTTATAATTGGCTCTACTCACTAATTGGATTCCTGATAAACATACAGAGTGAATATCAGCAAACTCTACTTAAATAAAAAATGATGCCATATTAATTAAAGACGTTTATCTCGCCATTGAGACGAACATTCATAACAGTGGACGAATGAGCCGACTAATGCCATGAATGTATTTATAAAAAAATACCACCAAATGTCTGCTAGCTCTCCAATTAGTATTTCTTTCGCGCGTTTCGGCCATATTATTTATATGAATCCAACATTTAATTAATTCCTTTCATCCGATAATTACCACGGAAAAGAAGTTAATGAGTCGCATATTCCAGACTTCAGCAGCGCCGCAATAGTTTTTTGTAACTAGGTTGGTCACCAGTTTTTATGAACGCAATGAGCACAAAACATAAAATAAATTTAGAAATTATAATGACATTGATATTTTTGACTGCTTAGACAGATTTTTTTTCAGAAAAACATCTTGGTTTGAACTATTATGAGAGGCTAGAGTCCAGATGATGCATTTGTTTTGTCGATAAATCCAAAACAATTTTACTGAAACTAAACTGAAGTCTACTGACGAGTTTCTTTGACGTTCCTTCTGAAATTGGTGTTTTTTTGTAACTACAGAAACTCAGCTTATACTGTATGTCCTGTTTCAAAATTTGAGATACCAACAAAAGTTACTTTACACCAAATAGACTATCGTATTTATGTTTTTACATGCTTCTTCTCGCGATGATATGCGATTGGAGTATTGACATGTACATACATCATCAAAATCCATGTCCGCCTTTTCCACCTGTCTGTCTGTCGATCTGCACTGTATTCACAAAATTTCAGTGAGCATTTCCTTGTCTCCAGCCCTGGTTTATTTCTAAAATATGTAACAGTATCATCGGCATGAATATTATTGTGAGAATATTATTAACATTGCGCTGTTTAGCAGGAGGAAATGAGTGCAACTTAAGCCCGCTAGTGTACTTTGTAGTTGTAATGCTCATACAAAACTTTCAGATGATTCTCAAAAAAATCAAGACCCAGTCAGTCAAACAGCCCTGTTTTCACATCATTATCATTGTAAAATGATAAAATTTTTCAGCCCGCCAATGTTAGACACAATGACCAGTCTGTCGGTGGGTTTTTCGACGTATTTTAATTAGAATGTATATACGCGCCCATTCTAATTTAAAAGTTTTCATTTGGCGGGTGCTCTAATTAAATCTATTTGGTGAAATATGTACAGATACGGAGACAAAGGCACTAATGGCTTTGTTATTTCATTTATCATTATATCATATCGGCGATATATATTCAGTTATCAACAGTCATGAACTGTTATTTGTCGAGTCTTGTCTATAATATATCGATTGACTAGCCGCTTATCTGTTGCATTTATTTTAATTCCCCGTTTGCTGATCTCTATTCTACAATTCTTTCGATCATACAACTAACTTCTAGCCGTTTACTCTGAGATATCGAGTGAGGTAAATAACAAAATAAGTCAACAAAGAGATTTTGTACATCAATATACTGATGATCGTTTCAACAAGAACTGTATGAATGACGGGAGGTTAAAGCATACACATGTTAGCGGTATGTACACTGCACAGCAAAAAGGAACTACCCACAGTGGCGAAATGCATTAACTTATACCTTAGTGGTTACATATCAGACAACCGAGACGTTATAGTGAATAATGCAGGATGTCCCGAGAAAGGTGTAAAGTAAAAATAAACTGCGACATCTACTTTATTACCAGATTCCAACTGAGAGAAAAAACGAATCGCCAACTTGAGATCAAGAACATAACATATAAAAATGGATCAAAAGGTAAGAAAGTTTTTGTCGCAGTAAAGCTGCGAATATAAGTATAGGATGACATTCACGAACACGGATGTCACATCGTTCATAACGTATATGTCTCAAGGGAGGACTAACAGATTCTAATACCAACCTCCCTAAAAGGTTACACGAGGTAAACTTTTTACGATGTCCTTCCGCCGTACGGCACCATTTCATAAGCCACGTTTGGAATGGTACTTTTCGACCACTGACTAGAGATGGGCACAAACGAATTTTTATTCAACATTTGTGAAAAGTTTATCAGTTAAGATTAGAGCGTTCAGTCCCCATCGAATTTCTTGTACGTCCTCCCTGAATGTGTGTCAGAACATTTTGACTGAGTTACACTGGTGTATGTTTGTCCATAGACCTCTTAAAGTTCATATGGAGACCTGTGACCATTACTAAAAAATAAAAAGTAGTCTGAATTGATGTTCTTTGAACAAATATGCTCTCGTAATCTCTATATTAATTTCCCAGTGTATAGATATAAGTTCTAGGTTATCTTAACAATGTATCAAAGCAGAAAAATATGATAAGTCAGAGAATGCTCCTAATAAGCATTGAAGTGTTTGAATGAATGGTAAAACAAGGCGAAACTACTAAACAACTAAAAAAAATTGAGACGTGGTACAGAAATCTGGAAATCAATTGTTCTGTATTGAATACGTCATTTTTGTATCTACTAGTGTCACCTTTCCTTTGACTAGATTATTTTGATGACCCATAAATAGCCCCACTTTAAAAACAAGTCTGAAGCCTATGAACTATTCTGTGTGGAAGACATTCCTTCTTCATATAATTCAAAACCAAGCAGTGGATGCCATAGTAGTGGTGAATAAATAAATTGAGCTTCTACTGCTTCACCAAAGCTTGTCATAACTGTCACCAAATTATCCTGTGTCGATTATTCGAATTATTGAATAACTTGCGAGTGTACCCATCTCTACATTCGACCACTAACTGCCCAGGCCGCGCCTTTTGCAGAAAGATGAAAAGATAAGCAGATATTGCCGAGTACACCATATTTCGACATCAGTCAAATAGTTATATGTATGGGCTTTATAAATTATAACCGCACCGTAGCACTGTAACGGCTATTTTCTCTCTTTTACGGCAAAACTGCCCAAGTACATAATAAACTTCCCGTCTCTGAAAGTATGGCGTATAGTTGAAAGACAGCTAGATTTATGTTTTTATATAGCGGCCATATTACGCAACAAGCATTGCACTTACTCATACGAGATTTATCTTAGAGAAGCTTTCAGTATTATCTGTCTGGATTTGCACAAATATTTGCAGAGATAGATGTTGATAGTTACACCAGGTAGTCAAGCATCAAATCCCGATTAAACAAGGCACTTTATTCTGAAGAATATATGAAGAGTATCTTCAAAAGATTTTTTTGTTGAATTTGTGTGATTGATGTGACATCTTCAATCGTTTTCAAGTTACTGACTAACATAGAATTCTTTCTATAACTATTTATATTCTTTTCGGCTGATCTGCATATCTCTGTTACCCATGCTGAACTGTCCAGCTTTGGGATCACACATACCCAAAACCATCGGAAACGGCATAAGAAAATCGCCATAAAAATTTTCAAGATGAACCAATTTTTAAAGCTTCACTATGTAAATGACGTAACTGAATCAAATAGAACACCCTTAATCATGATCATTTTGGAACATCAATTTCAATAAAATTCACAAGAAAATAATAAATAAGTAATAAAAACGCCGCAAGACTATGGAAGGCAAAATTCTTTCTTCCAACTTTCTAACAAGCACGCAGCTCCATCTAGTGGCTGGTCATGATACATCTTCAAGCAAAGCTTGCTGTGATTTAATGTCGTTGAGTCAAATGTGGAAAAGTGCCGCCACCAAAAAAGACCATGATATACTTTTATCGTACAGAACTAGTATACATGAGAGGAATTGACCCAATAATAAGAAAAGGAAAAATGAAAAATTTGGTATCAGTGGGTATCGAACCCACAACCACCTGCATTTTTTGCCGACATTTTACCATTCAACCATAGCGAGACCGCCAAGCAAACTGGTACGTACGCAACAAGTAACAACCACTTTCTATCCCTAGATGTTATGGTAATAATGTTTAACTCACAGATATTGATCAATTTAATTTTCAATATTAATGGGTTTATGTGTTCTAACATATACCTGTCCAAGACACCTACCTTTCCCCATGGCGTAATCGTAATTAAAAGACTTAAAAATTCGAAAACAACTTCTGAAAGGGAAACTTGCTTTTCCCACGTTTGTACACACCGCAGGAAAAATGTATAATAACGAAGACATGTCTGGTATTCCATCATAAACTCAACATTCAATTAAACTAGATACATCTTCCGTGAATTTTTCTCCGTACCTTTGATGTTTCCTAGGGTTCCTAGAGGCGTACGGGTTTCGTCGTTACGGTGTGCGGTAGTGTACTCGAGAGATATTCAATATCGTGTGTAGGAGCCAGGTCCGGAACACGACCTCAAGTCAACAGAACTTTTTATCACATTTTACTGTTTACTGTTATAAATTCCAGCTCAAGGAAACCACAAGAAACTCATGAAGTTTTTGTAACGCTATCTCGAAGCAACTATGCAAGATCTGAGACCTTTTCCAGGAGCGGGAGTTTGCAGGAACAAAAAATGCTATCCATATGCTGAATGCAAATACAAGGAACACTTCACCAAGAGTAAATCGATTTGAAGTAAAAAAACTTGAGTTTCCGGAATTTTAATCAATACTTTCTTCAGTCATGCGTGGAAAGTGAAAATAAAAGAGTCATCGCCCATTAATCCTACTTTATATAATCATCTCCGAGGATCAGATCACCCCAGGTTCAGGAATGCAGGACGCCCTCCAACGCTTAGCCCAATTCAAGAACGTGTCCTTTATGTCGGTCCAAGTAATGAAAAAGCAGATTGCATGGCCTCGAACCCATACTGGGCATCAGAAGAGGCCAGGTCAGTGAACTCCTAGATGATTTGGCATATAACGCACTGGCCAAAGCATGTAGAGATGGCTGCAGGCAAGCCAAGAGGTTCATAGTAGGCTCCAACAAGCTTATGGAGCTGTGGATGCTGAGCAGAAAGGGGGATTTACAGGCCACTGATTGAACAGCCACTTGTCTTTCATAGGAGTAGTAAAAGATCTAATCTGTTAGTAGTGCTTGTAGGAGACGAGACATCGTCCCACTTCTTAGAGCTTTAGAGCTCAGATTTTCTGCACATACTACTCAGAGGAATGGTCTGACATCATGACTTTTATCAAAAGATCTGGTAGATTCTAAAATTAAGAACTACAATGCCAGATCCAGTGGTAGTTTTAGTGATAGTTCTCGGGTTCCGAAACAAGTGCCAAAGGTGGCCTACTTACCAGGCTTTGCCTCCTCACTACTACTACTACAACTACCTGGAGAGTCAACTGCGGCAACTCATATCTTTATGGTTAATGTTTTGTCCCAATGTCCCAAAAACTGTAGCTTGCATGAATTTATCATCGACATCATTTATCTCTGTGTCGAGGACAGTCTGATAGGTGACATGATGATCATCATCTTAGAAAACATAATATCCCCGGCCAATTGAGAGATAATGCGGTCCTGGATACTCTCTTGTATCTGTACCCAGCCCTGAATACCTCTACAAGGAATGCCTAGGAGCAGTTCACCGATATAAGGTAACAACTTGTTGGAATATTCATGTTAAATTAGAGTGTACCCTGTTTTGTTTTGTCTGAGAACATACTAGTTTTGGAGGTTGCTTTTTCAACGATGGAATCTCTGTACCAGAAAATATATTATAAAGGTAATTTTATTGTACAGGAAATTATTTCAACCCAAAAAATATTTTCCATGATATTGCAAACCTGGGCCTGTTTACAGTACGGCAAAAATTGCCGTGAGGAAATTGTTTGGCCGGTGGGCATATGTATTTTTCCGGAAATATAATTTTCTTTTTTATTGTTCTATGGTTTGCGTTGAACATTCTCATTTCTTAATATAACGGCGAGTATATTAGAGATAATAATGGTATTTTTGCGTGTCAGGCAATGATTACGGTTTTTATTTGGAAAGGTATGTAGTTTCAGCGAAGTACTAATTCTGCAGCAGAGATTTTCGTAATCAGGGGAAATAGATATTTGAAGTAATCATCTTCATATCCCTTTCTTCTGCATTTCAAGCTATTAAAAATGAATTAACTAATTTTGCGCTTAGAGGCAAGTAACAGTTTCATATACAAAATTATGCCCAGTAAATTGACTCAGTACTCTTTACGTTCTTATTTACTTCAAATTAATCATACCTATAGTGTTCATTTATTAGGATCAAATTCGCTACTCACCCAGGCGGTGCATTGTTGTTGTTCGATGGCATTGGAGTCGGTACCCTAGGCGGAGCAACAGGTATGGGGGTGGGCCTCCTCCTCACAGGGTGGCCACTTCTTGACAGTTCGAGGTTCATCTGTAACAAAAAGGTTTCCTCATCTATCGATCCAGTAGTACTTGTGCGGAAAATATTCGCGCAACATTTCAAATGGAAGTTATGCAAATCTTTAGTGCGATATTTTCTGTTTTCTGCTGTTATCTATCTCGCTCGACCACAGACTCTTGGGGGAAAAGTACAAAGAAGTGAGTACATTTCAAACGGAAAGGCCATGTCACTCATTTCAACAGGCGAGACTATAATTTAAGCTGATAGCGATGAAAACTTTGTCTTCCTCGTAGCTAAATTCTAAGCAACTTAATCTTTTGTCTCTGGAATGTTTGCGTTTCTCCTCCACCCAGCGGTGGTTTTTCCAGCTATTAAGTTGCATTACTGGTCAGGTACAAAGTTCGTATTTATGTGGTCAAACAACTTTCCTTCCACATCCAGAAACTTTTAATGGTCGTAGTTGGGATATTTGCATAAGACCCTTTGCAGCTATTAGTGTTTTTTTAATTAGCCAATGGAAGAATGGTGTAGCAGCTTTTATGTGAAGGAACAAAAAAGGTAGTCGGCATATATGCACCAAGGTTAGGTGACATCCATTCGAAAGTAGAGATGGGCGAAAATCCGATGTTTTACACACATATTGTTGTGCAGCAATTCAGTGCTCTGTACTCTTTCCAGACGAATAGATTTCTATTTTAATGGAAAACAAATTGATACTTTTCAAATGACAAAGAAACCTCATGTCAGTACTGTGGACTAAGGGGGTGGGTGGAGGAGGCGATTTGTCTCGGACCTGTTACTCTAGGGGGCATCAATCGCCTCACACTGGGTTTCCAAACCACCACCACTCCACGTCAAGGTCTTAAAAATATCACTGTGTACGTTTATTCTATATATAAAATGGCTATTGTAATATGTAGCAAAGTGTGTTGGTAACTGAGATTTCTCTATACATACTGGATGGCAATACTTCCATATAATTTAAATTTAATCTCAAAAGATTAGAACAAAAGCTCCACATGAGGCATTAATACACTTCCTTCAACTCCAACTATTGATTTGTTGTCTTTTATAACATTAATAAAGGGAATTCAGGTACCGCCGTGTATAGCTCCAGAATCATAATCAAGAGTTTTTCCCATCTCTATTCCCTCATCTATTTGCAGTTAACTTCACTTTATGAACCGTGGGACGAGTATTTGGTTTAATTTAATTCTCTTATACTCCTTTATGCTTTGTGTTTCAAAAGCAATTCTGTGTACTCCAAAGACAAATTCACTGACTGCTTTTATAGAGAAATACTAGAATGGGATTCGTATACCTGCCAGTTTAAGCGGGAGTGGAAAATGCACATTTTGTTAATTAAATTTTCTTAATCAGCGCCTTCACTGTAAAGTCTGTTTGTAGTTATAGAATACATATACTTATTTATGGTGGAGGTAACAACAGTCTCTAGTCGTTGAACCCTTGGGTTTGAGGAAGTGAGACCGATAATATGGAGATGGCGATTTTCGTTAACATGTAGAAATACAGACGCCAAATATTTTGCAGCTTTGTGTACATATATTTTTGAGGCGGTTTAATCCATTGAATTATATCAGTACTACACCCACGACGATGTTCTAAAGATGATAATTTGGATGCTTCAACTTACGATGACTGGACTGGATTAAACTTAAGGGAGCGTCTGAAATGACAATGTTATCCTGGCGTGTTTAATTAAATTTGTTTAGCAAAACATAAAATTAGTTTGTTGAACATAGTCTTAATCCAGACGTACACATCAGCTTTCTGCACACCAATCTTTGTCTTGGCGCAAGGTAACAGAAACCACTGCCATTTTATTATAAAAATTTAATCTTGATTATTTTTAATTTCAATAAAGCCTTTCTCTTCACTATAAACTTATAAAATCTCAACTTTCATGAAGTTTCCGGTATACCTTGAAATGTCTTGTATAGATAAGCCACCAACAAATACTCCTGTTTCTTTGGCGAACAATCCACCCTCTGGAAAAATATCCACTCAACAAAAGAAATGCTTTATCTGCGCCTACACAGCATTTTGCCGGCATCTCTTTTGTATAAATTTAATAAGGCATCCAACAAGAATTGCAGGATTAGTCTTTTTGAATGAGAATTCTGATTAAAACTGAAAAATAAGGCATCAAAGGTTGCGGAAGGCTGTCATCTGTAAGAAAAAGATGTGGAGTCGTGACAGCACTGAGAAGCTTTTTCGTTATTTGAAAACATGTGAGCTAATGAGTCAATTGATGATGATTACAGTTCACCTATTGATAATTTAGCACAGAAAGAGACACAGTTTGTTCACGCTAGTTTTGGAATGTAGTATTAGCTGGAATGGTCACGTCATTGGATGACTACAGTTCGCGGACACCGATTATTATATGAGGGTCACGCTGAAAGTCTTTAGATATTTCTAATATATACAAGTTTGAACAAGTTTGAGCACGCAGCTGTTTTGTCTAAAGTTGGCCGAATTTTAACGTGAAAATGGAACCGGGTAGTCGCGATTTTCTATCCATGACCTTGTATGGCTATAAAAAGGCATCAAAACAAACCGAATTTCACGAAAGTTTAGTGAGTTGCTTTGGGAACTTTGCTCTTTCTAGGGCTACAATTTTTATTACGTTAGCGGAGTTTAAAAGGGGCTGGGTCTCACTAGATGATGAACCTCGCACAGGTCGACCGCCCACTGCTGATACTCCGGGAACTGTAGAAGCTGTGCAAAATATGGTAAGAAAAGATCGACATATAACCTACATTGAGATTGAGGCTTCTCTGGGGATTGGATCGGCAGCGGTCCGAACAATCATTCATGATCACCTTCGCCTAAGGAAGCGGTGTTCCAGATGGGTGCGACATTTGTTGACCAGTGAGCAAAAAGCAACAAGAGTTGATTGGCCTAAGTTTATGCTTGAAAAATTTGGAAAATCAAAGGACTGTTACGTCTGAATGGTATATAACCAAATATGCTCCTGTAGTCTTCCAAGAACTATGCAAGAGCCGTCCAGAGACTGGACTGTGGGGTATTCAATGGCACCATGACAACGCACTCGCCCACAGCGCCGATAGAACACTCGATTTTTTGCCGAACCTGGTATCAAACTGTTGCATCACATAATTATTCTCAGGAAGTAGCTCCGTGCGACTTCTTCTTATTTCCTGAGATCAAAGAAAAGTTACGAGATCACCATTTATCCACCGATGAAGAGGCAATCGCTGCATTTGAGGAGGAAATTAGCAACCTTTCAAGAGAACGTTGGTCACAAAAATTTGACAAGTGGTTTTACCGAATGCGTAAATGTATTGAGGTAAGAGGAGAATATTTTGAAAAAACAGAATAAAGTTTTTTTAAAAAGCCTTGGAGTTTTTCTGTATCTAACAACTTTCAGCGTGTATTAACCTACTTTTAATACCATTCTGAACTATTTCCAGCAACAAAGCTATACCATGAAAAACAGATGTAAGGTAATACATTTTAATACAAAGCAGCAACTGCACAATGAAAATTGCAAGAACAGGCAGACATTCGAGCAAATAGGCAATTGTCTCGAAAAACAATCTACCTTCACACACTGCGTACTTCGTACATGTCTAATGCACATTGTACAGGTGCATAATGTGTAGTATAATTCTGAAAAATGAAAAAGAGTAATGGAACTCACCCACCGACGTTCCCCTAAATTAAAACGCGGCCCTTTTGTAACTTAAAACTCAACATCTTCGGATTACTAACTACACGGCCTTGTCGGGCTTCTGTTCCAACACTACAGTGGCGCAACATAAAAGGTCTGTCTGTCGATAGATGTTTTTCGTCAACCGGCGTTTTTTTAAAACACTGCTGCACTAATTGTGATGAAAGGGATGGGTGTATTTTGGGCACGTAGAAGGTAACGCTGTTATTAACGTAGTTATAGCTAGCGATAGTCAGTACTCGGAATAAATTGTTTTTTCATTGAAAAAAAGGCGGAATGATATGCCTACACCTCTGTAATTTCTTACAAGCAATACGAAAAAACGTTTTCGTGGGTAGTTTCAGGGCGCTAATCATGAATCACTTTCCCATCTCTAACCCGGACCTAAAATGGACCCGGAGGGCGATTTTGTGTGCTGAAAGATTTGGGATCTAAAAAATTGGCTTTTTAATGGAACAGTTGTAGACCAGACAATCTAAAGATTACCAAGGTGTAAATTTTATGAATCTCATATCTAGGGCCAAAAATGGACATACAATAGCAAAAAATGACGAAAAAGGGGCACGGATTTTGCTGAGCAAAACAAAACTGTCAGCTCCTAGTTATCATATCCACCTCCATCATAGACGAAGTGATTAACACAAAGTGTTACAGGTACTTTAGGTTATTGACCCACGTCTCCAGCAGTGGCATATCCCTGTGGACGCCACTGTGTCGTTACAAAAAGGCGACAGGGGATTCACTGTTTATCTTTTACACAGCGCTCGGGATCAGCCTATAACGTGACATGCGTGTTTTTAGTAATCGTGCCTGAATTTAAAATAAATAGGGTGACTTTGTGCACTGTATTTGCAGTGCAATCAAAGGAAAATTGAACGGTTCACTGGGTGGGATAGTTTCGAGTGAGGCTGATTGATTGGCGGTTTTTCGATTTGGACAACTTTGTTTGCTATTTGATCCTATCAGAAAGGAATGGCAATTCTATCTCCCATGCATTTATAGACACAGGCAGTGTTCTCCGTCTTTGATGATTATCGAAATCCATTTGTTTCAAACAGCAAAATATTGATATGAGCTTAACTAGAGGAATTATATTATAACTAACACTGTCGGACCGTAGGTATGTGTCAGCTTTTCTGTCCTAGTGCATTGTTTTCGTAAAAATAAATATAAAACAAAGTTGATCATTCATTAAGAGCCCAGATACAATTAGTTTCAAAATAAAATAGCAGGCCTTCTTGTGAGATATATTGTCAAAGTTATGCGTTATACGGTTGTTAACGTTACTACTACCACCTCCGCCACTGGTGCACGTTAATCTTAAGTAAGGACTTTTTAATATGGACAATCCCCAAGTAAATCCACCTACCAAATTCTAGTTCATTCCAGTTGACGGATTTGGAAAAAACCCCGTATTTCTTTAATGAAGCCCTCGAGGAAAAAATGTTACACGAAAGACCCATCCTCTAAATACGTCCCTGTGTATGATGTTTCATTTTTGGTCACGACTTGCGAATCACCCTGTATACCTTCAAAATGCATATACTTGCAGAGCGCGTAAAGTAACAACCATAAATGATGGATTAAGTGACGAGTATGCATTAGATGCAGCTGATAACTCTGCTTAAGCAATTCATTTAAATAAATAATCACGTTAGATTGGAAGATCGATGGGTTAACGAGTAACTTGATAGATGGTACAAGATAGATTGTAAAAATATCCGATCTCTGGATTAATTTAAAATTTAATCAGGTTTTAATGAAAATACGGCTCGCTGTTTCTCTATCTGACTGTGAAGAGTTGCAGAGGTATTATCGTATTTCTTAGTTAAAAGTTTGAAATCGTGATTAGAGAAACGTGGAGGAGATCAATTAACTTGACTCCCAGTTCTCTTCGTTACTGTTATTTTCATGGTTATTTTCGTAGAGCGCCTTTTGGTTTTTCATTCAGGGTCTAATATTAGCATCAATTTATTAAGGCTAGACCCCACTTGGTGGCACAAGTGGGCCAAATGTCTTTTGAACAAGTCCTTCTATAGACATGCATGTTTTGTCTTTAGCCTAGACTCGTCAGTATAGCCTGGAGTCCTAACTGTAGACAGCAATCGGGTTGTATATACGTAACCCACTCAAGGGTGCGATAGCAACATCAGTATTCATCTCCATGCGTCGCGTATGGTGGCGCTGTCCATAGGCATCTTACGCAATCATCGTACTGCCTTGAAGCGGTCACAGATGTCCCTTAAGACATCTGTCAACAAGGCTGAACTGATTTACAGGAACATTTCTTTTTCTTCGTAAACACGGTACATCGTAAAAGGTTTATAGGGGAACCAGGGGATGTCAGTTCACCCTTGTTGACAGTTGTCGTAAGGAGTATGTGTTAACAATGGGCAGTGCTACCTTGCGCCACGCTTGGAGATGAGTGTTGAAATGATAAAGTTTCTGGTGTTTCTGGATAATTTTTCAAAGAAAATTTGAAGGAGATCATGAACAATGAGGAAAGTACTATTTAGCCTCTTAAAAAATGGGATTGAGTAGGTAGGTTGACTTTGTATTTCATGAACAGTTGTATCATTTTATTGAATTTTTGAGCTGCCGATTCGCTGTAACAAAAGTTCTCTTCAGGGTAACTTCCTACTATTTTTTCTGAATACAGAATCGATTACTTTTCCATCTAAATACAACCCTTTCCCTTCGTTGATGCAAGTTATGATCCGCAAACTGCATTACGGCAGGATGAAATGTATTTCATGCGTCACCCCCGTTATCGTTAGATGAAATATTGTCGTACACAGCTGCTTCAGATCGTCGCCGATTCACCCTGACGCCAGAAATATTAGATCAAGAGCGTTATCGATATAGCTACTCCCCCAATCCTTGCTACGTATGTACGAACACATATAGATACGTCATCTACACATTACACCATGCCCGATAATAGCGTTAAATCATACACCCCTAAATGTGGGTGCTTGGCTGCTTGCTTTGCTTGCGTTGCTCCTTCTACACAACTTTATTGTAACTATTAGGATAGTAGAGCTAGTTTGAAAATTTCAAAAATTCAGCACATGAGGCTATCTTATAAGAACCGTTTGAACTACTTCTTGAGTAAATTTGTTTGGTGCATCATACTGGAAATCACGAAACACAACTATAAAATTAGATGAAGTGCTATTTTGCTGATACTTGATTACTTACTCTTAGAGGCAAAAAAAATGTTTCGTTAGAAAATTTCACAATAATTAATTTTCTGATCCAGTCACCATTTGGGTGTGAAATGCTAGAAATTTTAATGTAACTACTGAATTTTATCCTAAGATTGTTGATTGTCTCTTTAATTGACTATATTTTCTACTGGTCGCTTATTGAAACCACATACTATTGACTGAATATCTTTAATGAAGTTTGCATGTCTGGACAGCCTTTTGTACATTACAAAATATGGAACAATAAAATTTTGAACTTATTAAATATTAGAATTTCAAAATTTGATATTGTCATACTTTGTACTGTCTGGTCAGCCGAAACGTTAGTAAACATATTTCAGGCAATCATATGTCGTTTGCCGGTGGAAAATATAAAGACGTGTTTTCTTATATACCCCTATTATAAATCTTATTAAATCCATCAGTACCTTCGTGGTAATTGCTATTTTCTAATCCGGGTATGATCATTGGTCCACTGATAGGCCAGAAAGGCATCCAGAACCTATGAGAACGAACCCACCATCTCCAGGTTCCCGCCCGGACACCTTAAGCCATTCGAACATTGTAAGAAAATAATTCCAAATGCCAGTGTATGCCTAACTTTCTGATGCATGCTTCAATCTGTCGATTTCTTTTATATTGGCCATCAGAAGTAACCTCTGTAAATGTTTTAGTAGTACTGGTTTTTGATCGTATTCTTGGTAAATACGCGATCGGTGATTCAACTGATCTATACAACACCAAAATATCTTTGAGATGCGAACTGTCAATGTTGAAAGACATAATTTGGCTTCCTGTGTGCGTTACCGTACTCGTACATTGGCATTTGGATGTAATGCCTCCCAAGGTAATGTAATCGAATGATATAAAGTGTCAGATATGTCGGTCGGGGACCACCCAGCACCGGATTTTTTGCTGACGTTTAAATACGTACTCGAATCAATTGCAAATAGTATGTTGTTGAAATGACATAAAAGGTCATTATTTTCTTGTGTGCGAAGTAATTCTCCTTTACAGATATATTCCTGCTACATGTAATATTAAGGTAAATAGCTCCGTTAAGCTGCTATTTCAACATTACCCTACCCGCCATATATGTTCAGAAGTCGACTCATAATATCAAGCCTAATACTTCTGTTTAACCGTTTTATCCTCAATTCTCTTTTCAGCGCGAAGTGTGCCAACGGCTTCTATAGAACTACGTACACTGCTAAAACAGCTGCAAATACAGGTGCTTTCAGAACCATAAACGCGGATTATTTCATGTATACCCTTGTACCGACACGGGCTTTAACACCCCACTATACAGAAGACTCCCTCTTTCATACCTACTGTAGTCCAGTCAGCTAAAGAAAAAGTTGAGTTGATTCTCAAATAACTTATCAGCCACAGAATACGATTCAGTCTAATTAGCCAACCTGAAAGTCTATAGATATTCCTAATCTATACAAGTTTATACAAGTTTGAGCACGTAGCTATTTTGTCTGATGTTGTAAGTGCTTACACGCAAAGGCAGCGTTTGAATCGTTCAGTAGTTGCCTTGCCACGGTCTGGAATACATCGAAGTGTTGACTGGATTTTAACGTGAAAATGGAACCGGGTAGTCGCGATTTGCGAACCATGATTTTGTATGACTATAAAAAGGGACGAACACAAGCGGAATGTCACGAAAGTTTAGTGAGTTGCTTTGGGAACTCTGCCCCTTCTAGGGCTACAGTTTTTAATTGGTATGCTGAGTTTAAAAGGGGCCGGGTCTCACTCGATGATGAACCTCGCATAGGTCGACCGCCCACTGCTGTTACTCCGGAAACTGTTGAAGCAATGCAAAATATGGTAGAATGATCGACATATAACCAAACCGAGATTAAGTCTTCTCTGAGGATTGTATCGGTAGCGATCCGAACAATCATTCATGGTCACTTTCGCCTAAGGAAGCGATGTTCCAGATGGGTGCCACATTTGTTGACCAGTGAGCAAAAAGCAACAAGAGTTGATTGGGCTAAGTTTATGCCTGAAAAATGTGATAATGGGCACAGTAAAAACACTTTTAATATCGTAACCGGAGACGAAACATGGTTATATCATTATGATCCCGAAACTAAACAGCAGTCATTAGTTTGGTGCTTTGAAAGTGAGCCGCCTCCAACGAACATTCGTCGTTCCAAGAGCGTTGGAAAGAAAATGGTCGCATTTTTTCTAAAAGTGGATACATCACAACGGTAGCCTTGGAAAATCAAAGGACAGTTACTTCTGAATGGTATATAACCAAATATGTTCGTGTAGTCTTCCAAGAACTATGCAAGAGCTGTCCAAAGACTGGTCTGCGGGGTATTCAATGGCACCATGACAACCCACCCGCCTACAGCGCCGCTGGCTGGGGGGGGGGAAGGAAGTGTTGAAAAAACAGAATAAAGCTTTTTAAAAAAACCTTGTAGTTTTTCTGTATCTAAAAACTTCCAGCGTGACCCTCGTACTATATTGATGGATCCAAATACCATCTTGTTAATATGGTCTGGCTCTCAGACCAGAATTTTTGTATGACGCTCATGTCAAAGATTCTGGTTTGGCCTCTTGTTTTTCCAATAACGGCAACATTTCGGTTTAATATGGCTCAAAATAGTATGTGTGCGTCTAGGTCTGTCCAGTATCTAATGTCCTTGAGCCATGAATATTTTTTCCTGCATATGCCACGTTTGCTTTCTGAATCATTCCTCCCATCATCAAATGACATTCAATCCAATTTACAGCGTTGCTGTTTGTAATAAAAATGACTGAACTATTACCATCCTTAGACCGTATGAATATCTGGATCACAACTGTCGGCCGTCGCGTCGTTCCGGCTTGTAGCGGTGTTTGCATTTCCAGGAACTTACACTGCAAACAGAAACTGCAAGAGAACAACCCCTGTTTGCTTAGGTGAGTGCTGACGGCTCTCCTTCAGTCAGTTTCTGCAATCAAATTATTCAATTATACCAAACATGTTGAGAACTCTATGAGCGACTTCCTCCACTTTCAAGATGCTGGATTGTCTGTGGGTGTAAAAACTTCATTGATTTCTGTCTAACCAAAAAGCAATCGAAAGACGCTCTATTCATATTGGTTTCTCCAATCCATCTTCTGATGACAAAGGAAAGATGTGAACCTCTTAGCAATGCAAGGAAAGGGTGGGACGATGAAAGATTAAAGCTATTTCTTTGTTGAGAGAGAGAGGAACGAACGCAAAGCAACTGTATAACAACAATAATGTAATTGAAGTGGAATGTCAATCAAGTATTGTTGGAATAATAAAGTAGTTAAATAAGAGAAAGAGAAAGAGAGTTTGTCTTTTTTAAATATTTTTCATCTTATAGTTTGAAGAAATTACATGGTGATCAAGGTGGGCGAAGATATTAACATAATTGGTGTAAATAACATCAACTTAGGTGACAGGTGAGGGCTGACAATCGCCCTTCACTGCTGCTCTCTGTGATTAAACCGCTCAATTGTGCTAACCATGTTAAGCACTCTATTCGCGACTTTCACCGTTTTCGGTGGCCTAGGGTGTGGATGATTTAATGGTATTTGGGGGGTGTCAAGGCACCCTTCTATTAGAGGGACATCGTGTGTATGTGAACAGAGATAATTTCGAATTATTGCAGTCGGTATAGGGCTTTCCTTGTTACAGGTCGTCATTACTAGATGTCATTGTCTTTCTGTAAACAAGGTCCAGAAATATAAGTGGATCAATTTTGTTTATACGTAGTGTTTTTTGTTCTAAATTCACAATATGACACCAAAACAGTGGGTAGCTTATAAAAATTACTATACCTAAGCTATAAAGTTACAGAAACCTAACATTTGCTTTCTCAATTATTGTGAAAATATAAGATTTTGATCAAATATCGGTTGGCGGCTTAAGGTGGAGTGAAGTGCTGGAGATTGACATCATATTTTCTGATCATCTGGTGGACATGATCAAAATCAATAGTTCAACACCTCGAAAACTGTATATCAGGCAACGATATTCAGATAAATTTTAAGAGACAGAGTTATTTCAGCCAGTAGTTTTAGAACTTTGGAACGATTTGACAGTTAGGCAACATTAATTATGAAATTGGAGATAATTCTGTGGACAAGTTGATATTTGTTTTACCTCTCCTCCAATATATAGAATGATGGATAAATAAGAAGGGTTTTTTCTATACAAGAACAATGACGAACGACAATAAGGACTCACTATTTATTTAAAACTAAGCAATAACAGCATAGAACTCATTGAATAAACATAGACGTCAAGTCCTAAGCAGTATTTATTCAACTGGTGATATCATTAGACAAAATGCGACCTTGACGTCTGTCCATATAATGTTTCACCATTTTTCCCTCATGCTATAGGATAAGCCACCTTATACACCCATCTAACATTGGCATATCTCAGTGTAGCATGCGAAACCATTGTGCGTGATTTCAAGTAACTGATCAGAATGCATTTTGTTAAGTTATGAGTCTAGTCCGGGTGAGCGTTTCGTACGTCTTCAAGGTGAAGGGCGAACTTGGATGTACGGAAGGGTTATTTCCTACTTTATATTTATGAGCCCTACAAGTTGGTTCAACGACACTTGCGCAAGCATAGGCAGATGCCTTCTCTGTAGAAAATACGTGTAAATTATCTTAAGGATGTCATCTACGTCTGCTGTAGAGAATCTCTGTTACATCAATTAATTTGTATCCATTTTATTCATAACTCCTAAGCGCCTTGAATTTTTGGACGACTTAGCCAGTTTTGCCTGCGTCCTATCTCTGGAAAATACCTGAGTGATCTGAAATACTATAGACTTCTCTGCTTTGATAAAAAAAATTCAGCAATGATTTGATTAAGAGCGGTTGCGCCTTATCTCATTATTCCAATACGATCGCCCGCTGAGAATTCGCTGTCGAATCCTCTCGCCCTTGGCCCTTCAACCGCCTCTTTTAATCTACTCTTCCTCCTGAAGTATGCAAGATACCCATAAAAACGGCGTTCGGGTGATTTAATCTCGACTCCCATGACCCAAGGCCCAGTCTCTGCTCTTCCCTCGTCCACCCCTTGCAATTCTTCGACTGCCGGTCGGAAGGAGATATGTGTGCAGCGTTGCCATCTCAGTCTTTAAGTGACAATAAAATAATTTTGTTTGTTGACTGTCCTACATCAAACTGTAAGTTCCAATATGTCTTTACCTCGAAATAAATAATCTTTTAGGATACCTTCGTATCATCTCAATATATCACAAATATTGTTTTGTCAGTAGAGGTGCCTGTTCAAGCTAAGAGACTATAGATTCATTGAATTTGGGACTCTGTAACTGATTCAAGTTCAAGGAATCATATTTTTTTAATTGCCAACTTAGCTTGGCCTGAGTGACCTTCAATTGTGTTCTGCTTTGTAGGAAGAAACTGTGTGAGAGTGGCTGTTGACGTATCGATTCAATTTCCAGAAAACAAAAATGGCTGTCATCTGAAAATATTCCTAGCTGAAGTTCGTTTAGGTGAACATTGATAAATAATAAAATTTAATATATTTTTAAGGCCTCTTGAAATTACTTCGCATAGTTCAACACACATTTCTGATAGATGGTTAAGAATCACATACATTAATCGAATGAATCAAAGAAATAACTAGACGATATGTTTGGGAGATGTACAGATATAAATATCAATCTCTGAATATAATATTAACCAGCACAAACAGCATTTTCTTGCTTATCAGCAAAACTTAACCAATGGACTTGTCAAATTCTTCAGTGTAATTTTCTTAACATCAGTGCTTTGAATCATTGTAATGTATCTCTCAATAAAATAAAATTTCATTAATATAAATAAGATGATGAATAAAAGTGCATTGCATGATTTTTTCGAAATTGTTTATTCAATAGAATAACATCCAACTAAACTTCGACTTTCTCCATACAAGTACAAAATACGAAAAACTGACATTTGAATTTACGATAATATTGAGTGAAGCTTTCAACAGTTTACTTTTGAAAGAGTCCTTAATATAAACTATTATAGCCGATTATGCTATGAGTTTTTTCTCCTGGTTTCTTGGATCCTAGATGGTGGGATAACATATTGTTGCCTTGGGAACCGAAATCATTTCATCCAACAGTTGTTAACTTTCATACATTTTGAGAAATCCTAAACCATAAGAGCGGTAACAATCCACTCCATACCTAGTTAAATACCGAACGAACGTAACTCCATATACTGTGCCGAGCAATTACACACGTGTAAAGAGGAAAAGGCGGGGGCACGCACGGTAGTTATGCGGGCAAGCTAAAATCCGGAGAGGGTCTAGTCCGGAATCCGGTAGAGCAGTCCTGAGTGAGTCACGCTCGCCGACGAAATTTACGGCTCGATCTGTATGTACCGCGATTTGGTATGGTGGCTTAAGCCGAGCCATGTTGCCAGTGTTCACACAGGCCAACTGTACCACAGTTGAAATAAAATGACCCAACTCCATTGGGAAGAGTTTCACCAATATACGAGGGTCACGCTGGAAGTCTTTAGATATTCCTAATCTATACAAGTTTAAACAAGTTTGAGCATGCAGCTATTTTGTCTAAAGTTGTAAGTGCTTACACGCAAAGGCAGCGTTGGAATCGTTCAGTAGTTGCGTTGCCACGGTCTCGAATGCATCGAAGTGTTGGCCGAATTTCAACGTGAAAATGGAACCGGGTAGTCGCGATGTTCGAGCAATGACTTTGTATGACTATAAAAAGGGACTGAAACAAGCGGAATGTCACGAAACTTTAGTGAGTTGCTTTGATGACTCTGCCCCTTCTAGGGCTACAGTTTTTAAATGGTTTGCTGAGGTTAAAAGGGGCCGGGTCTCACCCGATGATGAACCTGGCACAGGTCGACCGCCCACTGATGTTACTCCGGAAATTGTAGAAGCTGTGCAAAATATGCTAAAAAAAGATCTACATATAACCTACACTGAGATTGAGGCTTCTCTGGGGATTGGATCGGCAGTGGTCCGAACAATCATTTGAGATCACCATCGCCTAAGGAAGTGTTGTTCCAGATGGGTGCCGCATTTGTTGACCAGTGAGCAAAAAGCAACAAGAGTTGATTGGGCTAAGTTGATGCTTCAACAATTTGATCATGGGCACAGAAACATGGTTATATCATAATGATCCCGAAACTAAACAGCAGTCATTAGTTTGGTGCTTCGAAAGTGAGCATCCTCCAACGAAAATTCGTCGTTCCAAGAGTGCTGGGAAGAAAATGGCCGCATCTTTCTGAAAGTGGATACATCACAACAGCAGCATGTTCTCTCAGTCACCTCAGGCGGCTGATTACCAACTTCCTGATTTTCCATTTGCGCTAAATCTATTATCATGTTCTGGAAAAGCATAGAGGTGTATTCTCCTAGACGTCGATCCCCACGCTCTTTATCTCAAACAGTTAAAAGCGTCTTTTCGTGACGTTACATTTAACTAATTTCTCATTAATAATGCTGTAAGGCCCTACCACATCAATAGGGCTGCCACTTTCTTGGCTATTATCTTTCGTCTTCGGGGTTGATGCACTTTGAGGGACGCTGTCGATATTGTTAGATCAATTTGCTGATAGAAGAGTACAAACTTGGAGTCACTGAGTTTAAATAAATAGAAGTGTAGTATGTGGGAGAAATGGAATCTATTTAAATTTTTTACTTTAGCTGCCCAATAGGCAGTTTTGAATCAAACACCTTAGTTATATAAATCAAGAGTTCCTATGCTATACAGGAAAGGGAACCATCTGATTGTCTTACTAATAACTCAGTAGACTGTGATCAAATCTATGCTTCAAGAAAAAATCTATCGACAGACCAAATGAAAATATTGTGAATTTGGACAAGCAAGATGAGTCAACGAAGACACCATAGAAGTCTCAGGAGTTACATACATAATATGGTCTTCATCTTCGTCAATAGACTCATCGTAATTGTTAATGGTTTGAAACTACTACGTTTAAACCTAACAACACTGTTCATGCTCACTTGGTCGTTTACAATTACGAACCATTAATATCATGAACCTCGGCAGATATGGTGTTGATTTTCTAATTGGAGCAAAACGTATAAATCCTAATAGGGATCTTGGTCATTAGTCACGAGGACTGCCTTGTTCGAAAGGCATTCACTAGTCAGAAGAATGGTCTTTAAAGTTGCATTATTATAAACTTAAGCTGTTTGATCACGTTTCCAAATACCGAAGTATCGGAATACGGTGAGAATCTTGTACCTCTAAAATTCTGTAGTAATCTATTGTTAATTTCGATCACCAAATAGCCATCTCATTATCATTATGCTTTTCCCGAAGTTAGGTTATGTTGGGAAGTTTTCTTTCATCTTTCATTGTATTGAAAATATTTTTTCTTTGATGATATGCCAAATCAGCTGAATGCATGAATTTTGCCGATAGTAAAGGCCATGACGTTCAGCTAAAGGCTAAATTATACTCATCAGTTGAATAGCAGCTGTTTAGCAGTTTTGTTGCTTATAATGGTAAGTAACCTTCTATACATACTTGCCAAAATTATAAACAGTACTACTTCCTAGAAAGGGATTCACATCACATAAGTATTCCCAGTGTTGTTACAGCAATTGAAAATGAAGTGAACAGTTTCTGCATTTTTGTGGCACTTAA